>ML682099.1:3228718-3249144 GCA_007922195.1 Podocnemis expansa
AAGGAGCTGAACTGCCACCTGGGAGCTGCCCTATTCACATGCACCAGTTGATCGTTTGCTGCCCATTCACATGCAGCAACTGATCAAGCAGCTGAAGCAGGCTGAGCAGTCCAGGGAAGGCTCAGGTTGGGGGGCCTTAAAGGAGGGTGGCCTGAGCCTGTGGGGATGATTCACGGGGGACTCCATTCTGGGGAAGTACCAGAAAGCCCCACCACTAGCCACAGCACGGCCCCCAGGGCTTTCCCAACTGCCGGTCCTGGCACAGGCAGGAGGTGTTTCCCCCCAGGAGGGTGGAGTAGTGTTTTTGCTTCCGCCCATCCCAGTGCTGCTAAATTCTGGCAGGCAGGGGATGTTTTCTCCTTTGCCAGCCCCACTCAGCCAAATCAAGTGAGCAGGTGGGTGGGGGTTGTTTCCCCTTCCGCCAACCTCAGGGTGGCCAAATTTGAGCAGGTGGTGGGGAGAATGTTTCCCCCACCACTGGTCCCAATGCTGCCCCAAGGGCCAGGCAGGGGGCTGCTTATTAACGGTCCTGTGGAGGGCTCTGACCAACCTGTTTGCAGCCCGTCCTGGGATGTGGCTGCTCTCCCCTCCTGGCTTGGGGATACATGTAGCCCCCCTCTTTTTAAAACAAAAAAACCAAAAATCTTCTAAAACAATTTAATTTTATTTTAAAAACTAAAACCTTTATAAAAAATTTAATTTCAATTAAATTTAAGTCAATTTTAATAAATCACACTGCAATTAATTTATTTCAATTAACATCAATTTGAATTCAATAAATTAAATTTTCATTTAATTTTAATTAAATTAACCAGTGATCCTTCAGGGTTTGAAAAAGTACATTTTTTGCCCTTCAACCAAAAAAGATTGGGAACCACTGATTTATAATGTAAAATTTTAAGTCTGTTTGTTTACTCTGTGTCTTTTTGATGATTTTGCCGTCTTGAATGGAAGCAATTCTAAAAGGAAACCTGTGTTTTGGCTTTGGAAAGACTGTCAAAATTAGCACAGACTTCATGTTACAGTTTCAAAAAAGTTAATAAATTGACTTTTATTAGTATACTATATTACTCTTCATTTTTTACTGTACTTCCGCATCACTGTATGAAAAGGTTTCAGTGGTGCGGTCCTCGGGCCAATATCCTAGTCCTCATGTGGCCCTTGAGGTGATTTGAGTTTGAGACCCCTGCTTTTGATGAACTTTTGATGTACCAGGCTATGTTCACACAGGGAGGGCTTGTTTCAAAACAAGTTATTTCAAAATAACTTGTTTCGAAATAACAAAACTGTGTCCTCGAAATAAGCAAAAAACGGGAATCGAAATAGCGTTTCCACAGTGTGGACTTGCTATTTCGATCCAGGGGCTGTGCAGCATGGGAAGTGTGGCAACATGGCCATCTCCCTGGGCCATGTCGGCGGCCATGTTGCTAGCCAATCCCATAAAAGCCGGCCCTGACCTCACTTCCCTGTCCACTCAGGCTAGCCGCACGCTGCAAGCAATGGACTCTGCCCGGCTGCCTAGACAGCGCCGTGCAGCACCCAGCCCCTCGGAGTGTATGCAGGGTCTCCAGCACATGTGGGAGACTCTGTTTGCGGAGCCCGAGGATGACTGGCCTTTGCCCGAGGAGTACATGCAGCTCATCCACAGGGCTGAGCTACTGCCCCTGCCCCTCCCTGTGCCTTGCCGCATCTGGGCATGGGAGACCAGCCCCGACTGGTGGGAGAGGGTCGTTCTGCGCACCTGGGGCGACGACCTGTGGCAGCAGAACTTTAGAATGAGCAGGGCCAGTTTCACCCGCCTGGTGGGCAAACTCGCCCCGCACCTGCACCACAGGGACACCCCCATGAGGCCCGCCATCGCAGTGGACAAACAGCGGCCATCACCCTGTGGAAGATGGCCACTCCGGAGTGCCACAGGGCAGTGGCGCATCTGTTTGGCGTCGGGAGGTCCACCACCAGCACCATCCTCCTCGAGGTCACCAGGGCCATCAATCGTGTCCTCCTACGGCGCCTGGTGACATGTGGGGACCTGCAGGACACCATGCCCAGGATTGCCACCCTCGGCTTTCCGAACTGTGCAGGTATCCTGGACAGCACACACATCCCTGTGCGCGCCCCGGAGCACAGGACTGCGGTGTACTGGAACCGCAAGGGCTATCATTCAGTGATTACGCAGGCCCTTGCAGACCACTGGGGCCTGTTCCAAGATTGCTACATGGGATGGCCAGGGAGGGCCCATGACTCCAGGGTCCTCCGCAACTCCGCCCTGTACCGGGGCATGGAGGTGGGCACCCACTTCCCCCCTCACACCATCCACCTTGGGGAAGTAGAGGTGCCCGTCCTCATAGTGGCGGACATGGCCTACCCCCTGCGGCCCTGGCTTATGCACCCGTACGCTGGGCCACTCGACCCCAACCGGCAGCTGTTCAACTGCTGCCTGGCCCACTGTCGACAGGTGGTCGAACGGGCATTCGGACGCCACAAGGCCAGGTGGAGGTGCCTGCTAACCCACCTCCACCTCGCAGAGCGGAGCCTGCCGCAAGTCATCGCGGTATGTGCAGTGCTACACAATTTCTGTGAGCAGCAAGGGGAACCCATCCCACTCGCATGGGAGGCTGAGGCCCAAGTACTTGCCAGGGACTATGAACAGCTGAGAGCCCTGCTGACTCAGGAGCAGCCATCTGCACGAGCCCTCGCCATCCGCGACGCCCTCCGGCTCGCCTTTGCTGTGGAGCAACACTGAGGGCCAGGCCTGCCCTGCACCACAACACCATCTCCCCCATCTACCCACAGCCAGCCCGCATCCATCCACCCGCACTGCCAACCCCCCCCCAGTAAAAACACAGACAACCACAAATACCTTCAAGGGATTTATTAACAATCAGGGAAGGGATGGGGGCGATACGGGATGGGACAATGTGGGGTGGGGTCTGGGGGAGGGGGCATCAACTTGGGAGGGGACTTGGGGAAGGGAGCATCAACTTGGGAGGGGACAGGGGTGAAGAAGTCCAGGGGGCAGGGGGGAGGATAGGCATGGCCTGTGGGAGGGTCCGGGGGGGGTGGCATGCCCCACCAGTGCCCACAGCCGCCCTCCACCCGTCATCCTCACTGTGGCCGTCCAGGCGGTGATGCCTCCTGACGGCGTCGGGGCACCAGGCTCTCAGCCAGCTCCCGGATAGCTGTGACCTGGTCAGCAATGGTCACTGGCAGCTGTTCTGCCAGGAGCTCCAGAGCCCTCGCAGCCCTGTCCTCGGTGCCCGCGAGGCACTCCAGGGCACGGAGCCCAGCTGCCTGCCGCTGCGCCTGCTCCTGCCGCCAGGCCTGGGTAGCAGTGTGCATGTCCTGGCCCAGCTACTCCAGGCTCTCCAGGAGCTCGCTGTGGGTCCGGGGGGCCCTCCGCCGTCACCGGGGTGTCCGGGGGCTCGGGCGTTGGGGTCCAGGTGTGGGTGGTGACCCTGGGGAGTTGCTCTGCGATGTGCTGCAGGGAAGCAAAAAACATAGTTGGCCCCTGCCACCTGCTGGTCCTGTCTGTGTGCACCTGTCTGCAGCACACACCTCTGCCCTGACTGTCAGCAGGTCCCAGGATCCCGTGGGACATTACTCTGGGGTAGGGCTCCTGGCCCCCAAAGCCTCGGAAGGAGGCCAGGACAGTACCCGAAGAAGGACATTGGAGGGTCCTGGGCAAAAAGGTTGTCTGGCCAGGATAGTCATCAGGGTTTCAGGCGCCCTGGAACCATTTCCCATATAAATCAGTGTCCTCTGGCAGTCCAGGATCCTTCAACCCCTCTAGGAAAAAGCCTGACAAACCCCTGTATTTTGAACTGCCTGCCAGACAGAGAATGTGAGGATAAAAAGAAGAACAGAGCAGAGAAAAGGAGACCATGTTCTCCTTTTGCCAGACATCTGGGAACCGTACCCTGGAGGCACACATGCTAGTGGTGCCCATGAAGGTGAACTGGACCCAGCCACGCCTTGCACTTGGGGGTCTCCTGGGACCACTTGCCTGTGGTATGCCCTGCCTGCTTTCCACCCCACCCACAATACTGCTGCATCTTTCCCAGCCAGTCCCTGGTCATCACCCCCCGGCACACAAGGGCCTATGACCCCGGTGCCACCTGTGTCTGTGGGACCTGTGGCCAGGGGGGCCCCTCTGCACCCACAAACCCTGGGCCCTACCTGCCCTGGTGCCCGGCCCTGGCCTCCTCCCGTCCTGGGACCTGCTGGACAGGCCCAGCCCTGTGTGCCTCTGTGTGTGGGGGGCATATTTACCCACGGGGGCCCCGGAGGTCCGCCGAGATGTCCCGGGGTCCGAGTCAGAGCCAGGGGCGGTGGTGGGCCCCGGCTCCTCCATGCTGATCCCTGCCTCCACAGCCATGAACAGCTCCGGGGTGGTAGGGCTGGCCCCTGCCGCTGGTGGTGGTACAGCTGGAGGGCCCCTGATGGAGATGTAAGAGCCAGGTGCCTCCGGGCCTGACGAGGGGCTCTGGTGCCCCGCTGAGCTATCCACAGCCTCAGCGGGGAGACTGCTGGGCTGTGTGCCCAGGAATGCATCCAGGGCCTCATAATGGGGGCACGTGGCCTGGCTCCCAGGCCCCTGCAGCGCCCAGGCATCCCGGGTGCAGGCATACGCCTGTTGGAGTGACAACTTTACTCCACACCTGCTCCGTTGTGCAGTGGTGCCCTTTCTGTGACATCGCATCTGCAATGTCACTGTAAATATCTCAGTTCTGGTGGCTGGCCTGGAACCTTCTCTAAATGTCTGGCTGCTGCCAGATGCCCAGGAGGCGAGTAATGTCCTCCTGGGTCCACACAGGGGCCCTCCAGCGTCCTGCAGCTGAGGGGCCTGGCTTCTGCGACATGGCTGCCTGCTACAGCCCTGCCTGCCGCGCACCCTCACAGGCACACCCAGGCAGGACGTCCCCCAGGGCACTGTGCACCCTGGGAGGAAGGTCAGCCGGTTATTTCGAAACAACTGTTGTTTCGAAATAACACGGCCATTAAAACGGTTGTTTCGAAACAACTCATTTCGAAACAACGGTTGTTTCAAAACGGTATGTCCCACTGGCGTTGTTTCGAAACGAGTTGTTTCGAAACAACGCTGTTTTGAACTGAAACTGGGTTTAAGCCGTTTTGAAACAACGGCAGCCATTTCGAAACAAGCGGTTTGCTTGTTTCGAAATGTCCGTGCATTGTGTGTCCATGGCACTTCTTATTTCAAAACAACCTCTGTTGTTTCGAAATAAGAAGTATGTGTGGACATACCCCCAGTGTAAACTGTCTGTTGATGGTGGTAAGGCAGCCAAATTACGTGTGGTGCCCAGGAGATGAAGGCTTTACTTCAAAGGACAATATACATGACTATTCTCTACTTAACTACCTGAGAACTGTCATGAAAACCCACATGAAGATATGACCTGTGAATGCCCACCTTGCTACGACTATAAAAGGGAGTAAGGAACATAATCCCTTTCTCTCACATCTGTCCAGGCTTCTCAGGGAAAGTTTGGGCCTCAGGATTGAGATCCCAGCCAACACTGGCCTGGAAACTGCCCTGCTAATTCTCATGGGGGAGAATTAGAACAAACTCTACACTTGGATTATTTGGTCTCTATTCCTTAGAACTGGATTTCTGACAAGTGAAGCTGTGAAACAAGGACTTATTTTCTATGGACTCTAAATCATTTTTATGTGTGTGGTTCACTTTGACCCTTTAACGTCTCTCACAATTTGTTTGTTTTCTTTACTATATTAAGCCTTTAGTTGTAGTTACTAAAGGATTGGCTGGCAGCATGGTATTTTGAGTAAGGTCCAAGGCTATATTGTTCTGGGTAATGTGACTTACCCTATTTCTGTAAGAGACCCAGTAGCTAGGGGGACCATAGGAGCTGATGTGCCTAAAGGGGGCTGTTTCTATTTTGTTATGCTTGGTGATGACCAAGATGGGGAATCAGAAACATGTTTTGTTACTGACTGGGAGACTGGTTTAAGTACCACCCACTGGGGGGGGGCGGGTCTGGCCCCTGGTTTTGCAGCTTGCCCTGATTTTGGCACATTCAGAAGTTTATCCCAGGGGGCCGGGATGACATGGGCAGGAATGCAAACTCATGCCTTGCATGTTCCTGCTCTGTTTTTGCCAGCAACTGGGAGTGGATGACAAGGGATGGGTCACTCAATGACTTCCTGTCCCATTCATTTTTTCTGAGGCTCCTGTCATCAAGGCTGGCCCATCTATGAGGCAAGAGACAGAAGTGGCTTCAGGCGGGACAGTTGCTGGGGGCAGGTCTGAGAAGCTGATGCTGCACTCCTGCCCTGCCCATCCCTTGAGCCAAGAACTGCAGACAAGTATGGGGGCTGGGCTCCGCTGTGTTGCCCTAACTCTGGGTTGGCCCACTCCAGCCCTAGAGAGAAAGAGCCAGCCTAGGGTGAGGGGCAGGAGAGGGGAGCCCCACCTCTGGGCTGGCCCTCCCTGCCTCTCAGCCAGCTGTTCCCCAGTCTGAGGACAGGTTTTTGTATTAGGATTAGCAGTCCCAGCCAGCCCCGAGGCTCTGGGAGGGAGCTGCGCTGAGGCTGGGAGAATTTTTAGATCTCCACCCCACTTGACCATGTTGCTTAGGTGCATGCTCAGGGGAGTAGCTGTGTGGCCACACACACAGAAGCAAGGTGGCAGCCAATGTTCCCTCTAAGGTTTGGTGGCTTGTGTGCAAATTTTTCAACCCATGTGCAAAACTTTTTGTGAATAAAATCTGTGCACACTCATGCGACAAAATGTACTGAAAAATCTAGCACAATGAAAAACGAATAAAAGCTGTTATTTAGAGTTGTTTTGTATTAAGAAAAAGAAACACCTAAGTCACTTAGCATTTACCCAAAATGCTCTACAATCCAAAGAAACCAATTCACAGCTTTCAAATAGCCCAAGACTAAAGGTCACATTCAATCTGGATCCTTGCTGTCACATTTCTTGTCCAAAGCACCAGGGACTGAACCAGGAACATCCAAAGCTCTGAGCACAAGGTTCCACAGCTTGAACTAAAGAGCCAGGCTGTGTAGCTTCACAACAAACACATGCTTCCCCCCTGGAGATCAGACACAGAGCAGGACACATAACATAGTAAGGTTTGTGTGCGACACATGGGCTATGTTCACACACGGAGGGTTATTTCAATAAAGTCGTTCTGAAACAACTTCTATCGAAATAACACCTTATTTCGAATTAACAAAATGTTAATTCATAATAAGGAAAAAAGCGGGAAATGAAATAGCATGTTCACACCCGCTGGCGGTGTCGGGGGGGGCAGGCCGGGCTGCGGGCTGGGCCCGGCGCCCCCAACCCACTGGCGGAGTCAGGGGATCCACTTTGTTCCAAAACAACATGTTTGCACTGCCTTGTTTCAAAACAACGTTGTTTTGCCGAGAAACAAGGTTTAACTTGTTTCAAAACAACCGTGCGTCGTGTGAACAGCAGAATGAATGTGATTCCTTGAGGCACAGGTCTGTAAATCAAATCAAATCAAATCAAATCAAATTCTTAGTTCGAAACAACCTCTGTTGTTTCAAAATAAGAGTGCTGTGTGAACACAGCCATGGTGTCTGGGCTGGGTTACCAGATACCAAGGCACAGAAGGAATAGGGAAGTACGAAAAGGAGGACACATGGAGAATTACCTAGTATTAATATAACTGTTATTACCATATTATGTGATGGAAAATGGGTAATGATTAATGAATGCAGCATTAAAACTGCACAAAGTCATGTGTTTTCTAAATTATCTGAAAATTACCAACATGTTTTATTTTGCCAAAAACTGTTTTTTTCATTAAATGAAAATTTTTCATGACCCTTTCATTAATGTTTAAGAGACTAAAGTTAAAAAACTAAATTTTCAAAATGTAAACTTCAAAAGTACCTAAACAAGTTTTAAACAAAAGAAAAAAACTGTTAACTCACTTCTCATTTTTCATTTTCCACAGCAGCCCATTTTTACAGTTAAAAAAAATGTCCTAAATTGTTTCTGTCCAGTTCAAACCTGCTCCTTTAGTGGTTTTATTTAATTGGTCCCCCTTAGTAATTTTATTTACGGTAGACTTTATTTTCCTTCATTTTATTAGTATCCTTATTTTTTTCTCCCCAATTTAGCTGTTTTGTAGGGAGCAAGGGCCCGAAATAAAAGTGCCTTTCAGAGATCTTGAACTCACAACCCCAAGGTTAAAAGGTAATAGCATCACCAACTGAACTATTTAGGAAACCTTCTGAAAGTAGCCTTCACAGTCAAGGAATACCTGAACTCTTAGTGACAAGCCCCAATCTTTGCTAAACTGTGATTAAAGCCCTGATCTGTGCTGATCTGTGATTAAAGCCCTGATCTGTGATTGGACGGTGTGTGCATGTGACCGCCACCGATCCCCAGCGGCTATGGGAAGATTCCCCGCTGGGCAGCTTGCCTGTTGGGGACCTGCCGCTTCCTCTGGCTGCACTGCACGCCTGGCCTGACCCTGGGGCTTTCCCCCCACCTCCCACCCGCCACAGCCAATTCTCAGCTGCACCCCCAGCCCACTTGAGGCCAGCCCAACCCTGGGCCTCTCCACGTGGCCGAGCCTTGGCCGTGCTGTGGAGCTGTCCCGGCTGGACCCAGGCCTGCCTCTGCCTCCTCTGGGTCTCCGTCTGCGCCACCCGCCAGCCCAGCCAGACCCAACCTTGGGACTTTTCCCTGCAGCGATACTTGGCTGCACCCTTGGCCCAATCCAGGCCAGGCCAGCCCTACCCCGGGCCTCGTGCCTGACCTGCCTCCTCTGCTGCATGCGCAGGAATGACGAAATCCTGCGCGGCACGGGGTTTTTTTGTGTGCGGCTGCACTGCCGCGCACATTAGAGGGAACGTAGGCAGCTCCAGGGACTGGCAGCCCTTGGCCATGTAATGGGAGGAACCAACCCAGTGAGGTGGGGAGGATTGGGGATGGGGAGTCAGTGGGTAGGTCAGAGGGAAGGGCCCAGTGGTGTGTCAGGGGGATCCAGCAGGTAGGGAAGAGCTCAGTTTGGGGCCCAGCGCCCAGCAGAGATGGTGCCTGCTGGGCTAGTGAAGGGAGCAGTTGGGGGGCAGCAGCTTCCCCAGGACATGAAATTAGGGGAGGTATGGGGAGTGCTGGGGTGCTCACCAAATTGGTATAACACTGTTACTTGTTGACAACTCAAGGGGGTGTTGGGGTGCTCTCCAAATTGGTATAACACTCTTACTTGCTGACAACTCAAGGGCTGTTGGGAAATTCAGGGGGTCTTGGGGTGCTCACTCACCAAATTATTATAACACTGTTACTAGCTGACAACTCAAGGGGTGTAGGGAAATTCCGGGGAGGTATGGGGGTGTTGGGGTGCTCACTAAACTGGTATAACACTGTTACTAGCTGACAACTGGGGAGGGTTGGGAAATTCAGGGGGGTATAGGAGGTATGTTAGGGAAATTCCTGGTTGGGAGGAGATGGTGCCTGACTGTGGGCAGGGTTGGGGGAGAGTTGGTGACTTGTCTGGGAGCCAGTGGGTGGGTTAGCTTAGGGAAGGGATCAGGGTCCCTTGGGAGCTGGTGACCAGGCCATGGGCAGATAAAGCTTCTAATTGGTGTCCCACTGTGTCTGTGCCCCTTCATTTGTAGGTTGGAATAGAACCTGAGTCCCCTGTGTCCCAGTGCAGTGATCTAGCCACTAGACCATGCTAAAATTGACAGGGATCTTAGAGGTGGGGGAAAAAAACCCACCACATCCCATTCTGGCCACCCCCTTGAAGCCTAGCACAGGACAGTCGGTTCCCAGGGCTTTAACAAACCAATTTTAATTTTAATCTCCTACACCCATATCTCATGGTGCATCTCTCAGTTGTCTCTCCTGAATTTAATTCTCCCCAAGAAAGAGCTAGTACAGAGGGCAGAAAGAACCACATAGTATTTGTTACATGACATCAGCCCTAGTGGCCAAGAATTTGTTTCTCCCTTTCCTGGAAGGCAGCCATCTCTGGGGAGGTGAAAGCTATTTCACAACAATGTTTAGTATGGCTTAGTTATCTCCCAATAACAAGAGAGTGCCTGGAGGGAAGCAGCAAAGACTGTTAACTGAGGTATATCACAAGAGACAATGGGATTGCCTCTGCCCAGAAAGGGGGGAAGGAAAGTGTTTTACCTTTTATTTCCTTGTGTTCACTTGTGACTCGTTTATCTTGTGTTTCTCTCATGAAGGCTGCTGTGAAAGGTCGCTTCCTGGCTCTCGTCTGGTATGCCACTGTGACCTCCCCACCCCTGATTCCCACTTCTGAATCCTGATTCGTGCCCCTTTGCCAAGTGAACACTCACTCCGGAGTCGGTCCATTCTGCTTTACATGCAGAAGGTCCTGGGTTCAAATGCCAGAGGGGCTGGACTAGATGATCTCATGAGGTCCCTTCCAACCCTATGATTCTAGTCTATTACAGGTAATTTAGTGAGATTGGGAGTCACTCCCGGTCACCACACAGTCAAGTCCACCTGTTTAACACAGATATGGATTGTACCCAGCCCTCTTCACTCATACCCTCTAAAAATTACACAGCTTCAGATAAAACAACTACTAATTTATTGATCAGATTATAATTCTAATGGAAAATATGGTCAATTATGGCAGAATAAATGCAGGGAAGCAGGGGCGTCACTGGCGCCGGGCACACGGGGCTCATGCCCCAAATCCCAGCGCCAGTGCCCTGGGTTTGGCAGGGCCCCATCTCTCCCGGTCTCCGGCCCAAGCGGGCCGGAGATCTGGGGCCCACACGGTGGCTGCTCTGGCCCCAGCCCCATCCCTGGCTGGGGATCTGGGGCCTAGCCGCCCTGGGCCACTCCCAGTGCCATCCCCAGCCAGGGGATTGAGCCGGTGCCCTGTGTCCTTTCCCGGGGCAGTGACACTTCTGCAGGGAAGTGTAAATCTTGGGTAAGTGTATGACAGTGTGACCTGTTCCCATAACTTACACTTCCCTGCATTTATTTCCTCCCATTCTGTAAATTCCCCCATCTTCAAAGTGTCTGGCAAAGTGGGATTTTCTCCCACAAAAGCAGTGGTTCCCAACCTTTTTAAGGCTGGGGACCTCTTTTTAGTCCAAAAAAACTTTGAGGCCCCTCTGTCTGCATGGAAGTGGTATAGCAGCAGCGCCGCGGGCCAAATGTGGTCCGCATGAGCATAATCTGGCACCCACTGCCAGGGAGCCAAGCTGCTGCAGCTATGGCCGCCTCCGCCTGCCTCTGCCAGGGAGCAGAGTGGCCCCATGCCCCTGCCCCTGCCAGCAGAGCTGTAAATACAAATTTTGGTCCCTGGGGCAAGCAGCCCAAAATGGGCCCTCCCCCAACCCCTTCCCAAAGCCTTCCCTGCCCTGCATCTGGCTCCTCCAGCCTCCACTGCCCACCACCATCCACTCAGAGACATCTACCACAGCCTCTTCCACCCACTCCAAGCCCCTGATTCACCCCCTGCAGCCCCCACCAAATCCATTTTCACAGACACTCACACTAGCCCAAGAGTCTCAAACATGTGGCCCCTAAAGCTATTTCCTGCAGCCTGCAATGAGACGATCATTACCGATATTTGCAATATCATTATATTAAAAGGTTTCAGTGGTGGGGCCCTCGGATTAACATACTAATCCTCATGCAGCCCTTTACTAGTCCTCATGCGGCCCTCGTGGTGATTTGAGTTTGAGACCCCTGCACTAGCCTCTGCCACCCACTCCCATCTGTCCAAAGATATCCATCCCAGCCTCCCCCACCAAGCCCATTACCTGCATGTACAGCCACACCAACGTCCCATGCCCAGCCCCATCCACCTGAACCTTCCCAACTCCCGACTCCAATACCATTAAAAACACCAACTCCAGCCTCTCCCACCTCAACCTCTTCCTCTTACCCCATTACTGCAGAAACATGAACCCCAGCCTCTCCACACACCCCAATCCCCCAACCACCCCTATACCCCCAAAAATCCATTCTAGGCTCCCCATTCACCCTATTCATCCATTCCAAGGACTTAGATCAAGATGAAATGATACAACAATTTGCAGTTGTTAAAGCCCAAAAAGTTACTCTTCGAAGCTGAAATTTTACTAAGTATGTACATGATAAGTGTTACTTTAATTAAAATTAAATTTATTATTATTACCTTTTATTTTCGTATTTAGATTTAAGGAATGAATTCATTATGCTATTTAAATTTTAGGTTGCAAATACAATTTGGAAAATCTTTTTAAGTTTACATGAATGAGATGGGGGGGGGCAAAGCAAAATTTGGCTTAGGCTGCGACAACCCCTTGAGCCAGCCCTGCCATTACCCACTATCAGAAGACAGGATGTTGGACTAGCTGAAGCTTTGGTCTGACCCAGTATGGCTGTTCTTAAGGCTATCTATCTGTCCATTTATCACTACAGTATCTCAGTGCCACCCCAGAAAGTTGACATCCTTTGGGAGCTGCGATTCCATTTCCTAATGTTTTTTCTGAGACTCTTCCTGGCATAGTTTTGATTTAAAAATTACACAGCCTTTCCTGACTAATTTTTCAAGAGAAATACCCAAGCTAACTTGCACCTCCTTCCATTACAGGCAACGCCAGCATCCCAGAGGAATGTGTTCTTAGTTCTTTTGGAGAGTCTCCCAGAGGAAAGTGAACAGATAAATCTGTGGCTTTGTGCTCTGTTGCCATTTGTTTTCCCAACTTTAAATATTGACTCTGGGTTTAAGTTCCTCCTAGTGACATTTTCAGAGACATGGCTCCAAGTCGGTATTTTGCTTTTTGAAACAGGAATAAGTTCCTTTACATTGGCTTAGCTGTTGCTAGATTTGAACAATGTGGCTTGTAGTAACCCTTGGGGATAAACCTGACCATGGATTAGACAGAATAAGGGAATATTTGCAATGGAGGCTTGGCAGAATTTGATTTTCATTTTTTGATAATTCTGATGGATGAGATCGGAGGCTATTTAAAGCAGTTTTTCACTGTTTATTGATCTAGAACAGTGTTTCTCAACCAGTGTGCCACAGCAAACAGGTGTGCTGTCAGTTCTGTGCAGGTGTGCAACAAAATATTTTGAAAACCTACTCAAAGAGCTCTGGATTGGCTCATTGGCTCATGAATATTCATGAGTTCATTCAGAAACTATATAGTGGTGTGCCTCAAATTATTATAGGCGGCAAGGTGTGCTATGGCAGAGAACATGTTGGGAACTACTGATCTAGAATTCTAGATAAGACACAGGTGTGGGAAACTTCAGTGATTTGAAGTCACCGTGCCCTGTCATGGATTCTCCTTGCTCTCTGTTAGCACTCTCTTGCTGAACCCATGGAGCTTTCCCTCTTGTCTGTTTTTGGTTGTTTCCTGCTTACTGGTAAGTGTCTCCTTAACTGGACATGTCAACATATCACCACTCTGGGGTGGTGCTCCGGGAGGTTGCCTGAAGCAGAGTTTCTGTTACCTGCTGTTCCAAGCCTTTGTGCCCACCCGCCTCCACACTGTTTCTAGGGGTATGTCTACACCGGAGCCTTAGGTCAACTTAACCTCCTTTAAGTCGACCTAAGAAACTCCAGGTCCAAATTGGGCTTGTATTAAGTTGACTTAAGCAACTGCTTAAGTTGACTTAATAACACCTGTTCCTAAGTTCGACTTAAGCCTTTAAGTTGGCCTAAGAGCCGGGGCTCCCAGCATCAGGGCCCAATCTGGCTCCTGCCACTGCTGGCAGATGGCTCGGAGCCCAATCTGGCCCTGAGCTGCTTGCCGCAAACAGCAAGTGGCTCAGAGCCAGCCACCTGCTGGCAGCAGCAGGGGCTGGCTCCAAGGCTCTTGAACTTGCTGCAAGGGCAGCAGCTGGATCCAGCTCCCAGCTGCTTGCTGGCAGCAGCTGGGGCCAGATCAGGCCCCCAGAGCCAGATTGGGACCCAGGGCAGGGTATGCCTACACTGTTTCCAGTGTAGACATATCCTTAAGTCAACTTAACAAGGTCAACTTTTAGTCAACTGAAAGTCAACCTTGTTAAGCTGAATTCAAACAGCCCCCCAGTGTAGACATTAGCCTAGGATTCTCCCTCCTTTGTATTAGGCTTCTTTACCTTTATGAGGCTGGCCATGACTGCCTGCCTTCATGTGTGGGCATGGCCAGCCTGCTTGTTTGTAGGTAGGAAAGGCTCCCCTCCCTGCCTAAGTTCTGAATGTGACTTAGAGATCCAATCGCTTATTCTCCGCTGCAAGACCCATTCCAAGTCTTAGGTGGCATAGGCTACTTCCCTGGACAGGAAATCCACTTTGCTATGTAGTCTCCCCACCCAGTGTTGTACTTACAAGGTGTATGATGGCAGTGATAGGTACCATCTTATAATCCTGGGGTTTGTGACCTTCATCACATTTAGCCATTGTAGGGGTGCATGATCAATATTTAGGGTAAACTCATTGCCCATTAGGTATTAATATAGACTTTCTGTCACCCATTTTGCAGCTTCTGATGTGTCTATTAGACCTAAGGCCAACCCCAGGGGGGGTGCGAGGCCTGGGACCAATCAACCTGTGCAGGGCACCGTCCCCCCTGCGCTGGAGGGGGTGCAGGCTGGTCCTGCACTGTGGCCCCTCCTTTGACTCTGGGGGCGAAGTAGGCTGCTCCAGGGAGTGGGCTACACTCTGCCATGCCACCTCTGGTCCCCCCCCCCATGTGGAACAGCTGGCCCAGGGGAGGGGCCAGAGAGAGAAGCCTGGCCTCTGGCCTGGCCCGCTCTGACCCTGGACTGGCTCTTCCCGGTCCTGGGAGAAGGGAAGAGCCAGCCAGGAGCAGGGAACAGCTCTGTGCTCCACACTGCAAACCCCCCCCCACTGATTTCGGCTCTGTGCCAAAAGCAGCGGGGGGGGGGGGCAGGGGACAGCACGGCCGGGGGGGGGGCAGCAGTTTGGGCCCTGCGCTGCCCTGCTGACAGCAAGACAGTGCAGGGCCCACGGAACTGCAGGGCTTGGGTTGATCGCCACTCTCGCCACCCCCTAGGGGTGGCCCTGATTAGACGACCTTTATATTAAATTTGCTCCATCTTGTCTGTTTGTATTCCTCACACTTTCCCACCTTTCTCCAAAAGATGACAATGCAGCTATAGGTTTCAATGGGAAGTAGTGTTCATAGGTTTCAATGGCAAGTGCTGTTCAGAAGTAGGGGCAGAGGGGAAGAAGAAGAAAAGGAAAGGGCTCAGGGCTAGGTTGTGCAGTGGGGTTGTTGGGGGAACATGACAGAGGTGTGGAGCTGGGGAGCACAGCAGGGAGGGGTGAGGAAAGGGGCTTGGCCCAGACAGCTTGGAGATTGGCTGCCCACACCCTGAGGCCGGTGGAGAGGGGAGCTTGGACCCAGTGGTGGGGACACTGAGCAAGAATGAGCCCAAGGTGTCTCCTGAGGCTGACACCATTGGCAGCTGCTGGATAGGGCTCAGGCCGGGCCCCTGGGGCTGATGATGCGGGTAGTGGCTGGTTCAGGCCTGGGGCTGACTCCTGGGCCTGGCACTGCTGGAGGCAGCTGGATTGGAGCCAGAGTTGGCTCCTGGGGCTGGCACCTCTGACAGCAGCTGGATTGGGCCCAGGGTAGGATCAGACCTGGAGCTCTGGGGAGGTGGGGGGAGTAGCTTCTGGTCAGGGAGTGCAGAGAAGTGGCTTGTGGTTGGGGAACCTGGGATGTTCCCCAAATATTTTTTGTTAGATGATGTTTATGTTTACTTTGGTCCATCTTGTCTGTCTGTACCCGCTACCTCAAGCATAGAAGGGAAAGTGTAAAGGGCTGTGGTGCCTGAGTCAACCCTTTCTCAGTGCAAGTTGTGTGGTGCAGTGGTTAGGGCAGGTGGTTGGGCGTTGAGGGGCTGCTGGTTCAAATCCTGGGGCTGGGAAGCCTGTTGAGAAGTAAGGCTCACCTGATGTGTCCAGTGGCTTCTCTCCAGCCGTAGAGGAAGCCTTGCATGGGGGCTGGCTGTGGCAGAGGGGCTAGGGCTGCCATGGGGGAACCCAGGGCTACCAATGCAAATCCTGCTTGGTGCTGAAAAGCTAGTTAAGGATTAAGGGTCCCCCTTCAGCCCTAGAATCAACCAGCTGTAGCTGTGCCTCAGAGGCTCATGCAGCAACCCTGAGTGTGTGCAGCATGACATTAAAAAAGAAAGAAAGTGCAGGCCATGGATGTGCACACCCATTCAAAAAATGCATGAGGCATTGCCAAGACATTGATAGCAGGACCCTGCAGAGCAATAAAATGCCTCACTTCAAAAAGATCATGAAGTATTCTTGGATAGATGCATTATTTGTGGCAGTGAGTGGAGTCTGCTCTTTAGACAAGCTGCAAATAGGTAAGATTGACTCCTCAAAGCTAATAGGACTCCAGGGGCAGTGCTGCCCCTCAAATAGGTTTGGGACCTGGACCCCAGTGCTTTTTAAATTTCTTTCGTCTAATAAAAAAAGGTGGTGCTAGGCTGGCAGGAGTGTGGGGGTAAGGGGAGGGTTGTCAGGCCCCTCTACCACTGCCCCCCCGAGGTCTCTCCAACCACCTCCTCCACCACCATCTACATACCCAGCCTGCTCCCTAATGCCTCCCCCGGTGCCTTCCCCGCCGGCTGGCCAGCTCTCTGACCCCCCCCCCCATTCCCCATTCCTCTCAGCCCTGGCCACTTTCTTGCTGTCCCCTCCCTTCCCTGACTGCTGGCCACCTCCCTGACCCTCCACCCACCCCAGGTTCCCTGACTCCACAACCCCCTTCCCCACTCCTCTCAGGTCCCCCTGCCCCTTCCCTTTCTACCAGTTCCCTGACTATTTGGACCCTTCCCTGAATTCCTTGGCTCCCCGCCACCGCCTGACCCTCCCCTGTAACCTTCCCCACCTACCCCCTGGCTTCGCAAATCCCAGCCCTCCCCTGCTTAACTGACTGGAGCTGCCTGCAGGAGCAGCCAGACCAGAGTCGCTCCCTGGCCAGGCTGTTCCCACCCTAAACCACATTTCTGCACATGCTCAGGGCAAAAGATTTGAAAAAGCTGCATCCTGGCCGGTGCTCCCAGGTGACCACGGGCTGGATTTCAGCCCTGGCCCATGGCCAAGTGGCACTCCTGGCCCCTGCCAACTCCACTACTCAGCTGGGGACTGGAATCAGCAGGGGAAAAGAGAACTGCTCCTTTCACTTCCATGCTGAACTCAGCCCCCAGCTGAGCAGTGGGGTGGCCAGGGAAAAATAGGTGCTGGTATGCCATACCGCGGCATACAGGCAGAAAAAAAGCCCTGCTGGGCCCTATCTGTCCCCCAGGGAAGTCCCGATTCATCTCCCTGGGGTCAGATGTGGCTTCTGCAGCTGGGTGGGCCCCAGATCCCTTTGCAGCTGGGCAGGCCCCAGGAGCATGGACAGCTGCTCTGGCCAAGCCAGCCCTATGTCCCCAGCTCCGCTGGGGGTATATTGGACCACAGCGGCCAGGTGGTGGCCGGGCCCTGGGTGCCTTGTGGACTTTGTCTGTTTATGGGCAGACTTGTCCTCCCCCTACCCTATGTCTTGGATAATGGGCTTCATTTTTTCCTATTGAACACTTTATGGGGTTTGCTGTTAGCCCTGCATTCTTTAGTGAACAGAGGATGGCAGGTAGTAGTCTAGGTAGTAGTCCCCATACTTACTGTATACTGTGAATGAATAACTATGCTGCCAAGTATTGAGTGTGTGGTTGAAGCGCTCCAGCCTTCAAATGTTGGAATGTTGCCAGTGCCCCATGTAAACCAAATGGCGTGGTCCTGAACTGAAATGGGCCCATGGATGTAAAAATGGCTGTTATCTCCCAAGACCCTCGTGTCTGGAGAATTTGCCAATGGCCTTTTGTGAGCTCCACCCTGGTGAAATATTTAGCTACCCCTGCCAGTCCAGTAGTTCATCTGCCTGTGGCACAGGGCAGGCATCAAATTTAGATATCATGTTTACCTTCCAAAAATTGATACAAAAATGCAGTGAGTCATCTGTTTTTGGGACGAGCACTGTGGGGCTCTTCTAATTAGTCTGGGATTCTTCTATTACTTTGAACTCCAACCCATAGGGACCCTGCCATTTGACCATTGATTTTGACTCAGAGAAGGGGTCACCTAGTTGAAAGAGGCACATTTATGCCTCTTTGTTATATTGCTGCTGTTGCTGTGCTTGTGCTCTCCTGAGGTTTTCTTTTGTGTATGTGCCCATGGTCTCCAGACATTCCTATGATTTTAGGACATACTGTACAATATTCTCAGCTCTTGGCACTTGGCTTTTCCAAGCATCTCATATCAGGTCGAGTATACCTCTAGGCCATCACCCATATAAGAGTTCAAATGGTGATAATCCTGTTGAAGCCTGGGGAACTTCCTGGATCACAAAGAGCAATGTGGGAAGTAGTTGATCACAATGTCAGGGATCCTCAAGACGAACTTCTTGAACATCCCTTTGAGTATCATGTTATATGTCTGTACCAAACCATTGGTCTGCGAATGGTACACAGATGTGCTTAAGAGAGATATTTTTATAATTCCCATGCCTTTTTCATTAGCCTGGAGGTGAATTTTGTTCCTTCATTAGTTAGGACTTCTGTAGGGAAGCCAATCAGTGCAAGGACCTTGAGTAGATCATTGGGTACGTCTACACTATATGTTTAAGTCGACTTAAGGGCCCTTAAGTCAACTTAAACAGAGGCCTGTCTACACTGTAGGGCAATAAAGTTGACTTTACAGTTAAGTTGACTTTATTAAGTTGACTTAAGGCAATGTGGACTCTATAAGTTGACTTAATAAAGTCGACTTGGTGCAATGGGGCCATTAAGTCAACTTTATAAAGTCGACTTAAGCCAGGGCACCCATTTAAAGTCGACTTTATAAAGTCGATTTAATGCAGTGTGGACTCACTAAGTCGACTTAATAAGGTCTACTTAAAGTTGACTTTAAGTAGACTTTATTAAGTTGACTTAATAAAGTTGACTTAGTTTTTACAATGTAGACATGGCCATTGGCTATAGTCTTTGAATTTGTGGTATGTAATCCATGATGACCAATATGTACTGGTGCTCCAAGGCAGTTTTTGCTAGTGTCCCTATCAGGTACATTCCTACCCTTTCAAAAGGTCTTTACACCAAAAATAATGGCATTAACAGGGCTAGCATGACCCTATTAGGTGTCATTAATTGGCATTAATTGTTTGAGACCCCCAGGTTTAAAAGGTGTTTGGTAAGGCTTTGGGGTCATCCTCAGACACCCTCTTAGGGGTTGCAGGAGTGGGTGGGCTCCCTGTATAGATTGGGAGCAAGTTCCCACAGCTGCAAGTTCCATTCAGTCATCTGCTATAGCCGCTGTTGTTAATCGCCATCAATTCCAACAGTTGTTGTCTCTTGTTTTTGCTGTGCTTGTGAATTGGTGAGCCATTTAAAGAGCTGGTTTATCTCAGAGTTCTACCTGGTTCAGCAGTCGAAGGGGAGAAAATAGTGTTCTGTTTTGTCCTGTTCTTACCCTCTCTGCAAGAGGGGAATCCATAGACACAAACAAAAATCACATGTCTGTTACCATGTCATGAACTCTCATTTGTTGGACTCTTGCTGAGCCCACAGGGCTTCCCAGCTTCTCTCTTCTGGGGTGTTCCCTTTTGAAGTATCTCCTTTACTGTATATCACCAACCTGGCGTATTCTCCCTTTGTTGGGTGTGACCACTGGTTCCTCCTGCACGGATTGATTAAAGATCACTTCTGCAGGCTTAAAGCCACTCCAGCTGCAGAGTAGGCTAGGAAACAGCTAACCTTTCAAGTGTTGTTTATAAGATATCAGGATGTTTTCTGACAGATCCACCCTGGGAACACAACCACCCCTAGAAGGCGAGGGGGTGTGTGTGTTAGATATATGAGAAGTGGGAGCGCCTGCATGGACAGCAACCTCACCTGGGACCCCAATCCCTGCAGAGTGCCCAGGGCTTTCCCCATGCTGGAGGAACACTTGCTGCAGGCCCTCAGGTACAGGGAATAGAGGCTCAGGGGCTGCCCCTTAGCAGAAGTGGCATGAGGATTTGATCTTCATCTGCCTACTTGCTGGTTGTGCATAATATATACTCTGTAATGCTAAAGTGCTGAACAGCTTTTTATATCAATGCAATAAAACAGGGTTCTCAAACACACGGGCCGCATGTGGCCTCTAAAGATATTTCCTGTGGCCCGCAATGACACAATCAGTACCTATATTTGCAATATTATTGTATGAAAAGGTTTCAGTGGTGTGGCCCTCATATTAATGCGGTGATTTGAGTTTGAAGACCCCTGTGATAAAACAACATATTCATGCATCAGGTGTGACTTCACTGAGTGCACCTGAGACCCTGCTGAGGGAAGGGCCCTTTGTACAACACTTGGCACAGTGAGCAGGGTAAACTTGGTGGCACCCTAACCTGAGGCAGGATGTGGGGGA
>ML682099.1:3254144-3312936 GCA_007922195.1 Podocnemis expansa
CGGTACCTGGTCCAAGGGGCTGCAGCCCCCTGGGGGTGAGCGGCTGCAGCAGCTCCCCCTGCAACCCCAGAAAGGGGGCTGCAGCCCCTTGGACCAGGTACCGAAATAGCAAGTTCACAGTGGGTATGTCTACACAGGGTTCTTACATTCCCCTGCATTTTTTTCCCCCGAGTCTGTAAGTTCCCCTATCTTCAAAGAGTCTGATGAAGTGGGATTTTTCTTCCACGAAAGCTCATGCAATAAATAAATTTGTTAGTCTTTAAGTGCCACAGGACTCCTTGTTTGTTTTACTGAATGGCTATGTCTACACCAGCAAATTAGTTCAAATTAAGGAGCCTTAATTAGAACTAATTTAAACCCAGTCTACACTAGGCTTTGCCTAGTTTGAACTAAAAATAACTGCTTAGTTCAAACTAATTTGTATTTTTAGTTCAAACTAGGCCAATGGAGACATGCTAGTTCAAAAGTGATTGGTTCTAACTAAGCATGGTTTTTAGTTTGAACTAACATTTAGTTCAAACTAGGTGCACTTCTTTAAAAAGAGTGTGCTCAGTTCAAATTAACTTTCAAACTACTTAGTTCGGACTAACCAAGTCCAAGTGGCAGCTACTCTGGGCCTGTTGAACAACATACACACTGAAAGTCATGGGTTAAAGTAGCGGTCTCAAACTCATGGCCAATGGCCCGCATACGGCCCCTAAAATTTTCCTGCAACCTGCAACAATGCTATTGTTATCAATATTTGCAATATCATTGTATGAAAAGGTTTCAGTATAAAACAATAAAAAAAGACAAAGGGGTCTGGCTTAATAGAAACAAAGCTATATTAGCAAGTTTTATTGTGGACAACAGCTTATGGCAGGAAAGAGGCTATTTCTTTGTAATTTTAAAGCAGCCCCTTTTTGTAAAGAGAAGGGGACTTGAAAGAATCTCTGAAATATGAAACAACTGTTGAGAATTACAGAACCATTCCCCTTTCTTGAAAAGAGAGTCTTTCAAGAGATCGTGAAATAACATATAACATTTCTTTTTCTGAAGTTATGTATACTGCATAGATCCTTTACGCAAGGCCAAAGCATATGTTTTTCCACCTCTAACTCTTTTGAAGAGGGGTGTGGATAAGAAGGCACATGTGGCAGTTACTCCTTATCCAGGGGTTAAAGTATAATTTGGCGGGCCCCGGAACCTTCCTAAAGTGGCAGGCCCCCATTGTGCTGGTGTGGGTCCCCCTTGCACTGGTTTGGGCCCCCCCTTGCACACCAGCTACTGCCCCCCAAATGCCTGCCCGCATCCCAGCTCCTGCCCCTTCACCAAATCCCACCCCAGCTTCTGACCCCCCCACACCTTCCCCACCCTTACCTGGCTGCCATGAGGAGGGGTCCAGCCTGGGCTGAGGCTTTGGCATGCTCAGTGAGACCAGGCTGGGGGTGGAGATTTTAGAACTTCCTGCTCTGCTGGAATGTGACAAGCCATTCTGGGGTCTGTTATTTTTAGGGGCTCAGTGCTCTGGCCCCTAAAAATAGAAAAGGGCGTTGGAAGGTTGTGTTCTGGGGCCCACTATTGTTCAATGATGGCCTCCAGAATGCAGCATTCCGGTTCCATTTTCTATTTTCAAGGGGTTTGGAACACTGAACCCCTAAAAATAGTGGGCCCCAGAAAGGCATTCCCCTACATTTTCTGGCTAACTTTAACCCCTGCCCTTATCCTGAAACGTGCATGAACGTACACACACGCAGAGAAAGGTATATGTTTATACCAAAATCTTTGAAGATATAAAACATTGCATCATTATTTGATGTTTTAGATTAACAAAGTGACAACTCTTTATCTCGGGAAACAGATACCCCATGCCCCGAGCTCTTAAAAGTCTGTAAAATAAACGCCCTCACATCCTTGTTATTTCAAGTTGTTTGCTAGGACAAAAAAAATCAACAGTTAGTGGTTCTGTCATAGTATCAGATAAATTTTAACGTTGCTTATTTCTGAATGTGCAGCAACAAGGCTTGGCTTAACTTTCAAAAATGTAAGCCTAAAGACCTGCTAATTGATTTTAAGTTGCATAATTACACAAATATTTTGTATGATATAAAAAATTAAAACAGAAAGACAAAATCTAGAGAAAAGAACAGCGGGTCCAGCTGCATTTCAGAGGGATATTCCTTACTGTCTGAAATCTTTCTTTGTGCTCATGCTTTAGCATAGTCAAGCATTTGTCATTCCAAATCATTTTCCCACTTCATGAGGTATCATCTCCCAGAAATCCAAAGGGGTGCGAGAAATAATAAACAAGACTAGCAAAAACATTGTGGGACTACACAGTTAGAGATGCTTTGAGGCAGCATAACAATAAATGTTTTGTTTATCGTCATCTGGTCTGGAGAGACCCTAGAGATTTGATTTTCTTTTTTTACATAGCACTTTTTTAGAATAGAATAGAATAGACTCGTAGGGCTGGAAGGGACCTCATGAGATCATCTAGTCCAACCCCTTTTTTATGCAAGCTGTAACACGGATGCTTTACAGACTTTGATATGATCCTGCAGACTAGAGACCTGAATTGGGGCCAAAAACGGAAGTGTCATGAACACTAAAGCCCGAATGCAGACCTGGAAGAAAATTAAAAGGCCTACCTGAAGTGGAAAGTGATATGATTTTAGAAAGGTGTGCAAAAACACCGGGGACCCAGCAGCCTGCCCACATTGTACACAAGCATCTTAACTACAAGTGTCCTATGGGGGTAATCCACAACCCTTTTGACAGCCCCTTCCACCCCACATTTCCCCATAAAACCATGGTTCACACAAGCCCTTTCAACGAAAACATGCATTTTTATTTTGTTTTTACAACACCCCAAAACATACTCTAACTTTCAGTGTTTTTTCTCAGCAGGGCTTTTTAATTTATTGAACCAAGAAGACGTTCAACATTTTGCATTAAACGTTCATCTCTAGGTTTGATTATTTCATTTAATGTGCTATCTGGGTCCTTGGCCTCCATTACTTTGTCCACCAGTGCTACTCCTAGAGCTAGATGTTCCTGGGTTATACAAAGGCATTGCAGAGTGTATGCCAATATGACCATGACATTTAACACACTCCCCATACACAAACAGCCACTAATTTCTTTAATTTGACCATTCACTTCATCTTTGGACCACACACATTTCCTCCCTCTCAATCTCAGCTTTCCTCTATTTCCCCTCAATTGGTCAAAACAGCAGATGGCTCCCCCGACCTTTTTCTTTGCCCAAGGTCCAAACACTGTCTTGTGTGTCTGAGCACATGCATGCCCCCCCCCCACGAAAATACATGAGCAGAAATCTGACCAATCTCAATATAAAATAGTTATTAAAATTGCTGCCAGCACAGGTCCACCCAAGCTCAATATAAATCAGATATCAAATGGTTGCTGCACCTGCTAAGTGGAAGCCAGGGGGCAGGACATAGTATGCAAGGCATATTGGGAGCTGCCAAAAATGAATGGTGATGAATGCTATGAAGGTCTTTCCTATTCACCTGCTCCCGGAAAAAGTAATGAGGCTGGGGGGCCCACTCATTGATTCAGGGAGATGATGGAGTGGCTGCTCCAAAGGCCTCCCCACCCTGCCTTTCCACCCACATTTTTAAGCTGAGTCACACACCCCCGTGCGTGTACAACTGTGCCTGGCTGCATGCTGCGAGGGAAGGGGGCTGGCATCTCCTTTCACAGTTTGGGCAGGCAGAGTGGGTGCCTGCACTGCTGCTGAGATTTTGATTGCAAGGCATTAGATGGTAATGCACAGAGCTTGTGCACTGTGTGCCTGGTGCCAGAGGTGTCTCCGGATTGTACATTAACTCCTGAGCAGTGGGTCAGGAGCTGGCCATTTGGATGGGATGCTGAAAGGCCCAGGACTGAGCCATCCATGGCAAGCCCATGTAGTGTGCTCCCACTCAACAGGACTTTTACCCCTGCTGCACAGATCTTTGGGATTTTGTTGATGTTGAGGCCTGAGTAGGCCTTCATGTGGAAATGATTAAGTTGGAGCTTGACCAACTTCCCTCTTTGGGGGCCTTGTTTCCAGATTGGAAGGGACAATGGCAGATTTAGGAAGTCCTGAACCATACTGGTTGGGTGACAGCCCTGATTTGTATCAATATTTTGCAGAGTGTGGGCTTCTCTCTCGAGAACAGAGCAGGTAGGAGTTGTGGGGGGGGGGGGGGGGGCCCTGGTCAGGCAGGGGGGAGAGGAAAGGCTGCCTGGGGCCAATGGGGGCTTCCCTGCATGGGCTCCAGTCCCTGGGTGGAAGCAGGGAATTAGTCCCTGGCCTCTGGGCCCCAGGTGGGGCGGGGGGATTCTCCCAGGTCTTTGGGACCTGGATGGGGCTGTGGGGGGTACCAGTAGGCTTCCAGGCCCTAGGTGGGATGGGCAGGGGTGCCCCCAAACCTCAGGGGCTCATATGGGACTGGTGGGGGTATCGCTAGGCCTCTGGGGCCCAGGTGGGACTCAGGGGGCTACCCCTAGGCTTCTGGGCCCTGGGTGGGACTGGGGGGGTGTCCATAGACCTCTGAGGCCCAGCTGGGATTGGCGAGGGATACCCCTGGGCTGGGGACATTCCCCCCATGGCCTCTAGGTCCCAGCTGGGTCCATGAGTGTCTCCCTATTGCCTGCAGGGGGACTCCCCGTGGCCTATGGGCCTCGGGGGGGGGGGTGGCCTGGGAATGGAGCCCCTCATGTGAGCCCCAGGTGGGCCAAGGGATGTTTCTCAGCTTCTGTCTGGGCCAGGGTCAGACCAGCAGAAGGCTGGTGAGCCAGTGACCATCTCTCAGCCTTGGGTCCCTGGGGATCAGGTTGGTGGCCAGGCAGCTGTGATGCAGCCCTGGCCAGGGAGCCCCCCACAGCTCAGGGGGTGAGGCTTGGGTGCGAACCCAGAGTCTCCTGCCCTCAGTCCATGCCCAGACCATGGTACTACCCTGGTCCCCCCCTGGGGTCTCCTGCCCTCTCCCCATGCCCATGTGTCAGGGCTGGCCTGGCCTGGGATCCCCTGCCCTCACCACATGCCCAGGTGGTGGAGCTGCCTGGTCTGACCACAGGGTCTCACATGGTGGTGGGGCCAGCCTGGCACAACCATGGGGGCTCCTGCCCTTGCCTTGTTGCCTCAGTTGTGAGGCTGGCGCAACAGGTGGTCTGGGAAAGTAACCTCATCAACAGTGATATTATTTGTAAAGTTGAACTCTGCTGAACACCACCATATGCTGTGCCTAGTATTTATCCTGTGCTTGAAATTGTTCTCTTGTGTGTGAGATTGTTCTACATTAAGCAGAAAATGACTGGAGGTGTGGGGCAGGGACAGATAATATGGAGGGACAGAGATAATTAATTGTATTTACCTCTAAAGTACATGTTAATTAATGTTGTGTATATGTCCTTTAGTGTCATAAGTGAAACAATTCTGTAACCCTGACAAATAGGCATTATAACCAATGTCCAACAAAACTCCATATTGCCAGTTTGAAACTCCTGCTTAAACACTGTACTTCATTTTGTATACTTGATGAAACCTGGTTTAGGCATATGCTGTGTATGTTCATTTAAATGTGTGAATGAAGGGTGTGTGTGTGTGAAGGGGCCAGTCTCAACTGACAGCCTGTCTTGATGGACCACAATTACCATCTAACTAGCCAAACAATGCAGACATCTCTGATTAAAGCAAACAGAAGGAGCCACCCCAGAAAGAAAAGAACAAAATACAATCAAGCCTGGAAGTGACTAGTGACCAATGATGTCAAACAAACCCTGAGGGCACATGACACAGCAAATTCCATAGACTTACATGAGGGCCAGCAAGTATAAAAGATGGATAAGAACATGAAAACTTTGGGGGTCTAATTCTGCAGCTGTCATCTTGGAGCATCAGATTCATGACTGACAAGCTGTGTTCACACAGCCCTCTTATTTCGAAACAACAGAGGTTGTTTCGAAATAAGATTTAGGCTGTTCACATGACAGACGGTTGTTTTGAAACAACGGCACCTGTTGTTTTGAAACAACGACGTTGTTTCGAAAGAAGTTAAACCCCATGCAGGGACGAAACAACACCGTGCAAACATGTTGTTTCAAAACAATGGTGACTTGTTTCGAAATAACTGTTGCCTGAACCTGCTATTTCGCTTTGAGCTTTTTTCCTTAATTCAAATTAACAAACTATTAATTCGAATTAAGTTATTTCGAAATAAGGAGTTATTTCGATACAAGTTGTTTTGAAACAACTGTATCGAAATAACCCCCTGTGTGTGAACACAGCCACAGAGGCCTGGCTCCTTCCTCGTGCCCAGCCTAGCTGGCCACTAGGCTGGCTCAAGCAACACATGAAAGGACTGGTAATTATATACCAGGTTGCAGAACTTCTTGTGTGTGTGTGTGTGTGAGAGAGAGACTGCTTTTTGCTATCCTTACTTATTTGCAATAAATGTGGCATATTGCCTTGTCCCCTGATTAAGATCCTGCTAGTCTTTTCTTTTGGGTGTTCTTGTTGCACATCATTTTAGTAGGTGCCCTTTTGTTATAACAGAGGAAATGGAATTGTTAGACAAGACTAGCAGGATCTTATTCAGGGGACAAGGCAATATGCCACATTTATTTGTAAATGTGAAAATAGCAAAAAAACAGACACACACATTAATACCCATTAAATTTTGGAAGCTGGCATGATATAATTACCAGTCCTTTTACGTGTTGCTAGAACCAGCCCAGTGGGCAACTAAGCTTGGCATGAAGAGGGAGCCAGGTCTCTCTAGGTCATGAATCTGGTGCTCTAAGATGATAGTTGGAGAATGAGACACAAAATATTCATGTTTTTTTGTACTTGCTGAGTCTCATGTGAGTGTATGAGGCTTGCTCTGTCTTGCTGCCTCAAAGCTCCTGTCTGATAATTATTCATCACCAGTCATTTGCAGACATGAGTTTGATCTTGTATTTTGTTTTTCTCTTTCTGGGATGGATTCTTCTTGCTTTTCAGAGATTAGTTTGAATTGTTCATCCATTAAGATGGTACTTGCATTTCATCAGGAGAGGCTGGCGTCAACTGATCCCATCACACACCCTTCATTCACATGTGTTTTTCATACATATTTAAATAAAATTACACAGTGTTACATCTTAAAGAAATTCCATAAAGAATATAAAATGAGTTCCAAATTTACAATATGGAGCTTTGTTAAATATTGGTTATAATGTCTATTAAACTGAGTTAAATATTTTAGTTATGATATTAAAGAACAGATACACAGTGTTGCCAAACAGATGCTTTAAAGGTAAATTCTATTCATTTTATCTGTGTCCCTATACTGTGGCTACAGAAGACTGAGCAAATATTAGCAGACTGGGCCTGGGGAAAAAATTCCTGAGATTTGAGAGTTCTGTTGGGAGATCATGAGTGAGGCTTTACTGCCAATAATGTCGTTACTTAATGTCACTATTTATTCTGCTCTTCAGTTTTGCCCTCCTATGAATTGTGCACAGCATAAGTACACCTACCAGGCAGCATGCCACGAAGTTAACCATCCTTTTTCTGAAAAGTTCCAGGGGGAGTAGCCATGTTAAAAAAAACAAAGAGTCCTGTGGTACTTTTAAAGAGTAACACATTTATTCATCACATGAGTGAAATCCCATTTGAAAACCATTTTCAAGTGTCTGACAAAGTAGGATTTCACCCACAAAAGCTCTAGCAATAAATAAATTTGTTACTCTTTGAAAGTGGCTTGCTTGTTTTACAGTTGCCGTACTTTATTGTGAATTCCTGTAATGTTGTCTGTCTTGCAGTGGATAGTGTGATCCCAGTAATGCTGTATTTTTGGTTTGGACTCACTCTTTCCTGTAAGAGTGGGCTTACTTAGTTTTTGCTGCTAAATCCTCTCTGCTTTGTTTCCCCAGAAGGGGGATTGGGAGTCTGGCAGGAGCTAAGGGCAGGGTGAGGGGAATACTGCAGGAGGCTATTCTGCTTTGTTTTCAGTTCACTTTGTTGTCCTCTCTTTGGCTATTTGCTGGGGAGGCAGAAGGGAGGTAGCCTGGCTCTCTGGCTGGGTCTGCCAATTTGGTGTGACCCTGCTCACAGCACTGCACTGGTAGGCCCAGCCAGCCTGCCTGCTTGCCTCATGAGTTCCCCAACTTCCCCTACCTGGATTGCATACACCTGGAAGCTGGAAGAGGGTCAGAGCCTTTTTAAATTTCCTGCCCTGTGGTATAAGCAGCCCAGCATGGCAAATTGCAGCTGCTGTGCTGCCATCCCTCCACTCCCCTGCTCCACAATCTCATGCTGCCACTCAAAGTGGAGGGCAAAGCATTACAGCAAAGTTCATGGAAGGCATGGGCTCTATCTTAAAAGCTTGAGAACTGAAGTGGTAGGTGTCTTCAGCTTGAGTCAGCAGGGTGTCATCTTTCATCTGGGCACCTGGATGCTATCCATTTCTCCAGTACCTGGAGAACCTAAACAAGTTGACTGGAAGTCCCAGGGATGGTCTGATCCACCACCCTCCCTCCCACTCCTATTTTCTGATCTCCCTGACGCATGATATTTAGCAACAGAAACCTGTAGGAGATAGGGAATGATATGCCTTGTCAGAGGAGGAGAATTTTTATATGTCCTCCTCACATGGTCTGTGAGCTTTTAAGAGGATATTGGCAGCACCTTGATTCATTTGTAGGGAGCACTGGAGGAGAATGATTGCATTAAAACTGTAAAATGAGCAGAGGGGTATGAAGGAGTTGTTGTATCACAGCATGGCATGGGGCCTCTGTGTGGTGGGAGAGTGGTACAGAGGCTAAACACTCTGGACCAGGATAATCCATGGTAATCTACATGGTCAGACTGCATTGGTGCCTAGACAGCTGCTGGCTAGAAACTGATAGCTTCAATTTTAGTCATCAGCTGGCATGGCCCCAGGGAGCATATTTCCCTTCAGAAACATCACATCTCCATGTTTCCAAAATTTCCATTTCATGTGGAACTTCCTCACTTCAAACTATTTCATGTGAATTCCAGTTTCAAGTGGGGCCCAGGATAGGGATAGGGCATTGGGTCATGGTGGGGAAGGGCGTCTGTTGTGGCCTGTTGGGGGTGGACCCATGACGGGCAGGGTCTAGCACAGGTAGAGCCTGTGGGCCTGTGCCCTGGGTCTTTTTGCTATCCAGCAACGCCCCTGCTTCCCTGATGGCCCTTCCATGCTTTTGTATCTAGTAACTCTATCTCTGCCCTGCTCTCCTAATGCTGCAATCTGATCCATCACTGGTAGGATCCCAGGACTCAGCAGCCACTCACTCAATCTTTGGGCTGCTTACTTTATTCTTATTAAAACAATGTGTGAACTGCTGATTGCAAGATACAGACAGGGAGATGACCTTAATGGCCGAGTTCCTCCAATCAGATAGGCGAAAGGCAGGCTATACTTGTGTTACTAAAACCCTCTGCTCCAGCAATGCAAGCCCTGCTCCTTGGAGGTCTCCTCCCCTCATGAGGCACCCTGTGTTCTCCAGGCAGACAATCTGCTGGCATGTAATGAAAACACTGCTGGGATCTGCTCATTCTGAAGGCATAGTCCTTCCAGGCTTTGGGAGCCATTCTGGGATTTTGCAGTGAAGCCAAGCTGCTGCTCTGAAATATTCCCCAGCTGATGCTATATCTGGAGCTGGGCAGCAGATTCACACGGAGAGCAGAGTCTTCGGGACTAGGACTGGGCCCAGGGATAAGGTGCTGAGCTTAGCCAATGCTCAGTGTGGATCATTCATTTCACTGGGTGTCTGTTTGGCCTGTTATAGCTTCTGCTCTCCTAGCAGCCTGCATAGAACTGTCCTCTGTAACATGTTCATTTTGCTGTGCCCAGGCATGGTCTAGCCCAAAAACAACACAATCCAGAGATGTGTGTATTACAGCCTGTGACAGGTCTCATCACCGGGGAATAATTCTGGACTGCTCACCTAAATTGTTCCGTTCTGGATAGCAGTGTTATGCATGGAAAACTGGAAGAGCTAATGGGAACAAAGTTTGCAGGGTTATTAAACATTCAGCTTCAGAATTAAAGCTCTTTTGTTTCAAATTTGTAAAAATGGTGAGTAGAAAGGTTCACTCTAAGGTCATGAGGCAGGTGAGCAAGCCAAAGAAATTACTCTAATACCTTTCCAAGCAAACAGAACAGTTTTAAAGATGCAGCTCTATGAAGCAACTTAACAAATAATCTTCTTAAAGCAACATTTTCGTGTCAGTAAAAAGAAAGAAACTAAAATCAGAGGCAGAAATTAAATCTATGGTATCTTTTCAATGCTTGGGTTCTCAACATTAGTAAGTTAAATATTTTAATTAAATTTAGCCAACCCTCAGCTATTCTTCTGTGGGTTGTGTCAGCTATACATTGCATGTCTCTAAAGAGCTCCTCTAAATTGCACACAGGCTGCTTTATTTACAGTATATAGAAGGATCAGTTGGTTTCCATTTGGGGGCTCAAGGCAGGAAAGAATTTTCCTCTTTGTGATCCTCCTCTGCAGAGCCAACTTTATCATTTCATTAGGGATGGGGGCAATGTGCTTAGCGTATGTCAGTCTTCCCTCTCAATAAAAGATATGAATCACCTAAGCTTGGTCTTGGCAGAATAGTAGACAGCTGAAGAGCTGAACAGATCTATTTAACAAGAGCTATGAATAACGGACCACATCTTTTTTCTTTGTTTACATATTTTAAGCTATTGGACCCAGATTCTGTTATGACCCTGAAGCCTTCAAGCTCAACCAGCCTCCTTTGAAATAAGGCCCAGTTCAAGAAGAGAAACTATATAACAGGGGTGGTCAAACTTATGGAACTCAAGAGCCATACAAATTATTAAACCTTCAAAAGCCATACAGAGTCATATAGCAATGTACTTTCACCTACAAAATTGATTTGCTGACGTGCTTCCGCAAGCCACACTTTTTCATTCAAGAGCCACGTGCAAATCCCGAGCCCCAGTTTGGCCTCGTCTGTTATATAATAAACTATCTTGTGTATATATGAGTCATTAGTTACTTTGAAAGACAGTAGAGCTGTTTGTTTTCTTGGAAAGGTATTAGTCATTTCTTTGGCTTATTGTGAAATGTATATTTTTTGTACAAGTTCAAATCCTGTGATTTCCCCTGGATGATGATGATGCATCATGAGTACATGGAATATTTTGAAGTTCCAAAGGTGTAGCTGTGTTAGTCTAGTTTAGCAAAACAAACAAGGAGTCCTGGGGGACTTTTAAAGACTAACAAATTTATTTATCGCATAAGCTTTTATGGGAGAAAATCGCACTTTGTCAGAAGTTTTGAAGATGGGGGAACCTACAGGATGGGAGGAAAAGAAATGAAGGGAACTGTAAGTCATAGGATCAGGTCCAGTGTTCATTCTAAGATGATGCAGCTGAGCAAGTTATGGATGCACACGGGGAGCCAGCAGGTAGCGGGGAAACCAGCAGAGAACTTGTTCAGCTGCTTCAATAACTTGCTCAGCTGCATCATCACCTTAGAGGGAACATTGGCGGGAGGTGGCCTTCAGTTGCTACACCTGGTGCCTGGCCCAGCAACTATAGTGATTGGTGGAAAACCACCGAACCGTGTATGCCTCACCCAGTGTGGCTCTGCCAGGAAAACAAGAAGTGGAGCATTGAGGGTGACTGCTGGTTCCCCCTGCACAGATTGATTAAGGATCACTTCCACTCTGGATTGAGCTATTGCTAAATTGGCTGGAAGTCACTCCGGTTCCAGAGTAGGCTAGGAACCAGCTACTCCTGAAAGTGCTGTTTATAAGATAATGGTTGTTTTCTGCCAGCGCCACCACAGGAACGCAGCCACCCCAGAAGGGGAGGGAGGTGTGTGTTAGGTATATAAGAATTGGGAGTGCATGCCACTGTTCCCTCTAAGCTGTGCGCGTGTGTGCATGCACACAGATCATGAAACCTGCGCACACGACAAAATAAAGTGTGCACAAAAAAATTCAACAGTGCTAATATTGGTGCTCACAAAGAAATGTTTCTGCGCACACAAAGAAATTGTTTGCACACACAGTCTACGAGTAATTAGAGGGAACATTGGTGCCTGCCTAGGCAGCAGCTTCACCTGGGACCCTGATGCCTGCAGAGTGCCCAGGGCTTTCCCCACGCTGGAGCAATGCTTGCTACAGGCCCTCAGGTAGAGGGAATAGAGGGTCAGGGCCTGCCCCATAGCAGAAGAGGCATGAGCATTTGATCCTCATCTGCCTGCTTGCTGCTTGTGGGTAATGTATACTTCGTAATGCTAAAGTGCTGAATGACTTACTGTATCAATTCAGTAATGCAATATATTCATGGATCAGGTGTGGCTTCACTGAGTGTACCCAAGACCCTGCTTAAGGGAAGGGCACTTTGTACAACATCCTGTTTTACGTTAGGGTTCATTGCCCTTATGAGGCTCAGCTGTAGGTGCCTGTCTTGCCAGCCTGTTTGTAGGCAGGAAAGAATCCACTCCCCACCTACGTTCTGAATGGGTTTTAGAGACCCCATCACACACCCTCACCTCAGGACGCCCCATTCCTAAAATTTACGTGCTATAGGGAGGGGCAACTGCCCCCACACCTAAATTGGGCTTCTACTCCAACTCCAGGAGTGCTGAAAAAACCCCTGATTTATACTAACATCTCCTACACATTTTTCTTGCTTTGCTTCTCTGTCAATGTTGATGATTATTGGTGGAAATATTTGCAAATATCTGGTCCAATCAACATTCACTAGTAACAAAGAATACTTTCCAAGCTTACTCATATGCTGTGTAGCCTGTTCATAGAGGATAAGAAACAACAGCTAAGCTATTGACTGAGAGGCAGTTGGAAGTAATTTCTCTGGCCAGTCATTCTGGGACCTCTGGTATTATAACAAACCACCTTTACCAGCAAGAAAGAAGCAAGGAGAAACTGCACCCAATCAGCCCTTGCCTTGGTGCAAGGAGAGGAAATGGCTCATTTGGAAGGGTTGGAAATTGGCAATTGTTCTAGTCTCTATAAATGATCAGTTCTGATCTTGCCTTACCACAACAGAAGTTCTCTCTCTAACTCTTCACTTGGGGTGGTGCTGTCTCAGCCAGGCTCCCCTTCTGTTTGCACACAGTCACCCCCACCCCCTTCTCCTTCTCTTAGTTCAGGGGAACCAAACCTGCTGTAAGAGCTGGCGGAGATGAGAAGCATTCTGCTGCACGTGGGATTCCAGATGAGAAGCATTCTCCTGCACGTGGGATTCCTCGTCACAATTCTCCAGCACCTAGGTAAATACTGGGAGTGTCCCTCTATGGCTGTTCTGTCTGTGTATGCATGGGCTGGGGTCCCATATGGGTTGGAGGCTTTCTCCAAAGCCCTGCATCCAGGGATCTCAGTGCACTCTGCAGACAGTAGAGTTAACAAAGCCTCTATTCTATTCTATTCTAGTTTGTGTTCCCCAGTACCACTCATCACTGCAGTACCTGATCAGCTCATAATCTCCTTGGAAGGCAGCTTAATGTTAGAGCTGGCTGAAATTTTTAAACAGAATTCTTTTTTGCTGCTGTCAGCCCTGGATTATATCCTGTAACAGCTATTGTTGCTGGTAACTCAGAAAAGCCAGAAATGAATTCTTCTGTTGTAGGGTTTTTTTTTGGCTATCTGTAGTGTTGTCTCAGTCTTTCCATTAGCTTGTGGGTAATGGTGGCTGCTAGGAATATGATGACTTCAATTCTGCAGCAGTGAATTGTGGTCCATTGTCAGTCGCTAGTTTTAGAATATCGAAATGAGCAAAAGTGTACTATAGTTCGTTAGTAATACTGCAACATGTTACATCTGTCAAGTATGTATTATTTCTATGTACTTGGAAAAATAGTTCAATACAACCAGGTAATGATGTCCTCTGAAACTGCATCAGTCTGCAGCTAGTCTCTTCCAAGAAGGTATTTATACACTGTATGATTGTCTTGGCTCTTGTACTGGATCGCTTTTCAAAAGTCCAGTAGCATCAAACCCTCCATCAAGTTCTTCCACCTTTTCAAGTAAGCCCATTATGAGTGCTGGGAAGGCTATTGGTCTTTGAGCCTTTGATTGAGTTCACTCTGGGTCAACAACTTTTGTCTTTGTAAGTTGTTTCAGCTACCCACACATGAGGGCACCCCACCTTTACCCAAATCCATAATACTGAAGGTATAACCAGGGGTTAAAGTATAATTTGGGGGGCCTGGGAACCCTCCTAAATTTCTGGACCCCCCTCACATAGGTAGAGGCCTACCCTCACACAGGTCCAGGCCCACAAATGCCTGCCCCCACCTCAGCTACTGCCCCGCAGCCCAGGCAGGCATTTGCAACCACTTCTGAGTACCGCATGAACCAGTTATCACTCCACTCTAACCACCTCCCAGCTACACACACCCTCAGGTACACACCCCAACCTACACACCCACCCCACCCACTGCCAACTACACACCCACCCCCAGCTACACACACACACACACACATACACTGTGCCACACAACCCCCAGCAGCATTCCCTGTCCCCCAGCAGCTCCATCCCAGGGGCCAGAGCCCCCCTTCCCCCAGCCCTACTGTGGGGCTCCCCTGGGCCCAGCTGAGGCCTTACCTTGGCTGTTTGCATGCTGGCTGACCAGTTGGAAGCTGCCTCCCGGCCACAAGCTGCTCCTGCCCTGTGGGGGAGAGATTTACAAACTCCCAGCCTGCCACAGCTCTCTGCTGGCTGGAGTTAAGGTGGAACGCGCTGGAACTCTCCATTCTGGCTGCTGTATCTATTTTTAGGGGCCCCAGAACTCTGCATTCCAGTGTGTTCCTCTATTTTTAGGGGGGCCCAGAATGCTGCCCGCCTAAAAATAGGAGGCCCCAGAACTGTGTTCTGGTGTGTTCCCCCTTACTTTAACCCCCTGGGTATAACCCAGTTAAGGTATCCCCAACCCTTTCCTAATCCATAGAGTACTGTTGGGGTAGGGGGAAAGGTACCTGTCAAGGCTTCTTCCCCACTCTGGCACTCTGAGTGCAGAAGATGGGGGCCTGCAACAGGCCTTAAAAGCCACTGGCCTTAAAGCCTACTCTTAAAAGTCTCCAAGGCCTTCAATTCCTGGTCTTGGAGTGGTATCGCTGCCACCACCCAAATGCAAAAAACCTCTTGAGACCCAGGAAGGCGCACTTGGGAATTTCTCCCTGTGAGGTACTTGCAATCCTGTTTCTCTCTCTCTCAGAAAAGTGACTGGACCCCAGCTGCAATATGAGCTGGAACTGGAACAGGGTTCCCTCTAGTAGCTGCCTGTGCAGTCTAAGGCACGGGCACACAAACCTCTTGCCTTCTAGGACACAGAACCAGAACTTACTTAAAAGGTAAAATCTTTAATCAAAGAGAACAGATAGTAAACACAGAGAACTGCTTCTCTGGGAATTAACTTAGGTAGTTACAGGGTAGTGGGGGGGGGGGTTACATGTGCTCAGCACAGAGAAATCCAAAAAACAAGCCAAAAACAAAGAAAATACCCTGACCGCGTCTAAGTAAACATTCCCTGTTCTACCCACGCCTGGTCAGTAACAAATTTAACTTATCTCTGGTAAGGATGTTGCTGGATTCTTCCTCGGGCCCCTCTGGCCTCCTCCTGATCCTTCCAGGAGCTCTGCTGCATCCAAACAGGCCCAGGCCAGGCTGCTGTTACCATTGAAAAACCTGTGCTTCATTCCTATTGGCTGTCCTGGGACTCACTGACCAGAGTGTTAACCCCTTCCTCCCCAAGGGTTATTACAGTACCTACCCATAACCAGTTCACACTTTAGTGTTTAAGGTCATCCATTCCTAGACTGTAGGTAGAGGTTAAAGTTGGCTGGAATGTGGTGGAATGCTGTTCCAGGGCCCACTATTTTTAGGGGCTCAGCATTCTGGGCCCCCTAAAAATAGAAAATGGAGCCAGAACGCTGCATCCCAGGGCCCACCATGTGGCTCCCGGGAAGTACTGGGGTGGCCTGACTTGTGCTGGGGGGAGGTATTGGGGGTGCCTGATCTGGGGTGGGTATTGCGGCCTGGGGGTGGATATTGAGGGTGGGTATTGGGGGCAGGGGGTGGGGTGGGTATTGGGGGCAGGGTGGATTTTGGGGACAGGGGAATGGATATTAGGGGCAGTAGCTGGGGTGTGGGAGTGGGGCCCAGAGGTGCAGGGGGGCCCCACCCATGTGGAAAGGGGACTCACCTGATTAGGTGGGTTCCAGGGCCCCCCAAATTATACTTTAACCCCTGCCTGTAGGGCTCTGGATGTAACCTGGTTAACTGAAGTGACTAGCCTTTCCCAGTTCTTGGGGCTCTGGGTGTAATTCTCTGTGAGTAGGTAGGATCTTTTACCAGAAAAGGAACCTCACATGGTAATATTGTTATTCTCTATTTATTAACAGTTACCAAAACAGAACACACACTCTAGGCATGCAATGCTCACTGCTCCTAATAAGGCAGACTAACGTCCCTTGGTGGCCAGTCAGGGATTAGAGCAGCTGGGGGCTCTGGCTTCTGCACAGTATGGTTGGCAGGGTATGGAGGTCTGGCAGCTCTGTGTCCTGGATTTATCAGATATACTCATGAATAAGCCAAGAATTTTATGCCTGAAAATTGCTGGTGTCGGGGAGGCTGGGGAAAAGTGGCAGTAGGGGTTGTGGTCTTAGGGAAGATGTCAGGAACCCTGGGGGAAGCCGGCGGCACAGGGTGCAGGGGGTTAGGTGCTGAGGCCATGGGTGGATCTCAGCTTATGCGTGGTCACCCATTTTTTACTATTTTTGGGGCTCAGAACGGGCTGTTGGCTTGTGTACAGATTGGCTTATCTGCAAGTATATATGGTAGATTCCAAAGCACTTCCTTTTAAACTTCAGTTTATATAGTTAAACTTGGGTCTTGCTTAGCTGTACCCTAACCAATCATTTTAGACTAAAGTACTACAAAACACCAATCCCAGCTCATTATCAAGCAGTCTGTTAAGCAATCATATCCCACAACCTTAAATGATTTAAATAATGCACATTTAGGTATGCAACAAACAGAAACAATCAAACAATGGGACACAAATCTTTTAGATTAACATTAGAGGGTTTGGGACCATAAAGACAAAACAATAAAAACTGTAGATTTTACAGCCACAACTGTTGATAAAACAAGCAAGGAGTCCTGTGGCACTTTTAAAGATTAACCAATTTATTTATCCCATGAGCTTTCATGGGAGAAAAATCCCACTTCGTCAGATGCATTGAAAGCTCATGCAATAAATAAATTGGTTAGTCTTTAAAAGTGCCACAGGACTGTTTCTTTGTTTTGTGGAACTAGACTAATAATGACTGCCCCTTTGGAAAATATTGGTCATGCCTTGCCAGACAGAACACTATCCAGGAAAGTTTTGTTTAAGCATCTTAAGGTCTGTTTCTTTATCCACGGGTGGTAGGTACTATTAAGACAGTAGTGCAATGATCCTGAGGGTCATTAAAGAGTGAGGAATAGAACTTTAATCATACAGATAGGTATCAAGGTGTGTACCTTGGAGCAGCCATGTTAGATCTTCTCCAGGGCACATCTCCCAATTCACACCACGCTGGTCCATACTAGGGACTGTCTCTAAATTCACCACCTTCTACAAGCATATCACTACAAGTAGCAACTTCTTAACAGCCTGATATTAAACATTGTATCAAAGAAGTTTCAGCAAGGTGAAGATGTGACCACCTGCTACTTTGCTTATGGCTATTGTCTTTCCTCATATGGCTGCTACTGCTTAGCACAAGAAAAAGGCCTAAACTTGACCAAAAGAATAAGACCTCAGAAACGTTACAGTTTCCACAATGTTCTGGTTCCTGCAGTTCAGAATCCCTCCTGGGCTACTCAGAGCTGTGTCAGGTAACTTTAGCTGTAGGAAGTATTAAAGGGGACTGTAAAGGCCTTTCTGAAATAGCTGTAATGCCAGCTCCTGAGTCAGCTCTAAAGTCAAAAGTCTTCCCAGGAATATGCAGTTTCACTCTCCAGGCAAGCCCTGTGTCATCATAAGTGATAGGTCCCAGCAACAAAGACTCTTAATGGTCTGTAACTTGTGTTGACTCCCTGACTGCTTTGGAGAGGCAAACAGTCACAAAATGGCCTTTTTTTTTTTTTTTTTTTGCATTTATTACACCACACACCACTGGCTGGATGTGCATCATCTTTTGGGACATGACTTTCTCCTCATCTTCTGCATTCAGGCTAGAATTTGTCCTCTTAGCATTTGTCCTCTTAGCCTGGAAGTTCTCTCCCCTTGGCTCTGGGGTCTTATAGGAAAGACTTATAGGAAAGATTCTGGGGTCTTATAGGAAAGATGTTGCATCTATTAGCAGCTTCTAAGTTGGTTTCTTGTTTTTCAAGTTGACCCTACCTTTTGTCCTGTTGTTTGACTCATTCTGACTGCTTTGTTGTCTGTTTATCTATAGTTAAATCTCTTCAGGTATAGCTGCTGTGAACCCAATAACTAGCCTGTCGCTGATATTTTTATATTTTGCATTTCCCAGCTCAGTTTTCATCCACCTGCAGAGCTCATATAAGACATTTTCTCCATATTTCTGAATTCTCTGGTGACAACATTCTATTTCATAAACCACATTTCTGTGAGATATAAAGTTTGCATCACACATAGCCATCACCTTTCCTAGTCATCTTTATAACTGCAATAAAATCAGAGGATTTTAAGATATGCTTTGCTTGCTTCCCTTTAGCATTAATTAAAGAAGATACCTGCATATCTCTACATTCTTGCCAGCTTGCTAGCCATGAGAAATCTTGCAAAATATTGCTTACAGTCTGCCTCCTGGGAAAGTTTTCAAAACAGAAGTTCTCTAAGGCATTGAAAAGTGCCATGTTAATGAGATCCTGCAACCTTTGTTCCTTCTGTGTCTGTTCTTAGTTTATTCCTGGCACCGTGTCATGTTCCTTCATACCAGATCTCTCCTGATTACAGAGCTCATTTATCTTCCCTAGCTGTTCTCAATATGAGGTCCTTTAATGTTCTGCCATACAGCTGAAACCTGTTTAAATTGATATTGTACGCAGAGTGGTACCAAGTAGTTGTATGATATAATATGTTTAGCCTTCCATTATGGGGCAAGAGGACCAGGGTAGGGTATAGCCAAGGTCCTGGGAAGAGGCCCTGGTGCTGATCATGGCTGGAAACAGTGAGGAAGACAGAGAAGGCTGGAGGGGAGGAACAAAGGCAGTAGTGGGACTTGGACATCTGTGCAGAATGTGGAACAGGCTTCCCAGCAGACCTACAAAGCTCTATTTTTGCTGCTCTAGTGGAGGTCCCAGTCCCCCAGCAGCCAGCATTGTGCAGTTATGGCACACACACTGGGGAGCTCACCAGTGGGTTGCAAGCTAGCCAGCTCCAAAAGGACCAAAAAGTGCTGTCCAGTGGTGTCCTGGGTGCAGGAAGTTGAGGGGGTTCTCAGGCCACTGTCTTACAGAGAAGTGCCCCACCCAGTTGTTGGCCTCAGTCAGAGCTTCCCAATATCTCACCAAGTGGCCAGGGCGGATTACCCACTGGGGCAACAGGGCCTGCGCCCAGGGGCCCACCACAATGTGGGGGCCCCTCTGCCCAGCTAGCAGCCAGGTACTGGGGAGGGGAGTGGGAAGGGCCAGCCTGCAGCCAGGCTCTGAGCTCCTGCCCCGCCCCAGGGCTGGCCGATCTGCCGTCAGGGGCAGGTTAAGCCAGCAGACAGGCCAAGGTCTCCCATTCTCAGCCCACACCTGGGCTAGCCACTCCACCCCTGGGGACAGGGTGGGCTGACCGTGGCCTGGCCTGTGGGCCCCAGGGGGGTGGCAGGGCTGACTGCCACAGGAGGAGTATGGGGTCTGGCACTATGCTCGGCAGTCAGCCCTGCCTCCCCGAAGGGCTGACGAGCCAGGCTGCAGGTGGCTTCTGGCCCCAGTCACCCCCCTCCACCAGTGGGAAGGCCGAGGGGTCCTGTGTGCAAGTGGCAGCTGCTTCTGCTCCACCACAGACCTCAAAAGTGCCCCCTAAAGCTGGGGCAGAAAAGAACAGTAATCTGTAACCCCCTGCCCCCACTTCAGGACTTTGCCTGTCCTTGACTCTTTGCTGCCTCCTTCAGATTTAATCTCTGTAGTTTAAAGCAGCCACCATCACTGTTCCCTCCAAGCTGTATGCATGTGCATGCGCACACAGATCGTGAAACCTGTGCACACAACAGAATAAAGCACACACGCAAAAATTCAACAGTGCTAATATTAGTACACACAAAGAAATTTTTTGCATACACAGGCTATCAAAAATAAGAGGGAACATTAGCTACCATGTATGGAACATATTTTCTGTGACTGCTGTTCTCTGCATGTTTGTGCAATCAGTTATTTACCAGTACACATGGAACAGGGGCCCTGGTCCTTTCAGATGCCCTTATGCCAGTGCTCTCCCAGCTCAGCCTTCCCCCTAGCCGTCTGGATGCAGGGCTCTCCTCCACTTCACTTTGCTCAATGTTGCTGTGTGGTGATCAGCAGCTACTGTGCCCCACCCAGTGGTGGCTGTGAGTCTGGCATGCTTGGAGTGACTCCCTCTGGGGGTGTGGTGGGTAAGAAAAATACGGCTCATTCAGGGAAAAATGGAGGTGCTTCACTAAGCGCTGTTCTGCATGTGTGGTTGTATTAAATCCTATCGCTGTTAGCTCAATCCATTCACCTGTGTCTTTTCCGGGAGAGGTAGGGGTTGGTTAGCTGGTAGGAGGATGGGTACAGTCCTGGGCAGCCTCGCTCACTAGCATGGCACAGTTTGGGTGGCATTGAAGGCAGAAGCCTGAGGAAAAGAAAATGGAAACCCCCTTGATGATTGACAGGGGAATTCCACACACTTGGGGAATTTTCTGGTTCTTTAGATTGACATGTGAAAAAGATACATGGCTATGTCTACACACACGGTTATTTCGAAATAAGGATTTCGAAATGAGTTATTTCGAAATAAAATCCTTATTTCGAAATAAGTTAATTCAAATTAACAAAATGTTAATTTGAATTAAGGGAAAGCCTGCAATCCAAACGGCTGTTATTTCGGAAGGGATATTTCAAAATAAAGCCGTTTGGACCTGTTCTTTCGAAACAGCTCTTTCGAAACAACAGGTCTACACAGTGTTATTTCGAAAGAACAGCTTTATTTCGAAATATCCCTTCCGAAATAACAGCTGTTTCAAGGGGGGGCAGGTTTTACTTTTTCGAAATGACAATTCTTATTTCGAAAGGACGAGGTCCGTCCTTTCGAAATAAGAAAACGTCATGTAGACCTAATTTCTTTTATTTCGAAATAACGAGTGTTATTTCGAAATAAAAGTGCTGTGTAGACGTGCCCTATAAGTTACTTATTTGTATGTAAAAATAAGGTTTTGTATTAGGAGCCAATGGAATACATGCGCCTTCTGTACGGGAACCAATGATAGCATATATGCTAATGATGGGTTTTGAAAACCAACCAATGGGTCTAGGGTATGAATGCATAAAAACTCACTTGTTGCTGTACTGTGGAGCTCCTTGTTGCTGTTGAGTTGAGTGATTTTTCTACTTCCAAAGAAGTATGAAGCAATAAAAGTCTTGGTACATCAAGAGCTGGTCTTTGACTCCTTCGGCACCAAGACAGTTCCCGGGACCCCCAGACTTGGGGTAACAGCATGGTAGTGCAGGTCGTAAGACAGGCTTGCTGGGGCAGTGTAGTTTTGGTGGTATGGATGACAAAGCCATAAAACTGACACAAGGGGCAGTGTAGTTCTAGTAGTATGGTGTTGGTGAGGGCAATAGGATGGGTTCACTGGGACATTGTAGTTCTGCTGTTATGGTGGCGACCGTGGCGACAAGGTCATAGGACTGTCTTGCTGGGACAATGTAGTTCTGGTGGCATGATAGTGACGAGGCCATAGGACCGCCATCTCACTGGGACAGTGTTGTTCTGGTGGTATGGTGGTGGTGAAGGCCATAGGAGGGGCTCAGTAGAAGCTGGATCAACTTCAGTTGGGAACAGTCAGACAGTGTTTCCCTTGGCTCCTGCTACCCAGGGTTGTGACTTTGTTCTGCTGTTCTGTAGCTTGCCCAGCTGCATCGTGTGGGAACACATCCAGCACTGCTCTGCAGGTCCAGGAGGGGGAGGATGTCTCCTTGAGTTGCTTCTTCTCTGTCCAAAACCTCAAAAAGTCACCGAACATCCGCTGGAACTATCAGAGTCAGGCCAACAGCAACATCAACCTCTACAAGTACAAAAATTGGGTTGAGACTGTTTCAGGTCACTGCTTGCACTTCAATGCCAGGCTGTGGGTGAACTCTACAGGGCTGAGCCATGGTGATGCCACCCTGCACCTTACCAGAGTCATGACATCTGACCAAGGAAAGTACCACTGCTGGGTGGGCCTGGACCATGATTGTGTGTCCATGGAGGTGCAACTGTGCGTCAAAAGTAAGTGCAAGAAGGCTTGCAGTGGGTAGAGAAACCTTCGGGCCCCCTGGGCTTTTAGACTCAGCCTTGGTGGCAAGAGAACCTCTGAGCTTTAGTGTCCATTTGAGCTTATTCCCCCTCCTGGGGAGCACCAGCAGGCATCTCTGAATGTGTCAGCTGAATGTAGCAGGGCACCAAGCACTCCCTCAATATATACCTGACTCCCATTAGCACTGTATCTGAGCAACTCCCATGCCTTAATCCCAACCCCTTTTGTGCGCCTGGGCCGAGCTATTGCCCCCATTGCACGGATGGGAAACTGAGGCACAGAGCGACTCAGGGGCTATCAGATTGTGTGGGATTATAGCTCACGGAAGCAGAGTATCGACAACAGAGACATCACAGCAGTCAGTGATGAGTAAACCCCCTGGGCCTCTTGGATGGCAAGCTCACACTCTTCACAGTTGTCAGCACGGAAGTTAGCTAAAGCCAGCTATGCAGCAATTCTGCCCCTTGAAGGCAGGAACAAGGAACTGAACCTTGGTCTCTCTAATCCCTCCACCCATCAGGCTAGTGTCTTATGTGTGAGGGATACCGTGCCTCTCATCCTGTGTTCCCTGTGTGTGCTCATAGTGGGTTTGTAGTTTTAGGAGGCTCAGACTATGACTTGGCACCGGGCACTGTGTGCTGATTATGTGCTGATGGTAGGCCATCCCACCAGCCAAATCCCTGGGATGGCAAGGTGACCCTGGCCTATGAAAACAGCCCTCTTCACATGCCTGTGAACATTCTGCCAAGGGAAAGCTCTAGCACCTGTAACACTAGTGGAAAGCTCCTGGCAGAGGAAATCTGCTAAACAGAAGCCTTGTAGAGATGCTGGGCTCGGAGACTCCCTGTGAGCCCGTGGTTCCTCACCACCCTGGGAAATTCCAAGTGGCTCATCCTTTCCTCTTTTGTTCACAGGCCATGCCCTCACACTGGAACCAGTCTATGGGCTTGCTGCCGCCTGCTTCCCTGGCCTGGTGCTTTCCCTTGCAGCAACACTCACCCTGTGTTTGTGAGTGCTGGGACGGGAGCTAGACACCCATGAGGATGTGGCACCAGTGTGGCAGAGAACAAACTCTATGTGATCAAAGGAGACAACCTGCTCTTCAAATGTGCCAACCTCCCTGCCTCCTGCAGTGCTGTAGGTGATCTGGGGCACCTAGGACAGGCTCCTGCATGAAACTTATGATGGGGGCCCAGAGGGCTTGAAATGCTTGGGCGGCACTGCTGTGCTTCAGTATAACTCTGCCTACCGCAATGGGAGGGATTCTCTGATTGCTGTGGGTTAATCCACCTTCCCAAGCAGGAATAGTTACATTGATGGAAGAATCTTCCTTTTTTTCCATGGTGCTGTCTACACAGGGACTTAGATCGGCTTAATGGCACCACTCAGGTGTGGATTTGTCATACCCCTGGGTGATGTTGTTATACCAACCTACTTTTCCATTTTAGACCAAGTCTTAAGGTCCCGCATTGCTCCCAGCAAAGCAGAAAGGCAACCAGTACATGCTGCTGCTACTTCATCTGGGATGTATTTCTCCGAGGGAAAGGTGTGGTTTTTGTTGTTGTTTTTTTTTTTTTCTCCCAAATGACTGTGTCTTGGGAGTTTATCATGCAAAACCAGACAAGCAGCAGTGTGGGTCACATTGCACCAACAGTTTTTCTTCAGTTTCTTTTCAGGTCAGAAACCAAAGACTTGTCCCCCCAGGACCTTTTCTTCCTAATAAACACAGAGCAAACACAAACCCCATCTCCAAATCCAAGTGGTTAAAGAGCACATCCTGGATGTGTCTACACTGACAAGTTGGTTTGAATTAAGGAGCCTTAATTTGAACTCACTTAGTCCCTATCTACCATAGACTTTCACTAGTTCGAATTAAGGTATTCCTTAATGAAAGCTTAGTTCGAATTAGTAACACCTTCATTTAGTTCAAACTAAGCGCTTAGTTTGATTCTTAGTTAGAACTAAAGGCAGTGTAGACCAGTGTTAAGCCTTAATTCAAACTAAATAAATTTGAATTAGGGCAGTTAGTTTGAATTAACAAAGTGCATTAATTTGACTTAACATTTAGTTTGAATTAGTGCACTTTCTAAGTTCAACTTACTAAGGTTGGGTTTAATTCAAATTAAGGTTGAACTTATTTGTTTGACTTTGTTAATTTGAACCAACTTTTATAGTGTAAGCATAGCCCCTGAGATTTACCATTCCCTTGCCAGTTGTTTAACCTCTCTTACATACATTCCTGAATGCGGGTAGCTCCATCAGCACCTGTCCCTCCATCTGGCTTGCCCCACTAACCAGCATCAGGATGTTTCCACTGTTATCCCCAAGGCAGGGCATTTGGAAACATGCTCACTATGTGGTGTGAGTGTATCAGGGAAGAAGTTTTGTGCCAAGGCAGTAGCCTGTCTGTAGTTGCCAGGTGTTCCAATGGGTGAGGGGGAAACCTGGGTGTCATGGGATCCACACACCCCCGGTTTATGACCTCTCCCAGGGTATCCACTGTGACATTCCCCTCCCAGAATCTGGTCTGGTGTGCCGACTGTGCCTCCTTGATTGCCCGTTCCTGGACCCAATTTACCCCACTTCTTTAGATCGACCCCCCACACCTGGGTCAGCCCACACAAGCCTCCTGCTTGTAATCAGTCCCAAGCAGTGGATGTGCTCTCTACAGCCACACAGGGAACAACTCTCCAGAGAGCACTCCCAGATGCCACACCAGGAACATCTGTCCAGAATGGGTCGGAACCCTTCCCCGATCCCTGTAGGCTCATCTGCTCCGGTCCATCAGTTTAACAAAGAAACTGAAATGCAAAGAGCCCTTGCCCCTTCACACTCTCTAGAATCCAGACAGCTTTAGATAAAAGAAACACCGCTTTATTGCTAAAACATGATTTTAAGTGAATATATAGCAAATCAAGGCACAATCAATTAGTTAACCTGTCAGGAGTTAACCACTATCAAATAAAAGATAATATGCATTCTAACCTGAAGTTTACTGTTGAAGTCCATTTTCTAGCTTGCTCACATGGCTGGCTGATGACGGTTTTACAGCCAGTCTCTGCCTTTCCCCAGGCAAGACACAGTCCTTGGTTATAGATGGAGATATTTCAAGATGGAATTTCCCTGGGACAAAGTCTCAAACAGTTCAAAGTCACTTCTTTTCAAAATTGCCAAAGCCTCCCTTTCCTGGTCTCAGGTCGTTCACTTTGTCAGAGAGGGAAGGTGGTCTTCCTCTCTCCCACCAAGGTGCTACAGACATTTAGCTAGCTCACTGTCATTCTTATTTTCTTTGGATGGGTGCTTGTGTAACCTGCTAGCGTGGGCTCAGATTCATTCACTTGCCCATCTCCAGTGCCTAACAGAGAAACCTCTGCAAAAAGCAGCTGGAGAGCCAGGGTCCAGTCTGTTCAGGACTGACAGCGAGGACTGCTCAGAGCTCCCATCCCACAACAAATTACTGCTCAAAATAAACATAACAATGAACTTTATTAACTAACTAAACACACCTTATCCTAAAGAACCATGATACATTTAAACAAAACAGTAAGAAACCCAAGAGTCCCAAAGTTCAGGTGGAGTCACCCTTATCTCAATTGTAGTCTCTAAGTCCTTGAGGCTTAAATGCAAAACAGAAGCCATCCTCATCCTCTCTAGCTGCAGGAATCTTTGGACAGATGCCATGCAGTCCTTTCCTCCTCCTGTGTAGCCAGCACCACACAATCAGATCACTGGCCATCCAGCTCTCAGATCTATTGCAGACAATTCCCCTGCAAAACTGTCCAAAGCAGGGAAAAAACATCCTGCAGTCCACTCTCACTCAGCTCCTTTCACTCAGTCCCTGAGCACATGGACGCTGCAGCTCTGTTTGCAGAGGCGGTGCTGGGGCAGGGAGGGACACGGGGCCCAGCGGGCAGGCCCCGCCCCCAGCCGGAAGGCCCCGCCCCCTGGCCAGGGATAGGGCCAGGGGGAGGCCGCGCCACTGTGGGCAGCTAGGCTGTGGTGCAGCCTGGCCAGAAGTGGCCGCCGGAGGCTGGGCCTGCGCCTGCGGGCGGCCAGCTCCCCAATCTCCGGCCGGGGACAGGGCCGCCGCAGCTGCCGGCAGCCAGGCCCCAGATCCCTGGCCGGGGATGGGGCCGCCATTGGCGCCGGCTGGGCCCCGGATCCCTGGCCTGGGATCTGGGGCCTGGCTGCCAGCAGCTGTGGCGGCCCCATCCCCACCCGGGGATTGGAGGCCTGGCCACCTGTGGCCATGGGCCTGGCCTCCAGTGGCCACTTCTGGCCCAGCCCTGAGGCGGCCTAGCTGCCTGCGGTGGCGCGGCCTCCCCCGGCCCTATCCCTGGCCAGGGGCAGGGCCTGCCAGGCGATCAGCTGGGCCCCAGATGCCCGGTCCAATTGGGCCAGAGATCCGGGGCACTGGCGTTGGGACCCGGGGCACGTGCCCAAAGCCAGCGACACCCCTGTCTGTTTGCTCCTCTCCAGGCTGCTATTCTCAGGTTTCTGCCAAGTATCTAACTCCAGCACAACAATAAAACTTGTGGAGCATGCTCAATGTGCTACCATGCCCTCTTACCAGAAAGTTCTGGTTTCTGGGCTGCAAAATCTGCCCAGCAACGTAACCCAGCCATAAGGGATCCCTAAAAGAGATTGCACCTTCTTAGGCATATGGGTTACACTTGCAGCCCTGGCTCTTTATATGTTGGGAGGCAGCTTTGCTTGTCTGCCTCCAGCTGAGCTACGTGAAATACAGGGGAACATGTTTCATGTAGGTATGATGCTGCAGGAAACATGATACCATAACAGCAATCCAGAGTATATCATGACCATTCAAAAGGAAACCCTTGCATGGTATGTTGGCATCAAGCCATACAACCACATGGCAGACGTGAACAGGAAGGTTACACAGATCCAGGGCTGGCTGCACCTGTGAGCAATGAGGCACTGGCTCAGGGTGCCACAGGTTAGAGGTGCTGGGAGGCGGGGTGGACTGGCCCAGAAGCCTGACCCCATACTCCCACCCCACACCTGAGCCAGCCACTGTGCCTCCGGGGGCAGAGCAAGCCAACCCATGGGGCAGACCTTGCTCTCTTGCCCTGCCTCCAGGTTGGCTCTCCCCATCCTCAGGGTGGAACAGCTGGCCCAGGGGAGGGGCAGGAGAGTGGAGTCTGGCCTCTGCACTGGCCCACGCTGGCCCTGGGCTGGATGTTGAGCCGGCTCAGCAGAGAAGCCGGGTTCCATGCTCCACTCTCCCCCACAAGGGTGCCAAACCAAAAGCTGGCTCAGGGCAACACAGCCCCTTGAGCCGGCCCTGCACAGCTCATCCTTGGGGAATGGGGTGCAATCCATGGCACTAGGACATTGCAGTTGCCCCCAGAGAAGTTTCTCAGGACAAAGGGTCATTGATGGTGAGCTGAAGGCAGATGTGTCATTTCTTAGCTGTTTTTGAGAGCTATTCTGCTACAGGGTGACTGACTTGCAAATTCCACTGCTTTCTGTGCTGTGGATCAGTAAAGAAGGGATCATGCACTTCCCCCTTCTCTGTGCTGGGTGGAGGGGTCTAAAAAGATCCACTAGCTCTCCCCTTCCCCTCACTTTGATACTAAAAGAGAGATATAATGGAGTAAACTTGCTTTTCCTCCCTTCTGCTCTATCTCCCAGAGGAATCCAAAGAATCCACTTATTCTGTCTGCTGTCTCCTATAGCCTGGGGTCTGCTCTGTTTGCTCAGTCCCACAAGGGGATGGGCAGCAGGGTTGAAATGAACAGCTTGTTTCCCCCACCCCAATTATTTGACATCCAGTGAGTGACAGTTGCCTCCATGTGCTGGGATTGTAGTGTCACCCTCTGCAGGTGGCCTGTAGTTGGGAGCGACAAATGGTAACAGCCAGATCAGCAAATCAAATGAAAGAAGTGGCCAAACACATGTGAATAGCTCAGCCTCTTGGCAAGGCCGTGGGTGACAACGGAAGATTATCCCCCCATGCCCTGCTGTCTCCTGGGGAAGCTGGGGAGACCTGCTTGCCATGCTCTGGGCTGGCCTGACTAAAAATTGTTTTTGTTTCTAAACTGGAAGCTTCACCCCAAATGTCCATATTTATAAAAAATTTGGAGGTTTCCACTAAAAAAACCCTGACCCCTCCCCCTTTTTAACGACTGGAATCTTGGGGATTTTGACAAAAATTTTAAAAACCTAGACTTTTTTTTTTACAATAACTCCCAAATGGCTTGATTTTTGTAGATTTTGTGTGTGTTTGGGAGGTGGAGGATTAATTTCCCAAGTAGCGCTGTGTCACGCATGGTGTTTATGTGTGCATTTTTGTGTGTGCCTGTGTAAATATGTATGTCTGTAGGCACGTGTTATGGAGCTGTGCATGTGGATGTGAGCACACGTGTGTGTATGTTTGTATGCACACTCACGTGTGTAGAATTCAGACCAAATGTTATTCATGTGGATTTCAAGAAAGAGCATTAAAGAGCATTAGCAGATATTACCATTGTCTTTATGGAGTCAGTTCATTCCTGGTGTGGATTCAGTGCATCAGGGTTTTCCTTCCCAGCTGTCTTAAACCTGGGATGGAGGTGGGCATGGCTCTGTGTGACAGGCTGCCAGGCGTTAGGTGTGGCCATTATTCACCCTCCCATTGAGGGGGCTGAAGGTGAATACACTGCTCCTTCATTATCCTGACACAAGTGCATGACAGCTGGGAAAGGGGCATTCCTCCAGTGAATTGTCACACTGGGCTGTGAGAAACAGAGGGAAGAGACTGTGGGGAGGGGATCTGAATTAACAGCTCTTCGAGCCCTGCTCACAAACCTTTGGATTCAGGTGTGTGCGTGCCGCAGCACACGGTGGCCCTGAAGCTTTATGCCCTAGCCTGTCCTGTAAGGTCAGTGGCCAATGTCCCTTCTGACCTGTGCACTTACACATTATACATGTGGCCCTGACCCTGCTCCCCCTTCAGTTCCTTCTTTCCACCCACCGCAACTTCCTGCTGTTGCAAAGCTGCAAGCACCTGTCTCTTTCCTTCTGCCTTTCTTCTTTTTCTTTTTCTTCAGCATTTTGGACTTTAGTAAAGTTATTTTAAAGTTTTTCCCTACGAAAGCACAAACTGCACCCGGGGAATCTGTGCCAGCCACACCTGAGCCTATCCATGGACCCGGCACAGGCTTGCCTGTGCCTGGATTCAAGCCCTGCGCTGCTAGTGGCAAGGCTGTTTTGGTGAGTGATCCCCATGAGACATGCCTCAAGTGCCTTGGTGAGGGACACAGTACTGATAAATGCCTGATCTGTCTGTTCTTTAAGCTGTGGAGCCAAAAGGAGTGGGAAAACCATCTTTGCTCCATGGCACTGAAAGAGGCCTTGAACCCAGCCTCAGTGCTGATCACCACACTGCCAGCACAGGCAGCTTTGGCACAGAGGACATAATCTGTGCAACGTCCACCTCAACACTGAGCCCCATGCAGAAAACTGAAGAAGTCCAGCATGGGCTCTGAGACTTCACCGAAGGCTTGTCTTCCTAAGGAGAAGCTGCGACACTGACACAAGTCAGGATCCCCGACACAGGCCACAAGGGGATACTCAGACCCAGGGCCGGTTCTACTGCGTGGCAAGAGACAGACGTGGCTTCAGGTGACAGTTCTTAGGGACACCTAGCCCCCCCTGAAGATCAGGCTGGCTCCCGCCTCTTCAACTCTTTCCTAGCAGCTCAGGCACTGTTAGTCAACGTGCAGCTTAAGTCATGTAGGCAGAGTGCTCTTTAAATCCCTCTGCAGGCAGATGCTGGAGATTTATGCACTTTGGAAAACTGTTTTCAACCTCCATGAATGAGATGGGGGGGCACCAAATCAAAATTTGGCTTGGGGCGCCACAGCCCCTTGAGCTGGCCCTGCTCAGACCGTGGCCTCTAGGCCACAGCCGCCCCCCCAGGCCGATGCACACCTGAGGCGTTCGAGGCGGCAAGGGCACTGCTGCAACTACCAATGCCCACACTAATAGTGTCATGGGGGAAACCAGTCATGACTTCAAGAGCCTGGCCCAAACTGCAGGGCAAGCCAACCCTCCTGGTGCAGCAAACACCAGTGCAGGGCCAGAGCCTAGACCAAGACAGTCCTCCCCAATCACAGCAGGTTCCTCCCAGAGAGGTCTGATGTGACCCTTCTCCACCAATGGCAAAGTCCACCTCCCCATCCCTCTCACAGGAGAGCGCTGAGGACATCCAGCACGGTTGCTCCCCACAGCAGGCTCCTATGCCAGCGGATTCAGGATCAGAGTCAGAAAACGACGGGACCTACCTCTGTTTTTCACCTGAGCCGTCGTCCCAGCCCCCTGCTGGCTCTGTGTGAGGCTCTGCTTGAAGAGAACTATGCATGTTGCCTGGACCTGCTGCTGGCTCCATCACTGGGCTGGGAGGGAGTCGGGTCAGGCTGCTGGCTCCAGCCCAGGGCGCTGTAGGCAAGCTGCCCAGCCCTGCTGTTGCTGGCCTTACTGGCTCAGCACTGGGTGGGGGGGTGGGACCTACCTGGCCCCTCTGGGCCAGGCTCATTGGCTTCTTTTTTGAGTCAGAAGGAGTAGGGGGAAACATGATCTGCTTGGCCCCGTGGTGGTGGGCTCCATGCCCAGCACGGGGCGGGGGGGGGTGTTGTGGAGGAGCTGTACACTGTGCTGCACATGGGCTTGGAGTTGGGCGGGGGCCTGGCTGGGCCTCAGGAGGGAGGGTTTGAGGCCTGTGCCCTGAATCTTTTTCCTGTATGTAGCAATGCCCCTGCTGTGGAGCACAGCTGTGTATGTAAATAGTTAAAATGTCTCATACCATAGCATTATAGGAGAGCCATGCAGTCTGCATAGTGGTGGGGTCTCATGGTCTGGCAGTTCAGGCCTTCTCAGTAGCCAGTGTTGGCCAGGCATACAGACAGGGCCATCCCTAGGGTATGACTGAGGCATGGGGCCAATTGGCCTGTGGGGGCCCCCACCCCTCTGGGCGCAGGAGGGGTAGAGCCACCCTGGGCCAGAGTCTTGGCCCCATGCTCCCACCCCACCCCTGGGCTGGCTGGTCCAAACCCAGGAGAGGGCCAGAGCATGGTCACTCTGTTCTGGGGATGGGGCCAGAAGTGCTGTTAAATTACAGCCCCCCTCTGGCAAAGGCACCGTGAGACCCATGGGGGGCAGGGCAGTGTAGACCTGCTAAACTGCTGGGTCCAGGGTGGTTGCCCTGCTCACCTTCCTGTGGTACCTCACTCGTTATGCCCTTCCAGCATGACTATGTCCATTTTTTCTTTTGTGCCGGCTGTCCTGTTTGTCCAATATATAAGGTGGGCGGGGGGGGGATGGCATTTCTGGCACATGATGGCATAAATCACATCGTTGGATGAGCAGGTGAATGAGCCTTTGATGGAGTAGCTGGCTTTATTAGGTCTTGTGATGGTGTTTTTTGTGTAGAGATGGAATACAGTTTGTTGCAAGGATATGTGCCTGCTTTATAGTTTCTGTTGTTTGGTCTGTAGTTGCTAGGGAGTATCTGCTTAAGGTTAGTGGGACTGTCTGTAAGCAAGGAGAGGTCTGTCTCCCGAGGCTTCAGGAGGGATCATCTTGTAGAATAGGCTGTAGTTCCCTGATGATGTTCTGTAGAGATCTGACTTGGGGGCTGTAGGTGATGACTAGAGGCGTTCTGTTGTTTTCTTTCTTGGGCCTCTCCTGCAGTAGACTTCAGGGTACCCACCTGGCTCTGTCAATCTGTTTCCTCACTTCTGCAGATGGGTACTGTAGTTTTAAGAATGCTTTATAGCAGGGGTTAAAGTATAAATTGGGGCCCCAGAACACTCCCATGCTGGGGGAGCCCCCTCCTGCTCCAGTGGGCCCCCCTCCTGCACTGGTGGGCCCACCTCCTGTTCCAGTGTGCCCCCCCACCCCAGCTCCTGCCCTCCCCATGCCAGCGCCCCACCCCCTGCCTCCAATAGCCCCCCCAGCACAAGCTGGCTGCCCCCACATTCACCAGCGGCGCAGCTGGGGAGGTGGAGGCGGTAAGCCCCAGGTCCTGGCGGTGCTGTGTCTGGGGCCAATGCTGCAGGCCCCAGGTTGGGGGCGGGGAGTGGAAGGGAAGGGGTTTGGGGCGGGGCTTGAGCCCCCAGTAACGCCTCAGCTCCCGCCCCCTCGCCTGCCCACTGGAACTCAGTGAAACACCACTCAGGAGCCTTCTATTTTTAGGGGTCCAGCATCCTGGCCCCTAAAAATAGAACGCAGACCTGGAACACTGTGCTCTGGATCCTGTTATTTTTCAATGGTGGGTCCCGGAATGCAGCGTTCTGGCTCCAAGTTCTATTTTTAGGGGCCCCGGGATGCTGAGCCTCTAAAATAGTGGACCCCAGAATGGCATTCCACCACGTACCCCCTTACTTTAACCCCTGCTTGATAGAGATCCTGGAGGCATCTGTCTCTGTCTGAGGGGTCGGAGTGTTAGTTGCTAGCTCTGTGTTCTTGAGGAATCAGAGCACAGTATCCAGCCTTGGTCTCACCCACCACACATCACCCCCCCCCCCAACCTCTACTTAAGCAGGAAACCAAAAACAATGAAAACACAAAGGGAGAAATCCTTATATGCTCACATCTAAAAGCGATCAGCGCACTAAATGGAGCTGCATTTGCATCAAGTATGGAGAGCCAAGTTCCAAAGGAAGAGCTGCACTGAACTCTGGGATTGAAGAAGCAGGGAAGCATTGCATGATGGGGGATCTCACATCAAAGTTAACAAGCTCAGCAGTTATCAGACCGTTCTAGTCACAGACATGCTAATTCAGGGGTCGGCAATTCCCGGTACTTGTGCTAAAAATGGCACAGGGACCGAGCCTGAGCGACATGTGTGAGAGGGCAAGGCAGAGAGTGGGGAGCAAGGCAGGACAGGGGAGCATGGCAGAGGAAGGAAGGGGCAGAAGGGTGAGGTGGGGGGAGCAGAGCAGCTGGGTGGCGGGGACCCCACCAACCCTTGACAAGGATCCTACCAACTCTGCTTTCCGTTCTCCCTGCCAAGCACTGCTCAGAAAAAGGAGAGCAGTGCTGGGGAGAGGGAGAGGAGAACAGAGTAAGGCAGAGAAAGGATAGAAATCCTGGGAGTTCTGCAGGGGTCACAGGTTTTGGCATCTAACCAGAAGCATTGATGGGTGGCAATCTCTACAGAAGCATTTTTGCCACTAAGGTCAGAAAGGACAGGGGTGCTGGGGTGAGAGGAGAGCAGAACTGGGAGGGATGTGCATATGTGTATATGTCAGGATTTTAAACTGCCCAGGGCACTCCCCCTTTACCCAGCCCCTTAACAGCTCCCTGGCCATGCCATGCCTCCCTGTAGGGGTGCTGTGCGCAGGGCAGGAAATTGACAAGGACCTGGGCCAGCTCCAGCTCCCAAGCTCTTGTGGCAGCACTCGGCAGGCCGGATGAAAGCCCTTGGAGGTCCAGAGTCTGATCCCCAAGCTGCAGGTTGGACAAGCTTGCTGTAAGGTTTGCTCATTAATGGGGATATCAGCCTAATTGAGTCCAGGAGCGTATATGGGTAGCAGCTGAAAAGTACTCTGTAACCCAGCCTGCTCAAAATGCATGCTCAAGCCTAGCCTGGTGTGGTACAAGGGTAGCAGCAGAGAAGTGCTGTGTGTTCAGGGATGTATAAGAGGTCAGCAGGGAGTGCTGATAGACCCAGTCTGCTCAGACGCACCGTGTTAATTGATTAATGTGTATATGTGGGTGGTTATTTGAATCTGGGGTTAGAAGAATCCAATCCTGGGAAATTGAGGTCCTGCAAGGGTGGCTCCATTAGGAGAGAGATTGCAGAAGGAAGAAGTGAGCTCCACATAGAAACCCAAGTGACACAAACAGTGCACTAAAGAATTGCATCCACCCCCCCCCCCACAAGAGGAAGTAACCCTAATAAATGAGCATACTCCAAGTTGGTGGGCAAAGTTGGTAACAAATTGGTGGAGAAACACAGGCAGTACATGACCCCCCCTCAGTCATGTGGTAATTGTTGAGTAGTTGCTGCAGAGTGGGGAAACTGAGTCACACACCTGAGTAAGCTTGCTCTTCCTTTTTTTCACCATCTATCAGACCAAGCTCCTTTAGCAAGGTCCTCTGTCTCTCATAAAACACTTGATAAACTTGTCATTTTTAAGATAAGACTTGTGCTTAGATTACTGTAAGACTGTGCCATAAAGAGTTAAGAGCTGTGACTTAGAATTAAGATTTTAGAGCAATACACGTAGAGATTTGAGTGACTGTGTGAAAGGAGTTTTTGGTACTTTTAGGTACTGATCCTTGGTGGGGTAAGAGATATTGAGATGGCTGGAAAAACTCCTTTGGCTTCTTGTTTGAGAAAGGAGAACATCAGCAGGTTAGAGTTATGGGTAATAAAGAAGGGAAAATGCTCCTGCTAAAAGGGGTGTTTCAAGGGTGCAAACCCCCTGACTAAGGCTTAAGGTTTGAAGAACATTGCACAACCATGAAGCCATGCAGTCGTGCAAAGGATGCAGCTGCAGCCTGGACATTACTGTATGCATGTTTGGATACAGTTGAAAAGGTGAAGGGAAGGCAGGAACTGGAACTTGAGAAAAAGCAGTTGAAACAGCATCTGGATCAATGTGAGGCTGATGGGTGAGAGTTTATAGCGGAAAAGTTTAAAACAGTGACCCTACTGAGAAATATGCAAGAGGAGAGAGACAAGACAAACAGGATTGCACAGCCATATGAAAAGGAGTTAACACACATAAAACTTTTGTTAGAAGCCTGAGCAGCCACTCGCTTCCTGGAAGATGAGAACAGGGCAGCCAAGGCAGCAGCAGGCCACCAAGAGTGTGAGGCAGAGATCAGTAAACTGCCTGCCCAGCTCAGTGCCCACAGAGGAGTGGTAGCTACGGTAAGGATAAAGGAGAATTGTGATTTTGGGTCCCCTGAGAAAATTCGAGTTCCCTCTGATGCTGTCCCCCAAACCTCTTCTAACCCCAAATGGCCCAAATTCATAATGTTGGCCCTGTTTCTACAAGGGAGGTTCAGCATATAATGGAACGAGCTGATCTCCCCACAACAGGGATAGTCACAGATGAGGTGAGGTGGTCCCCCAATCAAGCCAAAGCCATTGCAGAGAGGTTGGGGCTGCTGAACCGTGACTCTGCCATTTCGTAGTTGGCTCACATTTGGCAAATGAACCCCACTGTTGATGGCATGGATTTAACCTAATTGGCTCAGTTATGTGCTTCCCCTGGGAAAGCAGAGGAACTAGACATAGGCATAGGTTCTTGAGCGAGAACTGCTGCTGGACCCTGGGAATGGATGATCAGTTCTGTTAAAATACTATAGCCTGGTTCTTATCTCTCACGGTCTTGGGCCACGCCAACACAAGGGAACCCTTAGAACTATAATTTGGAAGGAACTGGTAAATTTAGGGGAGGATATGGAGAGATATGATTGGCAGCCCCTTAGGGTATATCTATGCTTACACTTTAAATGGAAATAATGGTGATTATTTTGATTTAAAGTAGTGCATGTCTACACTTGCTTTCTTTATTTTGAAATGAGGAGCTTTCTCATTTTGAAAAAATGAATGGTCATTTTGATACAATAAAACCTCACTTTATATTGAAATGATGGATAAATCTAATTATTGTTTCAAAATAACAGTGTAGCTGTATTATTTCAAAAAAACTATTATTTCGATTTAACATTTTTTGCCTTTCTCCCTCTCAGGATGCCTTCCTCTTTCTATATATTGAGTGCAGGCATGGCTTTCTTGGGGGTCATCCTGCCACACCTCCTATGGTGCCCCTCTCCTAAATCGAACTCGCAAGTCCTGTCCATGGACATGCTAGTTTGATTTGAGTTGATAGTGGGGGCATGTTAAATCGATTTAACTTAAATCAATTTAATGATTTTTATTTTGATTCAATTACATCAATTTGAGTTAAATCAATCTAAGTGTAGACAGAGCCTTAGTGTCCTGTCTTATCCTTTGTCTCAGGCCATAAGGAGAACTGAGTTAATCCAGGGGGACACCCCTCAGTCTGTTGCTCCTATCTGGAGTGCATCCCCCACACATTTTCTGTCAACCCCAGATCCCTGTCTGCTCTCTGGAGTAAGGGACATGAGGAAGACCCGCTGTGAGGGCTGAAGTGGGAAACCCAGGAATGTGAGCCCAATTACTACAGGAGCATCTGTAAATATATAAGGATTTAAACGGAATCTTTCTATGTTAAAGCCTGAAGGATGTAGAAGTTTGCAGTAAAATGATTCAATAAATACATTTAGGAAAAAGGCATTTAATGTAGAATAGCTGCTGAAGTATGGGTCTCCAGATGCTCTGGCCCTTGGAACCCCATTTCCAGATTTCTTGTTGCTTTCTATACTTTTGTCATTCTTCACAGCTCAACGAACAGACGGGTAACTTCCCTGACCCTAAAGGAATATTATGAACAGTCTTTTACAATCTGCCAACCACCCTTCTTGGCTAGCAAGAAGGAATGGCTTTGAGCTGTTGGAAATCTATGTTGGATAGGCTTGTCAGTGCTGAGGCAGTAAAAGACCAGAAAAGACCTTGACTTACTATGGCCACCCTCTTGTAGATCACCACTCCATTTCAGCTCTAAACTGTTGGTCCCAAATTCCCCCAGTATATACCAGGGGAGCGTGGGAGTTTGTTTTTCCCTTGTCTGTCCCCTTACAGGTCCTGAACACAAGCCATGACCTCCCACTGCTGCACTAGAACCTTGCTGATCATAAGTGTTTGGGGTCTGATGCTGTCCAGACCATATGCTGAACTAGTGATCCATCTGAACCTTTGGAAGTGTTTGCCTGCCGGAGCCCAGGAAGTAAAGTTGCTTTGCCACATGCATGGATTTTATGGAAACGGGACCAACCCCTTAGCTCTACTACAGTGTCACAACTAGTTCTATGCTGCTAACAATTCCTCGACTGCCCCTAGCAAAGCACTGCCAACTGTACACAGAATTCCACTGGGGAACCATTCCAGCTATGTTATGACACTAAGGGTATGTCCACACACAGGTTTTAAATTGAAATAACGCTGGTTAGTTTGGTTTAAAAAAGCTTTGGTCGACACAACATTTTCTTGTTTTGAAATGACAAGCTCCATCATATCAAAACAAGGAAAGTTAGACTGATTCAATAAAACCTCATTTAAAATCAAAACGACGCTTGGATCGCAACCTTTATTTCGAAATAACACTGTGTGGACATGTTATTTTGATTTAACAGTTGTTTTGATTTAACACTTTTGCCCTTCTCCTTCCCAGGGTGCCTTTCTCTATTCATATACTGGGTGGGGGCATGCCCCTTTTAGGGGGCCATCTTGCCACGCCTCCCATGGTGCCCCTCTTCTAAATTGAACTAGCAAGTGCTGTCCCTGGACATGCTCATTCGATTTGACTTTCTAGTGTGGACCTGTTACATTGATTTAGCTTAAATCGACTTAATGATTTTGGTAGCAACTTTATTAAATCTATTTAAGTTAAATCGATTTAACTGTCTGTGTGTGGACACAGCCTAAGGACACAACAGACTCTATGCCATTCTTCTGTAAACCAGTGTGGACCCAAGAGAGATACATCAGCAAAAGCAACCAGTGACAGATGCAGTGGAGGGTGCATTATAGCCCTGGTATTCTCCTCTGTCTGGGGAGTGGCCATGCCCCTACGTGTCATCATTGTTTTCGGAAGCCAGGTGCTTCTGGTGCCAAGAGATGAGCTGCAGCTGTCCCTGATCATGTCAGCAAGCAAAAATATCACACAGTTTCTGGTGAATTGGAAACCACTGAATTGTGCTTTAGTTGGCCATGATCTGCTCCAGCAGGGTACCCCAGCCTGGGTAACTCCACTAAAGGGTACATATTGTGACAAACTCATGCCAAAAATTAGGTTTAAATTCTATGGGCACATTGCCATTTCAGAGGGATTCCATGAGCCTGGATTGTGCAGGATGGAACTGACCCAACAACAAAAGCAGTTTTAAACTGTGGTCCCCAATAAAAAACTTCACTCCCCTCCAACATTTAAGAGCCCCAGTTTTGGGACTTCATATGTTAAAATTGGATCAACAAGAACAATTGGTTTTTCAGTCTCAGACATCACTAAAGGAGCTTCAAATCCATTTAAAAGTGCACAGATATCTCTCATATTGCACCCGCATGTGCTCCCTTAATTGAAACTAGCCATAAGGGTTGTGAAGAATGGGTAAAAATGTGCAAGGGACTGACCAAGTAAATAGAATAATAAGAGAATTAAGTGACTGGATTGCACCTGTGGGAGCAGGAGCCTCTTCAATCGATGCTGCAAATATAGAAGTTATGGCTAATAAACTATTCTATGCCACAGAAAACACAGGGAAAATGGGAACCCCATTAACAGCATCTTTGAAACAGTTAAGAAAGAACAGCAGTTAATAAGTAAGGTGTTTCCTGGGTGGGAAAGACTCATAGAAAGAGATGATGGGTTAATGATGTCTGGGTTACAGTCTCCATGTAGGTACCCATAGCAGTGCTGCTGACTTGAAGGTCTGAATTATCTTCAAATCTGAAATGAAGAACCTTTTACTACTGGGCTCTAACAGTTCAGGAAGTGGCGTGTTTGACCTTCCGTAGCAGTCTTTAATGCAGTTCACAGTCCATTTAGAGATACACTGTGAGGATACTGGTAACCCATTCTTGCATAGGCGATCGTCACAAATAGTAGGGGGGTCCTGCAGAATGGTCGGGTGCACTCAGTATAAGTCAGGAGTGCTCTCTTACATCCAATGTCTGCCACCTCCTCTGGTTCTGTGTAACCTGGGGGTCTGGGTAAAAAACCAGCAGGCAAATTTCCTGGTTAAGGTGGAATGGGGTGGCCACCTTAGGGAGGAAGGATGGATGGTGACGTAAAACCACTTTATCCAGGTAGAACCTCATATATGGAGGCTCCGAGGAGAGGGCTTTTAACTCTGAAACCCTTCTGGCAGAGGTGATAGCTACTAAGGCCACCTTCCAGGAGAAGACCAGCAGGCTGGCTGAGTCCAAGGGTTTGTAGGGTGGCTCTGTCATTGCCTGGAGCACGACATGCAGGTCCCAAGGCAGGGTGGGCCTATGGGGTTGGGGAAAAAGTCTTTCCACCCCTTTCAGGAATCTGGTGGAAATGGGATGGGGGAAAACTGACTGCCCATCCACACTCTCATGGAGAGCTGAGATTGCTGCCAAATGGACTCTCAGGGAAGAAGGGGAGAGGCCCCTTTTCCTGAGATCTAGTAAGTAGTCAAGGATCAGGTGTATTGGAGCAGATGTGGGGTCTAAACCCTTGTCCCAAGCCCAAATGGAGAATCTCTTCCATTTGGCTGTGTATGTTGACCTGGTAGATGATCTTCTGCTACCAACCAGGACCTTCTTAACCCTGTCAGAGTAGAGCCTCTCCTGGCCACTGAGCCAGAGAGCTTCCAGACTATCAGATGTAGGTGGCCCAGGTCTGGGTGCCGGTGGCGCCCTGAGTCCTGCACCAGAAGGTCCGCCCACTGTGGGAAGCGGAGTGATGTCTCTATGGACATGTTCTGCAGGACCGGGAACCAATGCTGTCTGGGCCAGTCCAGAGCTATCAGTATTACGTTTGTTCTGTCCCTGTCGATTTTCGAGAGGACCCTCTGTATTAGGGGAACCAGCAGGAAGACATACATCAGGGGCCCTGACCAGCTGATGAGGAAGCCGTTGGTGAGGGACCCCTCCTCTCAGCCCCTGAGGGAGCAGAACTGAGGACACTTGTGATTCTGCCATGTCGCAAACAAGTCTATCTGGGCAGGACCCCATTTGTCTACCAGGATTGAGAACATCTTGTTGTGGAGGGGCCACTTGTGGTTCGCTAGTGGTTTTCTGCTTAGTGAGTCCACTAGCTTGTTGTCCAGCACGGTAAGTGGGAGGCCACTGGGGTGAAGTTATGTCATATGGCCAATTCCCAGAGTTTGCACACCTCCTCGCAAAGTGGCGGGGAGCAGGCCCCCCCTTGCCAATTCATGTGGAACACAGCTGTGGTATTGTCCATGAGGATCTGGACTGATCTGCCCCATACCCTGTCCAGGAAGGTCATGCAAGCTAGTCTGATGGCCCTTAGTTCCTTTACATTTATATGGAGAGGGCCATCCGTGTGGGACCAAAGCCCCTGAGTGGAGAGTCCTCCAGAGATGTGGGCCCCCCACCCTTCGTTCAAGGCATCTTTTATTAAGGTTACTGAGGGCCTGAGGTCTTTGAAGGGGATGACCCCCATGGCAAAATGGGGATACCTCCAAACCTGAAGTGTCCCCAGAGTGTTCTGCGGAACAGACAGTACCTTGTTCAGGGAGTCCCTCCATATGTGGAATACCATGGAGAGCCAGATCTGGAAAGGCCTCATCCTCAGGCGTGCCATCTGGATCACTGAGGTGAAGGCTGCCATGTGACTGAGGAGCTGCAGGCACCGGCGGGCCATGGTCACGAGGGACATTTGCAGCTCTGAAATGATGGTGCAGATGGACCGAAATCTGGAGAGGGGTAGGAATGCTGATCCCTTGTGGGTGTCTAGGTGTGCCCCTATGAACTGTATGTTTTGATATGGGCGGAGTTTTAGACTCATAGGGTATGTCCACATGAGTCTTTTATTTTGAAACAACACTGGTTGTTTCGAAATAAAAAACTGAATGTCCACACGACGTTTTCTTATTTCGAAATGACAGGCTCTGTCATTTCGAAATAAGAACCATCATTTTGAAACAGCTTAAACCCCATTCATTTCGAAATGGCTGTTATTTTGAAATGGTTATTTCAAAATAATGTCATCTGGAAATGTTGTTTCGAAACAACACCATTGTTTTGAAACAACTGTTTCAAAAGAACATGTCCAAATGGCCTTATTTCCAAATAACCATTTTGAAATAACAGCTGTTTCGAAAGCAGGCTTTCCCTTAATTCGAATTAACATTTTCTTAATTTGAATTAATTTATTTCGAAATAAGGACTTTATTTTGAAATAACTCATTTCAAAATAACTTATTTCGAAATAATGATGTATCTGTGGACATAGCCATAGACTCTGAGGTCAGAGGGACAAGTATGATCATCTAGTCTGACCTCCCACACACTGCAGGCCATAAAACCTCACCGACCCACTTCTACAATGAACCCCAAACCCATAACTGAGCTATTAAAGTCCTCAAATCATGATTTAAAGACTTTAATACAGAGAATCAACCAGCAAGTGAGCCATGCCCAATGCTACAGAGGAAGGAAAAAAACCCCAGTGCCCAAGCCAATCTGCCCTGGGGGAAAATTCCTTCCCAACCCCAAATATGGCAATCAGTTAAACCCTGAGCATGAGGGCAAGTCCACAACAGCCAGTCAAGAAGAACTTCTCTGTAGTAACTCAGAACCCACTTGATCTAATCCCCCTTCCCAGGTCACTATCATACCCATCACCAGTAGTAAAAGACAGACAATGGCCAAGCTACACTGTCCATCATATGATTCCCTCCATAAACGTATCAAGCTTGGTTTTGAAGTCACCTAAGGTTTTTGCCCCCACCACTTCCCTTGGTAGACTATTCCAGAACTTTACTCCTCTGATGATTAGGAATCTGTGTCTAATTTCAAGCCTAAATTTTCTGAAGGACAGTTTGTATCCATTTGTTCTTGTGTCCACATTGGCACTGTATTCAGATAAGGCTATGTTCACACACAGAGGGCTTGGTTCGCTGCGCTTCACCCCGTGGGTGCCTGCAGTCCCCCTCTGCTGGCCAGGGGACACCCCTCAGCACCCTGGCCAGGGTGTTGAGGGTTTCCTGGCCAGGGTGCTGAGGGGGCAGCCCTTCCTCCTAAGGTGCTTAGCACCCTGGGAGGAAGGGTCAAATGTTGTTTTGGAACACTTTGTTCCGATACAACATGTTTGCACGGGGTTGTTTCGAAACTACTGGTTTTGAAACAACCTTGTTTCGAAAGGGAAGTAGGTTTAAGCCCTTTCGAAAGCACGGCTCCCATTTCGAAACAAGGGGTTTCCTTCTTTTGAAATGGCCGTATGTCATGTGAACATGGCATTTCTTATTTTGAAACAACCTCTGTTGTTTCAAAATAAGAATGCTGTGTGAACACACCCTAATTCCTCTCCCTCCCTTGTATTTATCCCTCTAATGTATTTATAAAAAGCAACCATATCTCCTCTCAGCCTTCTTTTGAGAAGACTAAACAAACCAAGCTCTTTAAGTCGTCTCTCATAGGGAAGATTTTCCATTCCACAAATCATCCTTGTAGCCCTTTTTTGCACCTGTTCCAGTTTGACTTCATCTTTCTTAAACATGGGTGACCAGAACTGTACACAATACTCCAAGTGAGGTCACACCAGTGCCTTGTATAACGGTACCAACACCTCCTTATCTCTACTGGAAATACCCCTTCTGATGCACCCCAGGACCGCATTAGCTTTTTTCACTGCCACATCGCATTGGCTACTCATTGTCATTCTGTGATCAACCAGTACCCCCCGGTCCTTCTCCTCCACCGTCACTTCCAGCTGATGCATTCCCAACTTATAAGAAAAATTCCTGTTATTTGTCCCTAAGTGCATGACCTTGCACTCCCCATTGTTGAATTTCATTCTATTTCCAATACTCTACTTTACAAGGTCATCCAAATCATTCTGTATGCTATCCCGATCCTCCTCTGTATTGGCAATACCTCCCAGCTTGGTGTCGTCTGTAAACTTAATTAAGCACATTACCACTCTTTGTGCCAAGGTCAGTAACGAAAAGGTTGAATAAGATGGGTCCCAGGACCGATCCTTGGGGAACTCCACTAGTAACTGCCTTCCAGCTAGACAGTTCATCTTTCACTATGACCCTCTGTAGTCTCCCCTGTAACCAGTTCTTTATCCACCTTTCTATTTTCATATTAATCCCTATCTTCCCCAATTTAACTGATAATTCCCTGTGTGGAACTGTATCAGATGCCTTGCTGAAATCTAAGTAAATTAGGTCCACCGCATTCTCTTTATCCAAAAAATCTGTTATCTTCTCAAAAAAGGAGATCAGGTTGGTCAGGCATGATCTACCTTTTGTAAAGCCGTGTTGTATTTTATCACAGTTACCATTTTCCTCAATATGCTTAAGTACTTTCTCCTTCAAAATTTTCTCCAAGACCTTGCATACTGATGAGGTCAAACTAACAGGCCTGTAGTTACCTGGATCACTTTTACTCCCTTTCTTGAACATAGGGACTACATTAGCACTTCTCCAGTCATAAGGTACAACCCCTGTGTTCACCAATACTTTAAAAATCCTTGCTAAGGGGCTGGCAATTTCATGTGCAAGTTCCTTCAATATTCTTGGATGAAGATTATCTGGACCCCCTGATTTAGTTCCATTAAGCAGCTGAAGCTTGGCTTCCACCTCAGATATGGTAATTTCCACTTCTACATTCTCATTCCCATTAGCTGCCCTACTTCTGTCCCCAGTCTCACCATCACCCTCATTAAAGACAGAGGCAAAGTACTTATTTAGATATTCAGCCACGCCTAGATTATCCTTGATCTCTACCCCATCCTCAGTGTATAGTGGTCCAACCTCATCCTTCTGTGTTTTCCTTCTATTTAGATGGCTGAAGAACATTTAACTATTGGTTTTGATTCCTTTTGCAAGGTCTCACTCTGCTTGGCTTTTAGCCTTCTTCACTTGATCCCTACATGCTCTGACCTCTAACAGGTAGCCCTCCTTTCCTATCCCTCCCAACTTCCACTCCTTGTAGGCCTTGTGTTTCCTCCTAATCTCCTGTTTAAGATGTACACTCATGCAGCTTGGTTTAGAACCCATGCCTAAAATTTTTTTCCTTTTCTTTGGAATGCAGGCTCCAGATAGTTCCTGCAGCTTTGTCCTGAATCAGTTCCAAGCATCCCCAATGTTCATATCCATGAATTCTTTGGTCCAGTCCACTTCCTTAGCTAATTCCCTTAATTTTTTGAAGTCAGCCTTTATGAAGTCAAAAACTCTGGTCACAGATTTTTGTTTCCCTTTCCATTCAGTTTAAATTGGATTAGCTCATGATCACTAGAACCTAGGTTGTCCCCTACAACTAATTCCTCTATGGGTACGTCCACACACACTTCTTATTTCGAAACAACAGGGGTTGATTCAAAATAAGAAGTGCCATGGCCACACGACGCACGGCCATTTCGAAACAAGCAAACCGCTTGTTTCGAAATGGCCGCTGTTGTTTCGAAACGGCTTAAACCTGGTTTTGTTTTGAAACAGCATTGTTTCGAAACTAGTTGTTTCGAAACAACGCCAGTGGGACATGCTGTTTCGAAACAATGGTTGTTTCAAAACAAGTTGTTTCAAAACAACCGTTTTACTGGCCATGTTATTTCGAAACAACAGTTGTTTCGAAATAACCAGCTGACCTTCCTCCCAGGGTGCACAGCACCTTGGGGGAAGTCCCTGCCTGGGTGTGCCTGCGAGGGTGCGTGCCAGACAGGGCTGTAGCAGGCAGCCATGTCGCAACAGCCAGGCTCCTCAGCTGCAGGACGCCGGAGGGCCCCTTTGGGGACCCAGGAGGACATTACTTGCCTCCTAGGCATCTGGCAGCAGCCAGACATTCTACAAAGGTTCCAGGCCAGCCACCAGAACCGCGATATCTACAGCGACATCGCGGATGCGATGGCACAAAAAGGGCACCCCCCGCCCAACCGAGCAGGTACGGAGTAAGGTGAAGTCACTCCGCCAGGAGTATGCCCACACCCGGGATGCCTGGGCGCTGCAGGGGCCTGGAAGCCAGGCCACGTGCCCCCATTATGAGGCCCTGGATGCATTCCTGGACACACAGCCCAGCGGTCTCCCCGCAGCGGCTGTGGACAGCTCAGGGGGGCATCAGAGCCCCTCGTCAGGCCCGGAGGCAGCTGGGTCCGACGTCTCCATCGGGGAGCCTCCAGCTGCACCACCACCAGCAGCGGAGGCCAGCCCCACCACCCCGGAGCTGTTCATGGCCATGGAGGTGGGGAGCAGCACAGAGGAGCCGGGGCCCACCACCGCCCCAGGCTCCGACTCGGACTCCGGGACATCTTGGCGGACCTCCGGAGCCCCGTGGGTAAGTATGCCCCCCCCCCATGGAAGCACACAGGGCTGGGCCTGTCCAGCAGGTCCCGGGACTGGAGGAGGCCAGGGCCGGGCACCAGGGCAGGTAGGGCCCAGGGTTCGTGGGTGCAGAGGGGGCCCCCTGGCCACGGGTCCCACAGACACAGGTGGCACCGGGGTCACAGGCCCTTGTGTGCCGGGGGGTGGTGACCAGGGACTGGCTGGGAAAGATGCAGCAGCATCTTGGGTGGGGTGGAGAGCAGGCAGGACACACCACTGGCAAGTGGCCTTGGGAGACCTCCAAGTGCAAGGCGTGGCTGGGTCCAGTTCACCCTCGTGGGCACCACTAGCATGTGTGCCTCCAGGGTACGGTTCCCAGATGTCTAGCAAAAGGAGACCATGGTCTCCTTTTCTCTGCTCTGTTCTTCTTTTTATCCTCACATTCTCTGTCTGGCAGGCAGTTCAAAATACAGGGGTTTGTCAGGCTTTTTCCTAGAGGGGTTGAAGGATCCTGGACTGCCAGAGAATACTGATTTATATGGGAAATTGTTCCAGGGTGCCTTAAACCCTGATGACTACCCCGGCCAGATAACCGTCTTGCCCAGGGTCCTCCAATGTCCTCTGTCGGGTACTGTCCCAGCCTCCTTCTGAGACTTTGGGGGCCAGAAGCCCTACCCCAGGGCAATGTCCCACGGGATCCTGGGACCTGCTGACAGTCAGGGCAGAGGTGTGTGCTGCAGACAGGTGCACACAGACAGGACCAGCAGGCGGCAGGGGCCAACTGTGTTTTTTGCTTCCCTGCAGCACGTCGCAGAGCCCCTCCCTGGGGGCCACCACCCACACCCAGACCCCAACGCCCAAGCCCCAGGACACCCCGGCGACGGCGGAGGGCCCCCTGGACCCACAGCGAGCTCCTGGAGAGCCTGGAGTAGCTGGGCCAGGACATGCACACTGCCACCCAGGCCTGGCGGCGAGAGCAGCCACAGCAGCAGGCAGCTAGGCTCCATGCCCTGGAGCGCCTCATGGGTGCCGAGGACAGGGCTGCGAGGGCTCTGGAGCTCCTGGCAGCAGAGCTGCCAGCCGCCATTGTGGAGCCGGCTGCAGCCATCCGGCAGCTGGCTGAGAGCCTGGCGCCCCGACGCCATCAGGAGGCATCACCGCTGGGGCCACCCCAGCAAGGACGGCTGGCAGAGGGCGGCTGTGGGCGTGGGCGGGGCATGCCACCCCCCCGGACCTCCCACAGGCCATGCCTAACCTCCCCCTTGCCCTCTGGACTTCCTCACCCCTGTCCCCTCCCAAGTTGATGCTCCCTCCCCCAAGTCCCCCAAGTCCCCCCTCAAGTTGATGCTCCCTCCCCCACATCCCCTCCCAAGTTGATGCTCCCTCCCCCGGGCCACCCCACATTGCCCCATCCCGTATCACCCCCATCCCTTCCCTGCTTGTTAATAAACCCCTTGAAAGTTATTCGTGGTTGTCTGTGTTTTTATTGGGGGGGAGGGTTGGCAGTGCGGGTGGACAGGTGCGGGCTGGCTGTGGGTAGATGGGGGAGATGGTGTTTTGGTGCAGGGCAGACCTGGCCCTCAGTGTTCCTCTGCAGCGAAGGCGAGCCAGAGGGCATCGCGGACGGCGAGGCCTCGCGCAGATGGCTGGGATCTTGGCTGTTCATAGTCCCTGGCAAGTCCTTGTGCCTCAGCCTCCCATGCGAGTGGGATGGGTTCCCCCTGCTGCTTGCAGAAATTGTGTAGCACTGCACATACCGCGATGCCTTGCGGCAGGCTCCGCTCTGCGAGGTGGAGGTGGGTTAGCAGGCACCTCCACCGGGCCTTGAGGTGTCCGAATGCCCGCTCGACCACCTGTTGACAGCGGGCCAGGCAGCGGTTGAACAGCTGCCGCCTGGGGTCGAGTGGCCCAGTGTACAGGCGCATTAGCCAGGGCTGCAGGGGGTAGGCCGCATCCGCCACTATGAGGACGGGCACCTCTACTTCCTCAAGGTGGATGGTGTGAGGGGGGACGTGTGTGCCCGCCTCCATGCGCCGGTACAGGGCGGAGTTGCGGAGGACCCTGGAGTCATGGGCCCTCCCTGGCCATCCCAAGTAGCAATCTTGGAACAGGCCCCAGTGGTCCACAAGGGCCTGCATAATCACCGAATGATAGCCCTTTTGGTTCCGGTACACCGCAGTCCTGTGCTCCGGGGCGCGCACAGGGATGTGTGTGCTGTCCAAGATCCCAGCACAGTTCGGAAAGCCAAGGGTGGCCATCCCGGGCATGGTGTCCTGCAGGTCCCCACATGTCACCAGGCACCGTAGGAGGACACGATTGATGGCCCTGGTGACCTCGAGGAGGATGGTGACGGTGGTGGACCTCCCGATGCCAAATAAATGTGCCACTGCCCTGTGGCACTCCGGAGTGGCCATCTTCCACAGGGCAATGGCCACTCGTTTGTCCACTGGGACAGCGGGCCTCATGGGGGTGTCCCTGTGGTGCAGGCGCGGGGCGAGTTCGCCCACCAGTCGGCGCTGGTCTCCTGCACCCAGATGCGGCAAGGCACGGGGAGGGGCAGGGGCAGTAGCTCAGCCCTGTGGATGAGCTGCATGTACTCCTCAGGCAGAGGCCAGTCATCCTCAGGGTCTGCAAACAGAGTCTCCCACAAGTGCCGGAGACCCTGCATGCGCGCCGAGGGGCTGGGTACTGCACAGCGCTGTCTAGGCAGCTGAGCAGAGTCCATTGCTTGCAGCGTGCTGCTAGCATGAGTGGACAGGGAAGTGAGGTCAGGGCCGGCTTTTATGCGATTGGCTAGCAACATGGCCGCCGACGTGGCCCAGGGAGACGGCCATGTTGCCACACCTCCCATGCTGCACTGCCCCTGGATCGAAATAGCAAGTCCACACTGTGGAAACACTATTTCGAGGACACAGTTTTGTTATTTTGAAACAAGTTATTTCGAAATAACTTATTTTGAAACAAGCCTGCCCTGTGTGAACATAGCCTATGAGGTGCTCACTACTGACTCATACCAAATCTAAGATTGCATCTCCTCTCATTGGTTTGAAACCGCTTGATGAAGAAATTCATCTGCTATCACCTCCAAGAAAATCTGGGCCCTTTTATTGCTGCTAGTGGATATCCTCCAGTCTATATCTGGAAAGTTAAAATCTCCCATAATCACACAGTTCCCAGTAGTGTTTACTTCCTTAAAGGCCTTAAAGAGTTCTCTATCCATGTCCAAATCAGATCCTGGTGGTCTGTAACACAGCCCAAGCACTAACCCAGGAGAACCTCTAGTAGCTGTCTTCTCCAATGTGATTTTGAGCCAGATAGACTCTGTCCTGCTAATTTCATCACTCTGAATTTCTTTGCATTCTATTGCACCATTGATATACAATGCCACACCACCACCTTTGCCATTACATCTGCCTTTCCTAAAGAGCACATAGCCTTTAATGCCAGTACACCAGTCGTGACTACTATTCCACCATGTTTCTGTTATCCCTTTAATATCTGGTTTCAATTCCTCTACCAGTAGTTCCAGTTCCTCCATTTTATTACCTAGGCTTCTTGCATATAAACACTTTAGCTTTTGCTGCTTGGCTTTGCTCACATTCTGTACCTGACATGGCTTTTTTTTACTGCTCCCAACATTGCCCATCTGACCAGTATTTGTGCTTCCCTCCTTTCTAGCATCTATACTGCCTCCCACATCTTTGTCTTTTCTGAAGGCAGTTTCCTGCCTCTCAATGCTAGTATCAGGCGTAGAGATTGTCCGAGCATCTCCCAACCATCTCCCCATACTCCTTAATTTAAAGTTCTCTTAATCAGTTGAGCTAACCTCCCTCCCAGAAGTCTATTTCCCTCCCTACTCAGGTGAAGTCCATCCCTAGCAAACAATCAATCAATCAATCAATCAAATCATAGGGCTGAACGCCTCCCAGTGCCCATACATCCCAAAGCCCTCCTTGTAACACCACTGCCTGAGCTATCTCTTAACTGCCAGAATCTTCTCACAGCTGTGTTGTCCTCCTCTAGGGACAGGCAGAATCCCACTAAAGATTACTTTTCTCCTCCTGGATTAGTACCTGAGCCTCCAGCTCCTTGAGAGTCCTCCCCAGCCTGGCATAGTCTCCTTTGATACGTTCCAATGAGAATCTAGCTATATCATTCGTACCCACATGAAGGACAATCAGAGGATTCTTTCCTGCTCCCATTAGGATCCTCTTCAGCCTCAGATCCACATTGTGTATTTTAGCTCCAGGCAAGCAGCACACCCTCCTGTTCTCAGGGTCACTTCTAGTTATAGGCCTGTCTATCCTCCTCAGCAGAGAATCCCCAATCACGTACACTTGCCTTTTCCTGGAAACAGTGTGCTTCTCCAGTCTATCCCCAGTTCTCTTTGTCCAGGAGTCATGATGTCTACAGCTGCTGTTCGCAATCCTCTGCATCCACTCCTGAATGCTCCCTGGCCTCTTATTTATCTCCAGAGGCTTAACTCTGCTTTGAATGGGACTAGCTGCTCTCCTCTTTTTCCTCACACTCCCACCTTCAGTGTTCACCTGCTGGCCTCCTTCATTTGCTAATCCAGAAAACCTGTTACTGAGTTCTAGTTCACCTTCACTAGCTGGTCTTTTTCTCTGCCGCCTTCTCACAGTCACGTGTTTCCATTGCTCACTTTCCTCACCTAGCAGTCTCCCCTCGGAAGTGGTTGCTCCTGTTTCCATCTGCAGCTCTGAGTTTTTGTATCCAGCCTCTCCAGTCCTCTTCTCCATCAACTGTTCAAACCCCCTTCTAAACTCAACCATAGTTGCCACCTGCATCTCCAACCCTCAGATTTTCTCCTCCAACAATTCTATGAGGCGGTACTTCATACAAAGTTCTTTGGGGTTACACCCTCCAAGATAATGTACATCCCACAGCTTCCACATCCTCTCATCTTCATTGTCTCTTCCCTTGTTGGAGTGATTTCTGCTGCTACCTCCATCTCTGCCATAAGTCTGCCTTTCTGCCTCCAAACTTCCCCAAGAAACTCCCTCTCAAACTCCCCTGTTAACAGCCCTGTTGTCTGCTGCTGGTGCTGCTGCTGCAGCTTGCTCGAGTGGCTGCCTTTGCAGCTCCCGCAATAGAAAGGCTCCACCCCTAACTGGGGTCACCTGATCCCAACTGCCACTCAGCCCCTGCAAACTGAGAAAAAAAAAGAAAAGAAAAGAAGGAAAAAGAAAAAAAGCCAAACTGGGAAACAAACACAAAACAAAAAAGCAAACACACGCAGCACTCTCAACTCCACAGAACTCGTCCACAGTCCCTAACTCCCTCTCAAGCTCCCCTGTTAATAGCCCTGTTGCCTGCTCCTGGTGCTGCTGCAGCTGGTGACTTTTCTTGGTTTACATGGAGGCCCAGATAATCGCAGAGCCTCGCTACTGCTCCAACGTGGAGCTCTACTTGGGAACTCGATTTCCCCGCTATTGGCCAGTTGTCTCAATAGGGGTAAATTCTTATTCTCCCTCTGCGCAGGTATACCATGACTGGCACCATGCAGTTTGTGAACACCCTGGGGTCCAGAGAGAGCCCATAAGGGAGAAAGGTGAACTGAAAGTGGTCATTCGCCACCGTGAATTTTAGGAATCGCCTGTGGTGGGGCCGTATGGCTATATGAAGGTAGGCGTCTTTTAGATCGAGGGCCGCAAACCAATTCCAGGGAGACATAGATGGGAGGATCTGTGATAGGGAAACCATGCGGAACTTTATTTTCCTTATGTGCTTGTTTAAGGTTCTGAGAGCTAAAAGGGGTCGAAGGTCCCCACTGGATTTGGGAACCAGAAAGTACTGGGAGTAAAACCCTTTTCCCCACTCCCGCTTGGGAACCCTTTCTATGGCTCTGAGGGAGAGGAGTTTCTGGCATTCAATTTCGAGAAGGTAGGACAGTTCATGGTTTCCGAGGGTTGGACGAGGGGGCGGTTTCCTGTCCCAAGGAATCAAAAGGAGCTGAATACAATACCCCTCCGTGACTGTCTCGAGGACCCACTGGTCAGATGTGATGGTGGCCCAGTGGTGTATGAAGCAGTGTAAGCGGTTGGGGACCAGTCAGGTCGTGGGTTCACTGCCCATATAGTAACCGTCAAAAGCGCTGCTTCTTCCCCAATGAGTGTTCGGAAGCCTGTCCACGCCTACCCGATTGCCGAGCTTGGGACTTGTCACTCTTGCTTGAACGGACGTTGTCCTTGTCCATGTCCCCAAGATGGTGCTGGGGAAATGGGAGGGACCTCGGGAATGGGCTCTGCAGTTGAATCTGTTGTTTCAACTGCTGAAGTTGCTGTTGGAGGAGATGATGGAGTTTCAGAGAGTGTCTGTTAGGTTGCGGGGTGTAAATCCCCAGTGACTGGAGCGTGGCCCTCGAATCTTTCATGCTTTGGAGCTTCACATCCATGGTCTCGGTGAAGAGGTCAGGGCCTTTGAACAAAAGGTCCTGAATAGTAAGTTGCAGCTGCGGTGGTAGGCCCGAACCCTTCAGCCAAGCCGAGTGGTGCATTACCACAGCCTATGCCATCGTACAGGTGGCTATGTCTACTGCATCCCAGATGGCCATCAAAGCATCCCTGGATGCCATCTCCCCTTCTTCAAGCATCGTGTTGAAGTCCCTAAGGCGATCCTTTGGGATAATGCCGTGGAAGCCTTGCATGGCATTCCAGAGGTTAAAGATGTACCTTGTCATAAGGGCCAAATGGTTTGCTATGCGTAGCTGAAGGGCTGCTGTAGAGTAAACCTTTCTGCTGAGCATGTTGAGTTTCCTTGCCTCCTTATTCTTAGGGGTGGAACCAGGTTGACCCTGTCTCTCTTTCTGGTTCACGGTGTCATCAACCAGCAACCCCAGAGTAGGGTGCTGGAAGAGAAAGGAGAACTTGTCTTGAGGAATGTGGTACCTATGGTCTGCGAACCCTGATACCGGTGGGATCGAAGACAGGGTTTGCCAACGGGCCTTGACGATACTGTATACCCTTTCGTGGAGTGGGACAGACACCTTGGCAGGTGGGGCCCTGTGGCCCATGTCAAAAACGGGATTAGTCTCCTCTTGGATAACCCCAAGCTCCAGGTTCAGGTTTGCTGCCATGCGACGTAGCAACTCTTGGTGAACACGAAAGTCCTCGTTACAATCAATTGGTCTCTCAAAGATATATTCATCAGGTGAGGAAGAGAAGCAGGCCCACGATCCACTACAACATGTGGAGTCTGGATTGGGCTCATCGTCCAAGAAGTCTGAGTCCATGGTCTGGGAAGGAGACTGGGTGGACTGGTGCTGTAAGACCACGGTATTATTGGTTGCCATTTCCAGCCATTTGTCTGACCACTCGTTAAAGGATGCTCTGGCCTCCAGGTGGCGCAGACGAGAACAGCCCCTAATAGGTTGCGGTGTGGTACTGGAAGGGAAAGGCTCCACTGGCTCAGACAGTCCCGATGATCCCTTCTTGCGTCAAGGTGCATGCGAGGGAGAGTGCTTGCGGCGTTGTTTCCCCAAATGTTCACCAACCGTTAGCACCATCTTGAGTGGGGGAGAGCTGACCAGGGCTGGAGGCAAAGTCCACACTGAGCCATGGGAAGGGGCCCCAGAGACCTGGGAGCATGGCATTGACACATCCCTGGAGGAATGTGGGGAGGAGGCCGGGGAGCAGTCCTTGGCAGATTGTGGTACTGGTGGTGGACTAAGCAGCACTTGCTTGGCCGGGAAACAGTCCCCAGCGCCGGACTGCAGTACTGGCGGCGGGCTGGGCGATACCGGGTTGGTGGGTGGTACCGCTTCCTGTGCCGACTGGGCTCCTGCTGCCACGGTCGGTGTCAAATTGGTTTTCTTCCGCAGTGCTGGAACTTGGTCCAGGGAGCGCACCTGCACCATCAAGGGGACCTGCGGTGTCAATGGTGCCGCTGGCGGTGCTGGTTTCAGTTCACCGCTGGGTTGGTTCAGCGACCAGAGTGATTGGCACCCCAATGGTACCGATGGGGGCGTTGGCCAAGACTTTGGGCTCGGCACCAAGGAGCAGCCCTGGGGTTCTGGTGCCCGGACCGATTGGTAAGCTGGTGGAGCACTCACAGCTCAGGCAGCATCAGAGGCTTGGGCGCTGGTCCCAGCAAGAGATCGGAGGCACAGCTCTATCCTTGCAAGTCCTCCTTTTGAAGGCCTGGCAAAGAGGGCAGGTCTTGGTGAGATGGGACTCACCCAGGCATGTGAGACATTTGTCGTGTGGATCATTGATGGGAAGGCTTTGCAGCATCCTAAGCACAGTCTGAAACAAGGCATCTTAAATTTCATGGTAGAAGACAGACACTTGCTTACGCAAGTCTCTGGCTGATCTGAAGCCATCGCTGAGGGTGGAAAAAGGAACTGGGATGGTCAGCATCACAGTCACCTATATAGCCACGATTGTGGCATAGAGGGGGCATTAGCCATGTGGCCTGGCCTAACAGGCTAATCCTGAAGACTTTCCAAGATGCCGTGCGCTGCGGCACGTAGACACCTATAACTAAATGATGTGAGCAGTGCTCGAAGGAGAAGGTTAAATTAGGGAAGAAATAACTAAAGAGTCTCCCAGTAAATGGAGAAATTATTTTTAAAAAATGGTTGGCAAATTGAGAGAAAAGCAAAGCAACAATGACATTTAAAGGGAGAAAGCTGTAATGAAAGGTCAACTGTAATTAAAGAGAAACAGATTTCAGAAATCAAGAGGAAGTGAGCTGCAGTGAAGATTAGTAGGGACAATAAAACAAAAACATCCTGACAGCACTGTGAGGTTCACAGGTATCAGGAAAAGAGAAACTGGCAGAGATCAGAGGGACCCGAAGTCGGTAACAGTGCAGGGATACTTGTTCAGTCAAGAAGCCAGCACATTGCATCAAAGAGTATCTGTCTTTGTTTAAGCTGGAACTCAAACCAGTGAACAAGGATTGCATGGCAGGATTACTCAAAATATAACTGAACACCCTAAGACCTTTCCTTTCCTAGGGGCACACAGTAGCTACACACTGAAAAAGGGATGCACACTTGGTGTAGGAGTGAGCAACCTGGTGTATGTAAGATCTGAGACCCAAGCATAGTCAGCAAAGTTGGATCATGTCATGAACCAAAGCCAGGCCTTGCAATAAAGCAGAAACTTACAAGTTATTGTCTGATATATGATCTTGGCTAAGTTACTGCTAGTGTTGCTAAAACACAGGCACTCCTTAGATTCAACAGATATGTGAACACACTCCAGGATATCCTGATCTAACCCCAGAGATGAAGGGATGAATAAAATGTTCTGCCTGAGACATCTGGAACAAAGTACAACAGAATGCAACAAGCCAAGGTCATGAAACACGTAAAGTGGGATGGAAATTGCCTCTGTATATAAATGTTGGGGACCCTTGCCTTAACCCCTTGTGTGGCTGACGGGACAGCAGAAATTCCTGCAGCAGCCTGAGCCAATGGGCACTGTGTGTCCATGCATCTGTAACCACAGATTCAGGGCAATAAACCTGACTGAGTGCCTTTGGTCTTTCTTTCTGTCAGTATTCTTCTTGAGGTCTGCTGGACTGCCTGTCTAAACAAGGCTGGGGTTGCAACTGAGGGAACAAAAATGAACCAGCTGACAACATTGGTGGGGTCTATGATCTCCTGCCCTGCCTTTTCTAATCCCAAATTCTATTATTTCATCAACGTGAATTGTTGCCTAAAAAGTAATTAACTAAGACAATAGTGGTTAATATAGGCTGGATTCCAGCAATAGGTTACAGGAGTTTATGGTGTGGGCTTAAGTAATAGCTCCTGCTGAAACAAATAACTCTGATTTACTTGTCATTATTCCCCACTTAACTGACTTCTCCTTCAGCCCCCTGTGATGGAGATAGAACTTCCTCTCTTTATTGCTCAGCTCCGGAATGCTTTATTCCCCCAAAAGTGTGGAAAGCGATTCTTCAGGCAAGGCCTGTGGTGTGTTTGCCATCAACCTGGGATCCCCACCCCTAATTTTGGCCATTCTGGAATCTCCTCCAATCACCCCTCAATAATGCACCCTGGTCAAACGTTTGAGTTCCTTGGTTTTGAAGCCAGCTGCTAGCTGAGTTTCTCGCACATCCTGCTCTAGGATTTCCATGACTGCAAAGAAGCGCACTAAGGGGGGAACAGTGACAGCTGGATGGTTCTGAGGGGATGCAGTCTGTATGTTGGGAAGTCCTCAGCCAAACGACCGCAAATTCACACCACTACCTCTGCCTCCATCCCAAGCGGGACACAGCTGTTTTGAAGCCATCTTTGTGTGTGGTACAGCACTTGGAAAAATTGGCCCTTCAACAGAAATATCTGGTCAGTGCACACCTGCTGGCCTGGGACAGAGCAGGTCACAGCTTAACCTCCCTTCTGCCAAGCTCAGCACCCTTTCACCATGGGGCTGGCTTGCCAATCTGCGTTTGCAACACCCCATCTGGGACAGGCACAGAACTCACCAGTCTCATCTATGGCAGCTACTGTCACCTCTCCATGAGCCCATCAAACACCCAAGGATCTGTGTGTGCAGGGGCAAGAGGATAGGTGATAACCAGGAATATCCAACAACAGCCCAACCAGCACGGCACCAGCCACCTTGCCCTGTCCTTTGCCTTGAACTCCTGCCCCTTCACTGCCCAGTTGTCTGGACTTTTCTGCCCCAGATCCCATATGTCAGCTGCTGGTTCCTGTGGCTGCAGCTCCTCACACCTTCCAGTCCTTGTTTCTCCAGCCAGGGTCTGTGCTAGCTTCCCTGCTCCAGGTGGGGAAATCTAAATCCCTCCAGGGTGGTGTTTTTGCTGGAATAGACTAACACAGCTAACACCCTCTGGGTGTCCACTTGGATTTCCCACTGACAGGGGTTTGACCTGGGCCAGTTCTTGTTAATGACTCATTCCGGCTCAGACAGCTCGCCACACTCCCTGCCCACCTATCCCTTAGCTTGCTGTTCCCCCCAGCTGGGCAGTCATGCAAAATATAGGGGAAATTAAGGCATCCATACGGCTCATCAAAATCTTTCAGAAAATTTGTCTTACCTTGATCCTGTCCCACATCAATTCCCTCCCCCCAGTCCCTGCCTCTCCAATCCATGCTGGACAGTCAGCCTCCTTGGTTTATTTCTGCCCTCCTCCATTATTTCCATGTATTTATTTAAAAAGCATAATCTATCACTTATTCCTCCCCCCCCCCCCAGAAGCCCCCCACAAGAGAGGAATTAGTCCCCAGGAAAGTGAGGGTACAGGAACAGCTCTGTATGGCCCCCTCTGGGGCTCCCTCCCTGCCCCCAGGGCCAGTGGCCCCCTGCATCAGCAGAACAGTGAGACTGGAACTGCTGGAGGCCAGAGCCAGTGGCTGCGAGATGTTTCCATTCTATTGAAGGGCTTTTGTCAAGCCCCGGACAATGGAGCAAAGAGGAGCACGTGGGGGTGATTCTATAAAAGCTCTATCCGCCCCCCCTCAGCACCCCGTGCCCTTGCTGCCTCTGACAGAACCCCAGGCACCAAACACAGCCACAGATAAAACAGGAACTGATCGCCTGAGCAACTTGTCAGCCCTCATTAACCATGGATTCTCCCACTCGCCAGCACTGAAGGTAAGTTACCTTAGTTCCTTTCCAGTAGCCCTGAATCTATCCATCCATCTATCTATCTATCCCCATACACCCCTACTCTATCTGTCTGTCTATCCATTGGCCCCACTGCCTGGAACCACACGGTAATTAATTACCTGCCCAGCTTCCTTGCTAGATTGTGGAGAAGGGGGCAAGTTACCACTACAACTGGCAGTGTAATTAGGGGTGCCCTCCGGCATCATAGCCCCGAGGGTCTCTAGTCCACAGACGGCTTCATGAGTGCAGTGGGATGTGCGCCAGGCAGCGGGCTGGGGTTATAAGTAACCCAGGAGGTGGGCGGCTGGGTGGCAGGATGGTGTTGGGAGGCAAGGAAGACCCCCTCCTTGTGTTTCTGGCTGCTCCCATCAGTCTGCCTTGGGGAGGCATCTATTTTCTTTCTCTCAGACACGGGTGCCAAGCCCTGCCCCTGGCCCCCTCAGACCTGGAGGCAGCCCCCTCTGGCTGCTGTCCCCACCTGCCCTCTCTATTAAGTCTGGGGGTGGCCTCCTGGTGCCGCTGCCCCCTTCTCCAGGCCTCTGCTGCTCCTCTCCTGCCTCCTCTCCTCTCTGGGGAGCTTCTGGCACTGCCCCCCGTGCCTCAAGGGCCCTGGGTTTAACAGACCCCAGAGCTGGCCCTGCACTGGCCTCCCACTGTGGTGCTCAGGGCAGCTCATTATGAATCTTGGGAAGCAGAATGGAGACCTGGGCACCAACCCACTCACTCTGTCCTGCAGCTCAACCCTTCTACCCCAGGGATAGTGCGGAGAAGGAGAGAGGAGATCTGTCTGTGCCCCCCCAAGGCAGTATGGTGTCCCAAGTGGGGTGAGGAAGAGCGAAACAGCAGTAAAAGTATCAGTGTAGATGCACCAGAAGGGACAGCGGGTGGGGCTAGATGCTGGAGTATCCCTGGGGACCTGGCTGAACTTGTGCTCAGGCCCGGTGGCCCATCTACCACTCACACCTCTACGGGAACACTGCTTCTTTCATTGCACTACCTCACTCAGAGTCAGCGCAGGTCTGTCCACCCCAGCCAGAAAGCACCCTCCAGCTTCAGGGCCAGCCAGGTCTGCACTAGTCTTGGACCCTTGTGTCATGGATGTCTAGCTGTGGCCCTCAGCAGAGCTTTGTGTGTCCCAGAGCTTCTCCTGCAAAAGGTCCGGGGAAGCCAGTACTCTGCATGGCATGTGAGGGAAGGCTGCCAGGCCAGGCTGCTTGAAGATCCCAAGCACTGTTACTGGATTCAGTAGCTGGAGGCATATATGCATCTACTGGGGCAGAATACCCTGTTTGGGGAGCAGCCTCCTGCAGCTGCTGGCCACCCTCAGGGCGCCAGCAACATCGACAGTCCAGCTGGGGTTTGGGGCCAAAGTACCAAGGGCCAGTTTGAGATCTGGGCACCGATTTGGCGCTCTCTACCAAGGTAGTCCAGACCAGCTAGTCTGACTCAACAGCCAGTTTGGGTGCACTGAACTCCTGGTACCCTGCTTCTGACCAGGCTGTCTAGGGAGAGGGAAGGATCCTAAGCCACCCAGAACTCACCTGGCTTCCCTGGGGGGTCTCCCAGGCAGGCATTCTTTTCACAGTTTCCAAAGGGATAGCCGTGTTAGTCTAGTCCAGTAAAAAAA
>ML682099.1:3313336-3337303 GCA_007922195.1 Podocnemis expansa
TGTGTGGCACTTTAAGACTAACAGATTTATTTTTTGCATGAGCTTTCATGGGAGAAGATCCCACTTCCTCAGATGCTTCGAAGCATCTGAGGAAGTGGGATCTTCTCCCATGAAAGCTCATGCAAAAAATAAATCTGTTAGTCTTAAAGTGCCACACAACTGCTTATTCTTTTCACAGCTGGCTCTTCTGCTGCACAGGGCAAGCTGCGGGCAAGGGTGGGCCTGAGCCAGGGCAAGAGTGGGCATGCACCTCACACATTCACTGGGCCACTCTGCCCACACCCCTTGCCAGCCCTGTCAGACCATCAGTTCCACTGATTCAGTTTTGGTCTGTATTCCCCTCCCCCAGGGGCTCACCCCAGTCCAGCCAGCTCCCTGCAGCTCTGCCAAGCGGTCCCCTTTTGACACAAGGTCTGACTCAGCTGGCTCTGTTCTCTCTGTGGAAACATCACAAGCTTAGCTCATTGTTGGGAATAAAAGGGCCTGGTTTCCCTGATGCAGTTCCCTCTGCACTCTTCTGCATCACTGGAGCTTAGATGCCAATGGGATGCTCCCTGTGCTGGCCTGAGCCAGAAGTATCTGCTGCTCAGGATGGCTCCCGGGCCTGGTCCTGAGTCCTGGGTGGGATCTTCTGCCTCCATCTTGCCCATGCGTGGGTGGCAAGTCCCTGGTGGGAGCCACTCAGGCATCTGCCACTCCCGACTACAGCACAAAGACAAACACAGGTTGGCAGAGCTGGGCATGAGGGCCCACGCTCCTTGGGTGAAGCTTCGAATAATGCTCGCATCGCCCATTCCTAGAGCTGCACCATCCTTGGTCCAGCTCCAGAATGGGCCAAAACCCAGGGCACAGAAGATTTCCAGACTGGATCAGAACCATGGTCCATCTAGCCCAGTATCCAGCTCCACCAGCGTCTGATCAAGGGTTCAGTTCTACTCATATCCCATCTCCTCCCATGCTGGGTGAGGTACTCACCCCATTTGGTCTCAATCTCCTGCCATCAATGGTGGCCAGCGCCTGATGGGGCAGAGCAGAGCCTGAACCTTTCATCCTGACAAATGGCTCCCGGCTGTACAGGCAACATCACACAGCTTGCATGTGGAGGGGGGGAGCATTCCCTCCTGACCCTTGCCTGATGTTCACACCCTAAAGCATGTGACTGATTCACTCTTAGCTCACCTCAGCTATCTGCAGAGAATTCTCCTGCCCCCTTTGAAATTCACCCACAGCCTTTGAGTCTGCAACCACTGCAGCAGGGAGTTCCCCAGATCTGCCTGAAAAGGGCAACTGTTGTGACTGCTGTGAGTAACTCTCTGCCGGGCCTTCTCCTAGGAGGCCCTGTCTCCTCTTCTTTTGGTGCAGGAGAAAGGCCCCCACCCCCTGAATTGCAGGACCTGTGCACTTCCAGCCATGTACACCCTGATGGGCGGCGGGCTGTTGTGTGCAGTCTCGGGCCTGATCCTTCTCATCGTTGCCACGGCGACCGACTTCTGGATGCAGTATCGCTATTCAGGGAACTTGAGCAACCAGGGGCTCTGGAGGTTCTGCATTGGTGGCAAGTGTCACCCTCACACCATCAGCATTGGTGAGCAGCGCCTGGTGCTCTCCCCCAGCAGGGACAGGGGCGAGGAAGGTGATGGCTGTGGGATGGACAGGCCACCACTGGGCTTCAGGAAATGGCCTGGGTGGGACTGAACAAGCAGTGACTTGTAGGAGATGAACAGTCAGGGCTCCCTGCCAGCTCTGTCTGGACAGCTCAGCCTGGCTCTAAGAGTGTGGCCTGGTCCCGGGGAACAGCTGCTGTATTGAGATGGTCTGAGCTTTGTTGCCTACTCAATTTCCCACTCGGTTTCCCCAGCAGACACCCTTCCTAGCTGCTGTTCTCTATGAGCTCCGCTGCCCTCTCATGGCTGTCGCCTGCCCTTGTCATGAGTCACCTATAGACAGCGGTTCCTTGGGGCTCCCTGTGTGTTGGAGTAGAGGACCCCTCCTGGCCCTCATCCTGACACCAGGAGTATGCAGTGGAGCGGACAAGCCATGTCCCGCTGATGCTATTTTGATTGACACTGGGACCTGGCCTTATAATAACCAGAGGACAAAGTGGGGCTCGATGCCAGCACAGGCAGCCATGGAGTCTGTGGGCATCAGGGCTCCACCATAACCTTAGAATGGGCTGAACCAGAAGCCCAAGTGTGGCCTCTTCTTATCTTGCCAGTGCCAGCGTGGGCTCGGTGTCTGAACTTCTTCAGTGCCAGCCTGTTGCATGAGGCAGGCAGGACCTGGATCAGAAATGGATGTGAGGGGTGGGCTTCCAGGCCTGCCGCAGACACACCCCAGCACCCCTCTCAGGCACAGCTAGTCTGAAGGAAGGTGGAGAGTTTCCATAGGGCCTGTAAAAAGTTTGGTGGTTTTGCAGCACCAGCCGAGTGTGTCACTTGCCGAACTGGCCTGTACCTGGCTGCAAGAAAATTCTGGAGCAGGGCATTGAAACCCAGCCCATCTTCAGGGGAGCTGAGGAAAAAAGTCATTCCTACCCAATCTGCTCAGCCAGGGCTGTCACAGGCCCTGGGCAGAATAAAAGAGGGCAGGAGAGCAGGGAGTTTCACATGAAGACATATGGCACCTACTTTAGGGGCTGGCTCTGCTGTGGCTGCCAGCTAAGGGCATGGTGTGAGGAGCATGGTTTTCCTGCTGGAGGAGGTTCTGGGTTTGATTCTGCAAGAGGACCCAGAACGGCAGCTGTCATCCAAGGCAAGAGGGGCTGATCTTCCGCTGTTGGAAATCTCCTCTGGCCTGGCCCAGCCAGCATATACCTGCTGAGGCTCAGGCACAAGAGTGCCAGTGGTGGGAGAGCAGAGACTCTCTTGGTGTCTGAAGGGTTACGTGGGTGTCACACCATAGAGAATCTGGCTGGGTCTGAATCCTGCTCACAGTGGGATGGGGGTAACCAGGAGCCACCAGCAGAAAGGAATCTGCCAGGATCTGCTTGCCTCAAGAGCCCCTATGATGGAGCTGGGGGGTGGAAGCTGCTGTTGCTTCTCATTGTTTTGCTTGCTGCCTTGGGGGGACCCTTGTACGCAGCCTCATTCCCTGCCCCTTGGGGAGGTCATGCTGAGATCTTGCCCCCTCAGGGACTTTGCTGGAGCCCCCTCTCCTGCCCCTCCAAGAACTTTCACTAGGATCTTGCATTCCCAGCCCCTTTCCTGCTGTCACACGCAGATCCACAGGATCAGTGCTACACTCCCTGCTTTACAACAAGGCCAAGGGGTCTCCTTATTCCTGCATAGGTGTTTTATTTGTAAAAGAAAAGACTAGCAGGATCTTATTCAAGGGCACAAGGCAATATGCCATATTTACTGTAAATGTAAGAAGAGCAAACAGCCATCTCTCTTTCTGTCACACACACACACATGCACACGCACACACACATGAACTTCTGCAAGCTGGTGTGATATAATTACCAGGCTTCTTATGTGTTGCTCAAGCCAGCTTATTGGCCAACTAGGCTGGGCATGAAGCTGGAGCCAGGCCTCTTCTGATCGTTAATCCGATGCTCCATGATGACTGCACAACGAGACCAAAAGCTTTATAATCTCACCCAGACTTTTACAGGTTTTATTTCTGATGTGAGTCTGTGAGTCCTGTTGTGTCATGCTGCCTCGGGGCTCCTGTGTGATCATTGATCACCAGTCCTTTGCAGACATGACTTTCATCTTGTCTGGATTATATTTTGTTCTTTTCTTGCTGGGGTGGATTCTTTCTCTTGCTTTTTGAGGGATTTGTCTGCATCCTTCAGCCATTCAGGTTGCATTTCATCAGGACAGGCTGGTGTGGGAGACACAGCTCCCCACACACACCCTTCATTCATGCATCTCGTACACACACCTAAATGAAATTACACAGTATACGCCTAAACCAAGTTTACTCAAGAATACAAAATAAAGTACATTTTTCAAGATGGAGTTCCAAAGTTACAATAGGGAGTCTCATCAGACATTGGTTACAATGTCTATCACATTAAAGAAAAGACACAATATTGACTAACAGATTAACAATAAAACAAACAAACAAGGAGTCCAGTGGCACTCAGAGACTAACAGATTTATTTTCTGCATGAGCTTACGTGGGAGACAATCCCTGACGGAATGGGATCCACACTTAAGCTAGTTCCCTTTGGGTTTCTTTTCATATCCAAACCTACTGTCCAAAACTCACGGGCCAACTGGCCTGCTCTGCATGCATCCTTAGACTTCCTGGCCACCAGCCACATTTGAAGCCAGTGGGGACTGACAAATCTTATAGTTGGTCCCAGTCAGCCAGGTTACATGAATCTTCCAGTGTAGCAATACCTGTGCCCAGACCTCAGTTGTGGAGATTTTCACCCATCAGAGTGATGGCTTCCATCTAGGTCACCCTCGGTTTTTTACACTTCCTGAAATCTCTTCCACTCACCTTCTTAAACTGGGGCAGCAACCTGGTATCTAGGGTCCCTGTGGAACGGGTGTCTGTTTTCCCTGCTTAACCCTTGCTGGGGCCTCTTGCCCCTCTGCTTCTCCATCTCCAACCCATGCCTTCTCTGCTTTACCTTGCTCTTCCCCTATTATTTCTCATGCTTTTGCTGCTTCTCATAGTCTGCTAACTGCTTCGCACTTGACTGCCACTCCCACTGCTAAAGATCTGTTGATGGGGAGCCGGGTCGTGAAAATGGGGCAGGGAACTGGAGCATGAGGATCACCCTGCTGCTGCCTTGGTCACTCTTGGAAACTTGCCTTGATCTGGAACCATTTTCTTGGTCTGGTAGTCCTCCTCCAGCTGTGCAATCAACCTCACCTTGTGGGGCTACATAGCATTCCACTGTCTCTCCCTGCACAGGTTTGCAATATCTGTCCTCCATAGGAAGCTGGTGAAACACCATTTTCTTTAACTAGTCTCCTTCTGCTGCTGCAAGTCATGTACTGCAAAATGCTACTGGCTGGTGCATTCAGCACCCCACCACTAATACCAATTATCACAGCTCTATAGGATCCGTGCTGTGCAGCTGGGCAACAGTATTTAGGCAGACTTCCTTCCTTGCGCTAGACCACCTATGGCTCTCCCTTTTTCTGCACAGGGTAGGGCTTGTGGCCTCATTGATTCCTCAGACTGACCTCTGGGGCTCCAGCCTTCCTTATGTCACTCCGTGTGAGCTCAGCGAGTACAACCAAGAAAGACACTTGAGGGAGGTGTGTCCCCTACATAGGGATTAGTGCACCTGGCCTAGGTGACTTTTGCAGTGACAGGAAGGCACACTGTCAAACCATTTGGGTTTATTGGTTAGCTGGGCCCCAGAACAGGAAGACCGTAGGCTGGCCCGAGAACTGAAGATTGAAACATAGACTCTAGTGACAGCCCCCTCCAACCAAGTTCAGGCTTGGTCTGTTTGGCTCAATCTGATCTCCTTGGGAAGTTCCCAAAGGGACCCCTAGCTCCTTCATTAGCCAACCCTAATCTCTCACATCCCCTCCCACCCCCTTTTTAGCCTTTGTTCTCAGGCTCATGTCTGTGGTCAGCTGTGTCACTGCTGTGAGGTGGAAATTTAACTGCCTCTAGGGTGTTGGTTGCTGGATGTCATAAACCTTAAGGTCAGAAGGGACCATTATACTCATTTAGTCCAATCTCCTGCACAACACAGGCCACCAAACCTCCCCCACTTACTTCTGCAGTAGACCCTTTTGGTGGAGTTATTAAAGTCCTCGAATCATGATTTAAAGACTCCATGGTATGGAGAATCCACCAGCATGTGACCCAGGCCCCCTGCTGCAGATGAAGGCAAACAACCCTCCAAGGTCTCTGTCAATATGCCCTCAGGTTAAATTCCTTCCTGACCCCATATGTGGCAATCAGCTAAACCCAGAGCACATGGGCAAGACTGACCAGTCATCTACCTGGAAAGAATTCTCTGTAGTAACTCAGAACCCACGCCATTAAACATCTCATCACAGGCCATCAGCACATTTACCAGCATGTCTCCTTAAAAGTTAACAGCTTTTTCAGCCATAAACTTTCATGGGCTGAAACCCACCCACAAAACCTTATGCCTGAAGAAATTTGTTAATTTTTAAGGTGCCACACGACTTTCGCTGGTTTTGCTATAAACAAACTAACACAGCTACCACTCTGGAACACTTTTACCCCAGTAGTCAAAGATCAGTTAATTGCCAGATTAGCCTGTCCCATCATACCATCCTGTCCATAAACTTAGCCAACTAGAGTTTTTATGATCAATCTCGTCACTATCGTGGGCTATGTCTACATTGTAAAAGCTAAGTCGACTTTATTAAGTTGACTTAATAAAGTCTACTTAAAGTTGACTTTAAGTAGACCTTATTAAGTTGACTTAGTGAGTCCACACTACATTAAGTCGACTTTATAAAGTCGACTGTAAATGGGTGCCCTGGCTTAAGTCGACTTTATAAAGTCGAATTAATGGCCCCACTGCACTAAGTTGACTTTATTAAGTCGACTTAGTGAGTCCACATTGCCTTAAGTCGACTTAATAAAGTCGACTAAATGGAAGAGTCGACTTTATAAGTGGACCGTATAAAGTCGATTTTACTGGACCCTAAAGTTGACTTTATTGCCCTGCAGTGTAGACAGGGCTCTGTTTAAGTCGAGTTAAGGGCCCTTAAGTCGACTTAAACACATAGTGTAAACGTACCCCATGGTGACTGACCTCACCATTGTTTTCTGGGATTGTCCAGTGATATGGGTCAGCCATGACCAGTGCTTATTAATGACCCATTCAGACTCTGACAGCCAGGTGCCAGTCAGACTCATGTCTCTTTGCCTGCCTTTAGGGCAAACAGGCCACCCCCACCCCAGTAACAATGCAACATACGAGGAAACTGAGGCGCACGCAGGCTCTATAAAAATATTACAGAAAATTTTCACTTTGTCACACATCTCCCTTGGAGAGCTTTTCCTGGGGATCCTGAACTCACAGTCCCTTCTCCACCCACTGGACACCCATTGCTGGGATCCCAACTACATGGCCTCCTTCTCTGCCCCCTGGGGAGCCATTGTTGGGATTCCCCAAACCTGCCACCTTTTCCCAGTTCCTCTGGGAGCCCTCACTAGGATCCCACCCCCTCGCAGCCCCTTTCTTGCCCCTCAGGAAGTCCACACTGGGTCCACATTAGTGTCCTAGTCCCTGTGAAAGCCTTTCTCCCCTGGAGGCTGCATCATTGTGATTCTTTATTTTCAGGAGCGACTCTCCGGGTCGTCTCTAGGATTCAGCTCATGCAAAATGCAGCCACTTACATCTTGCCAGGTACTTGGCCAGTCCAGCTCCTCTCTGCTCCAGCTCCCTCCTGGACTTTCCACTGAGTCCTCAGGCTCCTCTGCTCACTCTCAGGGGCCCTGATTGTTTAGGCTCCTTCTTCTCTGTCTTGGTGCCTTCACAATCCCATGGCCCTCAGGTGCCTGCCCGGTGCCAGCAGAGCCTTTGTGGAGGCAAAACTCCCATTGGCTTGCTGGGTTTGGGTCTAGGGGAAGCTGGGATTCTGGGGCAAATTATCCCTGAGCAGCACATGGCACACAGGGCTGGCCTGGCAGTCAGGCCTCGGGCGCTTGGCAAAGTCTGGCTAGGGGTGGCATGGTCTGAGTGAGTCCTCCTCAATGCCACTCTTTGCATCTATGCAAACAGCTAGACAAACTGCTTGCTCCATCAGAAGGGTGCTGCCCAATTCTGGGAGTCCCTGCAACAGGGACTTGGAGCAGACTAGCATCATTATTATAGCTCTGCCTCCCCGCAGCCCAGCTTCAAAAAAAGACACCATTATAAGGCACTGGTTTTGAAGGGAGAGGGGAGATGAAGACAGCCAGCCTACCCCACAGGGAAAGAGATTTCATGGGGATTAGTGCGGGGTGGGGGAGAGAGTCCAGACCAAGCCCTGGTTTCTCTATTCTGCATCAGCTCTGCTCAGTACTAATCCTCTGTTCAGCGACAGACCCTTACCCAGGCTCTCCGATTACCCAACTCCGCTGGCCTTTCCACCCCTCCTCCTCGGATGAGATCTAGCTCCAGGCTCCCCTGGGCAATCTCCCAGTGCTGAGTCCCAAATGTACCTCTCTCTCTGTCCCATCCCTGCAGCCTTCTGGGATGCCACCCGGGCATTTATGCTGCTCTCCATCCTCTCCTGCTTCGCGGGCATCATTGTGGGCCTCACTGCCTTCTCCAGCAGCTCCAGGGCCTCCCGGACCCGCTCCGCTGGCATCACCCTATTGATTGCTGGTATGTGGGCCCCAGCAAAGCCAAGGGGGTGGGTGGTGGAGAATCGCTGGACACTGTTAGAAACAATGGTATGTGCCATCACAAAAGTGGGCCGGGCACCATGCTGAGGGACAGATACTACAGGGTGGGAGCAACAGGCAAGGGAGAAATGCCCCCGAGATGACAGATGGGCATTGCATTACAGACAGTACACCCCACAGCCCAGGACAAACAACCCAAGGATCCTTGCTCTGCCAGCCACATGCCAGCAGCTCTGGGGTGGGACATCAGAGCCTGCTTAGCACCTGGTAAGGGACCAGCAGAGGGGGGCAGGGGCAGAAAATAAGCCAGCAGCAAGGAAAGGGTAGCCCCTCTTGCCCTATTGCCCCCTCCCCCCAACACCATCATCCAGCCACCAGATGCTACCCCTGGGACTCTGCAGATCAAAGCTCCCAGGCCAAGAAAGTTTGGACCCTAGGGATACCCTGGGTGGCTAGACCCCTCCGAGCCCCCATGGTTGCTGTCAGTGGAGCCAGCCTCTAGATCGCATTAGTAGTTGGCTGGGCAGAACCGCACCTCCCTGGGTGGCTTGCGGCTCTATGCCAGGACCCCTCTGATCCTTTCCTGGGCAGATGGAGGATGCTGAAGGCTGAACCCCACTGCTGCTTGGCAGCTTCTGGGGGCTGAGGGGAGAGCCAGGGGTTCTGGCAATGAGGCACTTACTCTGTCCAAGCTCTTCCTGTCTGAGCCTCTCCCTGAGCTGGGGGTAGCTAAGAACAGTCCCAGCCCTGCAGGGCCGGAGGGAGTCAGATCTCATTCTGCCCACATGCCCTGCCACGTAGTTCTTCTCTAGCTCATCAGGTGCATCCTGCTGGCAGGGCCAGGGCCCACTGGCAGTGATGGCTGTGGTAGGTCATTTGGGCTGGCCTGGATTGTGAAATGCTCCAGCAGGGTCAATGCCAGCAAGGGGATGATGTAGCACCTGGCTGCTGGCAACAGCCCCCCAGTGGGAGTAGTTTAAACACTCCTGCTGGCTGGGTTTCAGAGGTGCCAGGGGTGGGTCACCAGGGGCAGTTCAGTCTGCAGCAGCTAGTGGGAAAGCAGCCAAGCTGGGATGGAGAAGCACCCACAAAGCCAGCTTGGGCCAAGATACCAGCAATTCCTGAGCCCGCTGCCACCCTTGTGATTATCTCGTCTGACTGTCCTGGGTCACCCAGGCTGGAGAACTGCCCCAGACTGATTCCTTGTGCAGAGCTAGTCTGAAAACCCTCACTAGTTGGCTAGCAAAAAGTGGGGCTCACGTGGCACTGATCCTACAGGGTAAATGAGTGCAAAGCACCTGGTGCTGCCCTGGGTCCCAGGTTGGGCCAGCCTGACCTCCTTTCTGTGGTTGATGTTGGGGAAGGAGGGCAGGCAGGTTGCAGGCACACTGGCAATAAAGACCCAGCTCAGGGTGTGCTGCAGGTGTCAGGAACCAGAAGTCAGGTCAGGAAAACACTGCCCATCAAGAGCAGCAGAGGGAGCCCAAGAACTGCCTGGCCAGCTCTGTCAGGATCTGTTCCTGGCAGCCCCCAGGCCCTTGGGGAGTGGATGCGGCTCCCCTACGCAGGGTCAATGACAGCAGTTGTGTGGACAGCGCACAGGCTGGGTGGCTGACCCAGAGGAGGTGGGCAAGTGCCCACGTCATTGCTACCCCCAGTGGACCTGGTCGGGAAAGTGTCAGGGATTGGTCAGGGCTGGCGGGGCTGAGGGAATAGGTCAGAGTAGCCCCATAGGCTCAGAGAGGCCAGGCCCTGCATCATGGTGTCAAGCCAGGCCAGGTCCTTGCATCATGGTGCTGAGCTGGGCCAGGTCCCTGCATGGCAGTGTACCAATGTTGGGGGGCATGTGCTTTGTAAGTTTGCTTTGCATTGCTGACACCTGTATGTGATGAGTGGAACCAGAGCTCAGCCACCCCTTTCCTGTGCTGGCCCCTGCAGGTTTCTTCGCACTGCTGGGCCTCTCGGTGTACACTGGCGTGACGGTGAATTTCTTTGGCAAGCGCTATGCTGATTGGCGCTTCTCCTGGTCCTACATCCTGGGCTGGATCGCCGTCATCCTCACTCTCTCAGCAGGTGACTGCTCCTGGGGCTGCCCACAGGATGGGGTCTCCAACCCCATCTGCTTCCCTTTCTGTCTTGGGGGCGTATGGGGTGAGGGGTGGAAGAAGCAGGGGAGAGGGCACCACAGATGTGTAAGGTGAGGAGAGAAAGGTGCAGGTAAGCAGGGTATCATGGGACATGGGTGTGGGGAGCAAGGGGTGGCAGTCAGAGTGCCATGGGATGGGGGAGTGAGCTGGGCGACAAAGGAGTGAGGAGGCTGTGATCTATGAGGTGCCTTGTGGGGTGGATGAAGGAGTTGGGGGAACAGGATGCCATCAGGTGGGGGTGCAAGGCAGGAAGGAGCATGAGGTTTAGAGCAGCACAGGGTAGCATGGAAGATTGGAGGGGGGGTCCTGCTTTACAGGGAGCTGGTTCCCCCCCCCCCCCCCCGAAAGGTCATTTCTTTGCCCCTTTAGCTCGGTCAGCCCCACACTCATCCTGTCCGGGCCTCATTAGAGCCAAGGTGGCGTGTGGCAGCTTCTGCACAGATGGGTATGGAGGGCACCCTATAGCCCTGCCCCTCCCTGGCTCTGGTACTGTTCCCTGGAAAGACACGCTCCATGTAGCTGAGCTGCACAGGCACCAGGGGCCGTTTGATGTATAACCTCTGGTGTGACACCCCTGGAGTGAGGGGACAGCCTGAGTGCTGAGTGGGGAGAGGTTATGACCCAGAGGGAAAAGCCTGGGGGATCATGCCATCTGCCATGTCCCTGCCCGCCCCTTTCCTCTGTCCCCTGACTCTCTTGCTCTTCCCCAGGTGTTTTCCACATCTGCGCCTCCTCCAAGAGCCCGTCCCCGGAGGCCTCCAATGTGGCGAGTGGCTGAGTATCCTTCACACTCTCCTGTGTGAGCAGCCTGGTCCTGACAGCTCTGCACCCCCTACCCTTGGTTCCCTGCCCTGCAGTGACTCCCCAGTCCCAGCCTGTCCCCACCCTCCAGTGACACTGGCCAGATCCCAGCCAATCCCTGCCCTCCAGTGACACCTGCCAGGCCTCAGCCAATCTCTAACCTCCTGTGATATCCCCTGGTCCTGGCCAATCTCTGCTTCCAGTGACATCCGCTCGCCCCAACCAATCCTTTTCCAGCAACACCTGCCAGGCCCTGGCCAATCCCCACCCTTTCATGCCAAACACCTTAGAGTCCTTTGTCTTGGTCCAGCCCCCTCCTGTCAGCCAGGTGTGGTACCCGGTGCTAGCCTTGCTCCTGATGTACCAGTGATCTAACTGTGGCAATAAACCAGCCGAGCCCCCAACCATGTCTCATAGATTCATAGATGTTAAGGACAGAAGGGACCGTTATTAGGATCGTCTAGGCCAGTGGTTCTCAACCACTGTGTCAGGACACATTAGTGGGTTACCACATAGTTTGTGGTGTGGAGAACCAGTGAGGTGGCTGGATACGTCCTGGAGAGGGTGGGCAGGTGTGTCTTGTTCAGTTGCAATATGCCACCAAGCATGTTGCGACCCACAAAAAGTTGAGAACCACTGATCTCGTCTGACCTGCTGCATGGTGCAGCCCACGGAACTGCACTCCCTGCCTCCGGTAATAGACCCCTAACCTATGACTGAGTTACTGATGTGCTGAAATCATGGTTTAAAAACTTCAAACTACAGAGAATCCACAGAGACCTGTACTCCATGCTACAGAAGAAGGGAAAAAGAAAAACAACAAAACAAAAAAAGCAACCCTAGAAACCCAGGGTCTTTGCTAATCTACCCTGATTGGGGGCGAGGGGAGGATTCCTTCCTTACCTCAAATGAGGTGATCATTTGCTGCTGATCCCTGAGCATGTGGATGAAACTCACCAGCCAGACACCCGGAAAGAATTCTTTGTAGTATCTAACATCCCATCGTAGGCCATTGGGCATATTTACCATGGGAGTCAAAGATCAGTCAATTGCCAGATTAATCTAGCCATCATACCATCCCCTGCAGAAACTTATCCAGTTCAGTCTTGAAGCCACCTAGGTTTTTTGCCCCTACTCTTCCCCTCAGAAGGCTGTTCCAAAACTTCAGTCCTCTGATAGTTAGAAACTTGCATCTAATTTCATGCCTAAATTCCCTGATAGTTTATAGCCATTAGTTCTTTTGTCCATGTTGATGTTGTTCTGGTGCTGCAGCATCCAGAGGGTTAAACAGGCAGGGATGCCCTGCAGACAGGACCAGTGTAGCTCCCGCCCACCTGCCCTATGGGTGATCCCTGACTTGGCTGAGATCTGCTTAGCATGGCTGCTACCAGCCCCAGAAGGTGTGTGTGTGTGAGGAGGTGAAGTGAATTTCCAGGCTACGTCCATACCTTCAGCCAGTTTCTGTCCAGGGAGAAACCTCTTAAGGGTCTGGCTACAATCAGGTTTGCTGCAGACGCACATTTGAGCTCCCCCCCACACGCCAGTCCTGTTCACATGCCAGTCAAACTGACTTGGGCCAGGAATAGGGTTACCAGCTGTCAGGCACAAGGAGGACATGTCTTCCTTTTTACCTCCATGTCCTTCGTCCGGCAGGCATTTTAAAAATACATGATTTTGTCTGGCTTTTCACTTACAGGGGTTAAAGTATGCTGGAAAACCCTGGAACACTCTATTTTTAGGGAGAAGCTTTCCAGCGCCCCCTAAAAGCAGGAGAATATTACATTAACACAACATTTTCTCCATGTGTCCTCCAATGTCCTCCTTTTCGTACTTCCCTGTCCTCCTTTCCATGCTTGTTATCTGATAACCCTAGCCAGAAACTTCTCTGGACTTGATCCTACCAAAGGGAGTGGGTCAAAGCCCAAGTCCCACTGAGATGTGGGGCCAAGTCCCGTGTGGCTGTAGCTCAAGCTTCAGCCCTGAGTCAGAAAGGAGGCTGTGCGATAGCTTGGTGGGAAGACAGGTGTCCTGTGGCTGTTAGCCCAAGTGATAGTGTGGAAACACCAGGGCCATGAGCCTGGGTGCCAAAGCCCTGTTACAATGCAGTGTGGACATCCCCCCAAGCATGCCGGACCCCTCTGCTCCACATAGGCAGGCCTGTAGCCTTAGCAGCTCCCAGCTGGGGCTGTAGGGCACCTGCGAGACCCATTTCTTGCCCGGGTCTCTGCAGTAATGCCAGACAAAACCAGACTCCTGAGAGACTTCCCCTGCACACTGATGTCACGTCAGCGACGATTTGGCAGGACTCTTGGCCCAAGGGCACATTTCTCAGGCATCTGGGATGTGGTGCCAGAGTCCGAAGGTCAGCAGGGGAAAGGAAGGCACAGGTGAGAACCCATACTGGGGGGGATCTGGCTTTTCTTGGCTGGCAAATGAAAGGAGGATCAGGGTGTGGGGGCTGGGTGGAAGTGGTTTGTGTAGGGGGCTGGGAAAATCAGCAGGTGGGGGTTGGGTGGCAGGACCTGGGGGGTCAGGGCAGGTTGGAGGTGGGTGCAGAGCAGGCCAGGTTGAGGTTGGGGGGTCAGAGTGGACTGGGGCTGGGGAGGTCAGGGTGGTCACTGTTGGCTGATCAGTGCCGGGGGGAGTGGGGAGGCTGGCAGATGTGCTCGGCTCCAGTTGTTGCTGACCCGTGTCCTTCCCTGTCTGGTCTCTCTCCATCCTTGCGCTGACACCTGCCATGAGCCCCTGGGGCCTGTTGGGCCAGCCCAGCACTGACCAGTCCTGTCTCTGCCCCTCGATCCTGACCCATAGCCCCCACTACTCCCATCATGGGCTCCCCATACCCCAGCTCTCTCCATCTCACTCTCTTGTGCCTTCACTCCCAGTGGGGGCTCACTCTTTGTGGTTTCCCTCTCAACTCCCCCTGCCCAACGCTCTAGTGCATGGCTTATGATCCATTTCTCATTGTCACCCTACTGGGCACAGCAGCTTTGCCAGCCAAGAAAAGACCTTTTGTGGCCAAAGAGGATTTTCTGGCTGGGGGCTGGTCCACCACGGCTCAGTGGCATCTTCTCCCAACACAGCCAGGGGAAGGCAGAGACTCATGGACTCCATGGGGTGACACACCAGAACTGGGTGCAAATAACACTCAGGTGGGTCACAAAGGAAACAGTTTAAGGCAAGGAAAGAGTTTGACTAGACAGGTCTCAGGAGAGGTTGAGGAAGCTGTGGATCAGTATTGAGATGCACCAGCAAAGCAGGGTGGAGGACGGGACTTGGATAAGTGGGGGTCAGGGATTGAGGGGCACTAACAGAGCAGTGGGGACAGGGGTAGCCCAGGGCTGGGAATAGTGGGTCCACTTCTTGCTTCTATAGCTCTCAAATTGCCAAGGTTCGCTCCAATCCAGTCTCAGGAAGGGAGACCAGCTCCTCCGTCGTATCCTCCCTGCCTAGGGTCGTAGCCCACACAGTGCCATCCCCCTGCCTTCAGGATTGGCAGCTTGTCCTGTGGAACAGGCTGAGGCAGGTTTTGCTGACCCTGCTGTTCTGTCAGTTGAGGTGACTCAGGCAGCGACACCTTACAGGGCCCTGACTGTGCCGGGAATCACACACAGAATGGGAGTGACTTCCCAGTGGGGCTGGGACTCCCCCCGCTTCTTGCCAAAGCAGAACCAGGAGCCTCTGGGGATTTTGGCCGGTTCCAGGCAGCATTGCCAATGGGCAAGGAGTGAATGGGGCTGTGAGGGAGTCAGGGCAGCCTGGCCAGGGATTTCACCACTGGACTATGCCTCTAAAACAGGAGTTTCAAACATGCGGCCTGCGGGCTGCATTCAGCCCCTAAAGCTATTTCCTGTGGCCTGCAATGACACTACTGTTACCAATATTTGCAATATTGCAATATGAAAAGGTTTCAGCGGTGCAGCCCTCTAGCTAACATAATAGTCGTCATGCAGCCCTCTACTAGTGCTCATGCAGCCCTCATGGTGATTTGAGTTTGAGACCCCTGATTTAAAGCCACCAATTTCCTCTGCAGCACCAGTTTCAGGGTGCACTGGCTGTGAAGGACCCGATCCTGTCCCTAGGATCCAAGCATCACCACGGCCTGGGGAAGATGAGCTGCTCTATTGCAAAAAACACTGCACATCTCTTCTTGCACCTCTATGCTGCTAGCTCTGCTGTGCCCATCCCCCTGGTATCTGGGCACCCTGGTGTGGGCAGGTGCTCCAGCCCACACAGGGCCCAGCGCAGAATGGTTCTAGCTGTGTGTCGTACTCTCTGCATTGGGGCTGCGCAATGGACTTGGTGGCACAGGCCAAGAATAGACTCTGTGGGGCAGCAACCAAAACCAAATTCCCCGGCTGGTGTCACTGGGGGTCAATTCCTGCAGAAAAGGCTGTTTAATGCCAGGCAACCTATCCCCAGCTCCAGGGGACAACAGCTCCCGCTGGTGACTCTCCTGGCTTTGGTTTAGTTGAAAAATGCCCCATCATTCCACACAGTCTACCCACCAGTCTTCCCTAGCGTTCCTGTATGAGCAGGGCAGGCTTGATATGTATTCTGTTGAATGTACCCACTTGGCTGATGTTGCTGCCCTCTTCTAGGTGGTGTTGGAATTGCTTGGCTGCATTTCATAGCCTCTACACTGCCCAATCTGAGTGGCGATTCTCCTTGGTCAAGGGCACTAGGTGCCTGGGCTTTTGGGGCAGGTTATTGTCATGGCACCCTCCTGCCTCTTTGCAGACCCCTTGTTGTGCCCCTCAGGGCCACTCCCCCTCTCTAAACAGCAACGGGTTAAGTCAGCCCTTTAGACCAGGTGGATTCCCTGGGCCCTAGAGCTGAACTCTAACCTTGCCCCACCATGCCCTAATGGGGCAAGGAGGGACATGGGGCAGATGAAACTTCGCTGTGCTGCCAGGTTCCAGCAGCCATGGCCCAAGGGAACAGGAGGCCATGTCCAGGGAAGAGAGGGTTGGAAAATGCTGTGTACTAGCCAGAGGCATTTGAGCCACAGCCCAGAGCAGCCAGAATGCGTGGGATGACTGCTGGAGGCCATGGGTGGCTTGCCGGGAAGGTTCAGTTCTGTCTGGCACTGACTCATGGCTGCAGTGGCTGAGGCTTTGAGGGCCTGCCCAGGCAGGAGGGACGGGCTGCTGGTGTGGGGCTGGGCCAGGTGCTAGTGAAGGCTAGGCTGGGGGACTGGGCAAGTGCTTCCTTGGCATCCCACCAGCTCAGGTTGAACAGTGAGCTGTTAATCCTCTGGTGGTGCAGTAAGCACCCCACATCTCTGTTCTTGGAGAAAGCAGGGTAGACGTCCCAGCTGGCCCTTTCATTTGCAGTGAAGCAGTTAAGCAGTAGGCTCCCCCTTGGGTCTGCGAGGAACCCGGGAGAGCGTGGAGGGATGCCCACCTCTCAGCCCTGAGCGTGTTCTAGCCCAGTGTTTCCCAACCAGTGTGCCACGGCACACAGGTATGACATTAGGTCGGAGCAGGTGTGCCACAAAATTTTTTGAAAACCTACTCAAAAAACTCTGGATTGGCTCATTGGCTCATGAATATTCATGAGTTCCTTTGGAAACTATATGGTGGTGTGCCTCATATTAATTAAAGGTAGCAAGGTGTGCCACAGCACAGAAAATGTTGGGAACCAGTGAATCTGGTCCTTCTGTGACCAGCTTGGAAACTGGCCTCCACGCAGCCCCCGGGGTACTCCTCGACCCCATGCAGCGCCCCCTGCTGTGTCTACACTTCACTGCAGGTGGGCCTGGGCTGGGTGTGTGCATGCATGTATCAGTTGCTGTGTGTGCATCTGTATGTGTGGCTCAGCGATGTGTTTGTGGCTGGGCATGTATCAGCGTGTTTGTATGGATCAGCATAAATTTGTGTGTTGCTGTGTATCAGTATCTCTGTGTATCAGCATGTATTTGTGTGTGTGTATCAGCGTATAACATTGTGTTTCTGTGTGCCTGTGTCCCCTAGATGACCCTGCCAGTTGTGGTGGTATCCAACCCAGGGTGGGGCCTCCTTTTGATGAGCCAGCAGGGTCATGGGGCGACAGCTGCAGGAACGAGTCGAGGAGCCGTGGGGTGGGGACAGTTGTGGGAATACCTGAAAACTATGAATGTGCAAAAACCAGTGGGGCTGGATGTCAGGCAGCCGGGGGCATCCTGATGATGAGCTGAACCTAACTATCTGCTGACACTGGCCATTTGAAAAAATAACAGAAAGCTGAAGAGTGGGGGGGAAGTCTGTGTCTGTAACACTGTGTATAAGAGAGAGACAAAGTGTGAATGTTCCAAAGGGGTAGCTAGGTTAGTCTACTTCAGTAATACAAACAAGGAGTCCTGTGGCACTTAAAGACTAAAAATTTATTTATTGCATGAGCTTTTGTGGGAGAAAATCCAGTGTATACAGTGTAGGTGATTGAGTGTGTGTATGTCTGTATATGATTGTGTGTGAGAGAGTATGTGTGTAACTATCTGTTGTTGATTATGTGTGTGTAACCATGAATTTGTGTGTGTGGTACCCATCTTCCAGGTAGAAGAGGGGAGCAGTTCCTAGTAGTTCCAGCTGGTAAAATTCAGTCCCAGTGAAATCACCCAGTATTTAAGAACCCAGCCTGTTCACCCTCAGACAATAGGCCTGTAGGTGATGAAAACTCCAGCCAGATAAAAGAAGACTCTGAGCTGGAATTACCTCGTGTGTGGAGGAAAGCTGTAACACATCTGGAGTTTCTGGCATACACTCAGTCTCTGCTTATCTAATCTTCCCTGCTCTGACCGCCTCTCTCCTACTTCAAGTTGATACAGTTAATCTAATCTACCGTCTCCCTGGACTCTGGGTCACTGTGCCGTCTCCAGTCAAATGCAATCGAGCTCTTTCTTTCAGCTCACATCTCTTTCACCAAACCTCATCCACGAATCTCAGAATCTTTCCAGGCCAGGTGTGTGGGGAAGTCGTGGCACTTTCATTCAAGGCTGTTTTAAAACTGATTTTGAGTTAAACTAGCACAAGGCCTTGTGTGGATGCTCTTCTTTCGTTAGCATCTTATGGTTAGTTGATGCTGGTTCCTAACTCAGGAAATAACTAAGACGAAATGACCCCAAGAGTCCAAACTTGCTCACGCTAGGAACAAACACTTGGAAGGCTGTGTTAGAGTGCCATCTGGTGACACTTGCCACAGCAACGCTACCGATGTGGACTAGCCATTAGTCACAAGACTACTACCCCTTTGGAACTTAGTCACTAGGGGTTTTACAAGTCTCTGCTAGAACCTGTAGCAGTTATCAGGGGCTCAGACCTGTCCTCTAGGACAGTGGTTTTCAAACTTACAGTCAGGACCCAATACTGGGTCGCAGACCCTCAGATAGTGGGTCACAGCACCCCTGCTACCACCAAAAATGCATGGCTCAAAGGTGGAGTTAGTGAGTCACAGTCATCAATGATTTTTTTCAACTGCAGCCCAAAGAAAAAGTTTGAAAACCACCAGCCTGGAGTCTAGGTTTGCCATCCTATTGGATTCTGTAGTAGGGAGAGAATGAAGGCTGATGTGCTCTCTGCGTTCCATGGAGGCTGCATGCCAGGCCCGATTTCACCTTGTGTGTGTCTGTACTCCACAGCTCACCACCCCCACCCCCAGCCACGCCTGTCGCTGCTTCAAGTGTTGTTGACCTTGGCTCATGCTTGCCGTCTGTAAGCAGAGATGCAGGTGGCGGATCTTACAGCTTGGTAGTGAAATAAACACCCTTCCAGACTGGGTGCCAAATATCCTTCTAATCCTGCAGCTACTGTATTCCTGAGACAGCAGGTTTAGCAGGGCCCCAGCAGGGTTAGCAGGGAATGCAGCAGGTCAGGTGCCCCGGATCCACATGATCAGTGTTACTCTTCCTGCTTTGGAAAAGTCTCAGAGAAACCCTTCAGTGTCTCACTCCTCCTCCAGGGTTGGCCACATGGCCCTGCCACCTCCGGGAGTTAAAGTATAATTTGGTGGGCCCTGGAACCCTCCTACATTTCTGGGCCCCCTTCATGCATGTCTGGGCCCCCTTCACACACCTCATCTACTGCTGCCCCAAATGCTTGCCCCCCACCCCAGCTACTTCCCCACAAACACCTGCCCCCCATCCCAGCTACTGCCCCAAAAATGCCTGCCGCCACCCCAGCTGCTGCCTCCCAACCCAGCTACTGCCCTGAAACACCTACCCCCATCAGACCACTCTTTCCCCATGTCTTCCTCAGCCCAAATCCCTATTCCCTAAACTCCTGGCCTGTATATCCCCACTCCACCCCTCCTAACCCCACTCCCCAGCTCCCCCATCTTCACTTCACCCCCTTCAGACCCCAACCCCCTCCACACCTCCCCAGCCCATCACCCTGACCTCTTCTTCCCACCCACCCCCCACTTTTCCTGCCAGCTTCCCAACTGTCCCCAAACCACCCCTCCAGGGTCCCCTTACCTGTACCGCTGAGGTGGCCAAGGAGTCAGGCCTGGGGGACGGAGGCTGCAATGTCAGCTAGCCAGCTGGTGAGGGGGACTACAGGCCCGAGACTGGGTCCGGGCCGCACAAGCCGCCTGAGCCCAGCAGGAAGGGGCAGGGCCGCTGCAGGCTCCAGGGCAAAGAGGGGGCGGGGGAGCTGGGCTTGCTTCATCTTGCAGTCCTTTGGGTTGGCCCTCGTGGAAATGCACCAGAACACAGCATTCTGGTGCATTCTTCTATTTTTAGGGGGCCCCAGAACACTGCCCCCCCTTAAAATAGGGGGCCCTGGCACGCCGTTCCAGGGTGTTCCGGCTTACTTTAACTCCTGGCTACCTCCTTGACTGAAACTCGGGCTCCAGCCCTCTTGTGTCCCACTGTGAGCTCATGAGACACTCAGTAACTCTGCGAGACATATGTTCATTCTGTAGGGCAGTGATTCCCAACCTGTGGCCCAGGGGCCAAAAGTGGCCAATGAGGGCATTCGAAGTGACCCATGGCTACCCTCCTGCTGGAGCTGCTGCCTAAGGATGTAGACAGAGTGCATTTCCACAGGGCTAAAAGACTAGTACAGTCTCCTCGCTGCAGCCAAAATGGGATGGGAGATCAGCGCTCCCCTCCCACTGTCTGTAGCAAGGAGCACATCAAAGTGCTCCACCTGTGTCCCTAGGTGCTGGCGTCCTTTCTGGATCCAGAGGGAGAGGAGCACTGATCTTCCATTCCCCTGCCTGCAAAAGAGAACCACTGGCTAGGGACCCAGGTGGAGTTCACAGAGCTACCAGACCCGTGAGGTTTCCCTGCTGCAGCCAGGGAGATGGGAGATCAGTGAGAAGACAGCCTCTTCACTGACCTTCTTCTATCTGGGTGCAGTGGCAGGGGGGCTGCTGGTGGAGACAGGCCCTTCAGGGTTATATAAATGGTATATGTGGACCTTGAGCCAAAAAGGTTGGGAACCACTGATGTGGGGATTCACACAACACACCTAGCATCTGCAGGATGCACCATCGGTTCCCTGGAAATCAGCAGCAGAAGTCCCTAAGTTAGCACAGAGAAAGGTTAAAGCCCAGACCAGCCTGGTTAGCCACAAACCCACAGTGGACCCCATGCTCAGGCCGTCTGTATCTCTCAGTCTGGCCTCCTTTGTCACTTACAAGGCAAAGCCTCCTACTCCCTCCAGCAACCAACTTTATCTCCCCACCTCTCACCTTCCCAGTCCATATTCTCCAGCTGAGGTCTGTGCTGGCTAGGAAAATCCATCTCCCTCCGGATTGTTAGTTGTTGGGTGTCAATGACCTGGGAATGTCACCGGCAGGCTACATTGACTTACCCCTTGTCTGCACTACAAAGTTTAATCGAAGCAATTTACGCTTCTCAATGAGATTGTTTTATTTTTGCCTCAAGTTTTGTCAGTGGGAGGAGCACTGGAATGCGGATGCCTCCACATTTTGTTGACAAACCTCTGTAGAGTAGACACAGTCACATAACTCCACCTCCACAAGTGGTGCAGGGTTACTGTCCATGTAGTCTGGCTGATGCAGCATCAGTGAAGAGGCTACATTGCTCACGTCAGCCCTTGCTGCCTTTCCACAAAGACCGTGCAATCAATGCAAGCTCTGCTGGTGGAGATACATGCTGCCAACGCAAGGAGCAAAGTCTAGATTAGCATAAGTGATGTAATAACTGTAGGGGCCCTATACTGATGTAAGGTAGATCAACTGAATTTTGTAGCATAGACAAGCCCTGACTCCTTTCTGCCAAGTGAGTAGCCATGCAAAATATACAGGAAACTGAGGCATACATAAGGTTCATAAAAAATATTACAGAAAATCCTCATGGCATCAGGCATGTTGCACGCAACAGGACTTGCCTCTGGAGATGGACTCTTTTGCTTTGTTTGTTTCACAAGGAGGCATTTCCTTCAGCTCTGTCTGGGATGCACTGCATTCAGTTGTTGCAGGTGATGTTAGAGGAAACTAAACAACACCTTTGCTAGGTGTTGGTATCACACAGGGACTGCTTTTCTCCCTGGGTTCTGCTTTGTCCCTGAAACAGTTTATATGGGACCTGTTGATCCACAAAATTGCTGCTTTCCATTGAAGGAAACGAGGAAGAGGAATCAATGCTGAATTCAAGTCACACATGCACCAGCCTTGCACCAAAATTATTCCTAATTTACACCATGGAGGCCGAGAGGAGAATCAGAGTCAAGTGGCTGTAACTCAAAACATTTTCATAGCTTTCTAGCTTCCAAGGCCGGAAAGGGCTGTTAGATAAGATGATCATATCTCCAAATCAACAAGCACGCCCCCCCACCCCAAATCCTGCGATTGGCTTCAGCATCAGAAGCTTTTTGAGTGAATAAATTTTTTAAAAGTACCACAATGCTTGCCTTCTGGTGTTTGAGCTACCCATGAGTCACCTTTCTGAGATTTTCTTCAGAACCAGGAATTCAAGGGACCTGGCTTTTTTATTTGAGTGAAGTAGACATTCCACTATCATCACAGGACTCCTGGAGTTGAGGCCTTAAGAAAAAAAAGACCCAAACACAAAACATTGCAGGAGCTGCCAACATTGCACTGATCTCTGCAGTCCTGGCCATGGAATCCTAGCTGCTGACTTGGCAAGATCTGATAACTGCTAGTTTTGCCACATTATCTCCCCAAGATCCAAAGCAAGCTCATCAGTTGCCCAAGTGCAAACCTGGCAGCTAGCCAAGGTGAGATATTTCTCACGCCGTGAATCAAATCCAGGGCAGGCTGGTGAACAGGCTAATTCCTGCCTACTGGGCTCTTGGGAAGATGCGAGTTCTGCTTTTGTTTTAATTATATACATTTAATTCCTGGGTCCGGACTGGGCTCAGCAACCCCCTGATACAACTGGGGAAGAGAAACTCGCCCACTCAGAGGCTGCTGGGATGGTCCAGGTCCAGCTTGTGAGAGACATGCCAGCAGGGGTGGGGCCATCTGTGGCAAAGATACTGAGCTAGCTCTCATGGCATCTGGGCACCAGTGATCTGGGCGCTTACAACCTAGCCCAGTGGTTGTCAAACTTAGGGTCAGGACCCAGTACTGGGTTGCAGACCATCATGCACTGGCTCACGGTGCCCCCTGATGCCACCACCAAAAGAATGGAATGCACTGCTCCAAGAAGGAACTGTTGGCTCACGGGCATAAATGATTTTTTTCAACTGGGTCCCAAGGTAAAAAGTTTGGAAACCACAGCCCTGACCCATCCTGTGCCTTCTGTACCCTTGGCAGATGTGGGTTGGCAGGAAATCGCTACTTCTGGGAGGCAGTCTTCCCTAGTGGGTAGAGACCTAAATGCCCTAGGCCAGAGTCCTGGTTCTGCTTCTGGAAGGGCAAGTCACTGCCCCACCTCTGGGCCTCAGCTTCCTGATCTTTGAAATGGCAACAGCGACACCTCCCAGGGCAAACCCTTTGGGCTCCCTGAGTGCTGGGGTGGCTGTTAACTGCGCATAGGGTTACCAGATGTCAGGCAAAAGGCGGACATGTCCTCCTTTTTCCCTTCACGTCCTCCGTCCAGCAGGCATTTTAAAATACATGATTTTGTCTGGCTCTTTACTTGTAGAGGTTAAAGCAGGGGTCTCAAGCTCAAATCACCATGAGGGCTGCATGAGGACTAGTACATTAGCTTGAGGGCCGCCCCACTGAAACCTTTTCATACAATGATATCACAAATATCAATAATGATAGTGTCGTTGCAGGCTGCAAGAAATAGCTTTAGGGGCTGCGTGTTTGAGACCCCTGGATTAAAGTATGCTGGAATGCCCTGGAACACGTTATTTTTAGGGGGAAGGGTTCCAGGGCCCCCTAAAAACAGAAGAATATTACATTCATCCTGCATTTTCTCCATATGTCTTCCAACATCGTCCTTCTCCTACTTCCCTGTCTTCCTTTCCATGCTTTGGTATCTGGCAACCGCATGCATGGGAGGCCACCAGTAGGCCCCACTGGAATAGGCTTACCAGCAGTCAGGCAAAAAGAGGACATGTCCTCCTTTTTACCTTCATGTCCTCCCTCCAGCAGGCATTTTAAAAAGACATGATTTTGTCTGGCTTTTTCCTTAGAGTGGTTGAAGTATGCTGGAAAGCCCAGAACACTGTATTTTTAGGGGGAAGTGTTCCAGGGCCCCCTAAAAACAGAAGAATAGGACATTTATACTGCATGTTCTCCATGTGTCCTCCAACGTCCTATTCCTCCTACTTCCCTGTCCTCCTTTCCATGCTTTGGTATCTGGTAA
>ML682099.1:3337313-3442969 GCA_007922195.1 Podocnemis expansa
AGAAGAATAGGACATTTATACTGCATTTTCTCCATGTGTGCTGCAACCTCCTATTCTTCCTACTTCCCCGTCCACCTTTCCATGCTTTGGTATCTGGTAACTGCGTGCATGGGAGGCCACCAGTAGCCCCATCGGAATAATAACAATAAGGCTGTTAGTGTTAAAGTGCCACACAACTTGTTTTTTTCCCCCATTGGCATAGCCTTCCCAGAGCTCAGGCGAAACCTCCTTTTTACCTTCACCTCCTCCCTCCAGCAGGTGTTTTAAAAAGACATGATTTCGTCTGGCTTTTTCCTTAGAGCCGTTAAAGGATGCTGGAAGGCCCAGACCCCCCTATTTTTAGGGGGAAGCGTTCCAGGACCCCCTAAAACCAGAAGCCTGTTCCATTCATGCTACATTTCCCCCCCTCTCCTCCTTTTCCTACTTCCCCGCCCTCCCCTCCAGGCTTCGCTATCTGGTACCCCGAACCGCAGGGCCCCGCACAGGTGGCTGAGGAGGCGAGGACCCAGGCCGGGGGTCCTCAGCCATTCCCGCCCCCCCAGCGCTTGGGGGTCCGCAGCGCGCGCGCCAGCCCCCTTCCCTCCCCTCCCCTCGCGCGGGGGCCCCGTCGAGGCCCCGATCCTGCGGGGCCACGTGGGCGGCGGGGCCGGAGCCTCCCGCGAGGCGGGGGCAGGTTTCCCCGGGCCGGGGCCGCGCCCCTCGGAGCCACAAGCACCTGCTCCGACCTGCCAGACGGGTTCCTCCCCGCCCGGCACCTCGGCGAGGCGGGGAGCGCGGCGCAGCCCCAGCATCCAGCTGCCGAGCAAGGTCCCGGCCCGCCGGGCGCTTTTGGGGGGCTGCCGGGGGCGCCCCACGGCGGCGTCATGAGCGGCTCCTGCGCCCCGGCCGCGGCGGCTTGGCAGCTCCTGCTGCTCCTCGCAGCCTCCGGTGAGTCCCCCCGGCGCCCGGCTCCTGACCGCCGGCCCCCCATTGCTCCCGCGGCTCGGTGCCTTGTGCCCAGGGATGGTGCTGTGGTCTTTGGGGTGGGGGCTTTAAACATTTCCCTGTGCAAGGGACCCCTGCGTCTCCATCCCCCTTGCAGCCCCGCGGGCTGAGCCCCGGCACTGCCGGCCCGGCGTCCGTCGGATCCCACCGCCCGCTCTGCGCCCCTGGCGCCCGGGCCAAGGAGCCGCTCACTGGGCTGCCGGCTGCTCTTAGTGCCTGTCGGGGAGTCACAGACCGGGCCGGCTGAAGCCAGATTTTCATTTGGTGCCCCCCTTCTCATGAAGGAGGTTGCAAACGGTTTTCCAAAGTGTGTAAATCTCCAGCATCTGCCGGCAGAGGGGTTTAAAGTGCACTCTGCCTAGGTGACTTAAGCTGCAGGTTGCCTGAGCTGCTAGGAAAGAGTTGAAGGGGGGGAGCCAGCCTGATCTTCCAGGGGGCCAGGCGCCCCTAGGAACTGTCACCTGAAGCCAGGTCTGTCTCTTGCCTCACAGTAGAGCTGGCCCTGGATGCAGGTGGCTGGGTGGGGTCAGTGCCGGGGGCCTTTGGTTAAAGGGGCTTCCAAGGGCTAAGAAACTTGCAGAGGGTGCTTTCGAGGTGTAGTTTTAGGTGCTGCCTCCCAATGGGTGTGTGCGTGTGACCCCCTCCCAGGATGAGACTCACAGAGCAGGCCACCCTAGCAGGGTTTGCTGCCCCTCTTGCTGGGAGCAGGGTCCCATCCGTCCTTGGCACCCACCCTGCCCCTTCCCTAGCGGTGACTCTCCAGATGCTGCCCCTTCCCAGGCCTGCCCCCTGTCAGCTGAGCTGCTGACTCAGGCTTTAGCCCTTCGGTGGTGGCTCAGAACCAGCTGTGACTCAGAGAGCACAGCAGGATCATAACAAGCCGAGCCGGGCGAGGCCAGGCAGGTGAACAGGTCCACTGAGTCTGCCTAGCGCCTGGCACAATGGGGTCCAACCTGCTGGGGGCCTCTGAGCCCTGCTGTGGGAAATGCTGGTGATCAAGATGCCTCAGTGGCTCTATCCTGAGCATAGGAAACGCAGCAGGTGTCAGTCCTCATAGTGCTGCTGAAGTCAGGAGGGCACTTCTGCTTTACAGCGGCTGTGGATCGGGCAACAGAATGGGCCCAGATCTGTGCCTGCGCTGTCATTCACAGCAGTGCCTCGGAAGTGGCCAAGGCCCGCTGTGTAGCTTGTGATGCTCACTTTTCACTGGTCTGGTGTGAATGAGAGAGCGTGTGGTGCGAGGTCAGCCAGGAAGCTTGTGTCTGGCTTAGCTCAGTCTGCTGAGAACGGATGGACTATTTGTGCTCCCTCGCCAGGATCTGGGACAGAAGAGCAGGGACAGCGAGAGTGACTGCTGCAGTGGGCACAGGCAGGGATGTGGCAGAACTAGCTGGTACGGGGGAGGCAAATGCCCTGGACAGGGCACCAGGTCCAGTTATTTGTGCGTGGGGCAGATCCGGGCAGGCTACCGGCCGTGCCCATCTTGCGTGCCTGAGGGGAAGCTGCTGTGTGAACAGGACGCAGTTGCTGCCTGTCTCCAGGGCTGGTGACTGACTCTTAGGCGGCACGTTGGCGGGGTGTGGCCCCAGTGACCTGGCTCTTATTAAACAGGGTGTCAGCCCTGTGCGTCTACGGCACTGGGAACTGGGCCCAGCAGGGCTTGAGAGTTGCTCTGTAGCTTGAAATAACCACAAACCCCAACCCTACTGGGAACAAAGTGGGCAGGGGTAATCATGACCCCAGTTCCTCACAAATGGGCTGCTGATCTGTCCCCCAACCCCAGCCAAAAGCCTGCAGCATCAGCTATTGACTGGGACTCACACAATCCACTGCCCTAGAACACAGAAGAGCTGACTTGCCTGTTTAATTGACACCCACCTTTTTAAATCACTGCTCCCATAAATTCACTCTGGTCAATACCTGTTAGCAGCCTGACTGAGGTCTCTAGGTGTGACCGTAAGTAGCCATAATACCAGAGATGATCTTTTATTAATTATGGGCAAAGTCTTCTGGTTTCCTGTCTTTGTCAGCTGAAAAATGTTGGAGGTATTTACCTGGCAAAGCTGTTTCTTACCCCACTGGGGGAGCTGTTCACCCCAGATTTGCAGGAGACGGGTGGGGTGCTGAAATAATAACTGAGTGCTTTCATTCCTTCAGTCCTTGGGGAGGAACAGGTGTTTCCTCATCCATTTCAGCACTCTCTCCTTATATCCCTGCATTTTACTGGGAGGCCGGAATTACGAGCCAGCTCTGCCTGCACATTCATGTCCCAGGAGAAGAAGCTGGCCTGTTTCATCACTGCAGAGTCATGAGCTGGTTTCCAGCAATGTGACAAGAGATTCTGTGATCCAAAGGGATGCAGAATCCTTGCAAGACTGTCAAGAGATGTGGCTGGGTTTCATCTAGAGATGGGTCCAATCCACCACGTACAGATCTGGATTCAAAGCTGGAGGCAGTTTGGATCCAGATTTTAAATCTGGACCCGGCTATAAGTACGTTTGATCCTGGCGTAGGATCAGACAGCTTCTCCAGGTCCCTTTAACCCTGGTTTTCTAGGATTTGATGATTATTTCCCCCTCTCCCCCAACTCTCTGCTCAAGAGCTGCTTAAAGCTGAAAATGATGAATCATGTGCCCTCCTCACTGTTTTCTTTTGGCCCTTTTCACCCAGCTGGGGCAATGAAACCAGACACTTTCCTAGTCAGTTGTACTTCCTGGTTCTCCTGCACTGCAAAGCTTGAGTCTGAGGAGGCCGCAGGATCACTTGTCTGTAGCCATTTGTTCCTACTTAATGCATATAAAATAAGGGAATAGCTATGGGTGGGACTGGGTGGATCACAGTCTACCCACTTTGAAAGCAGGCCCGCACAATCAGATTTTAAGCAATTCATCTTGCTTTTTTGTCAGCCTCTGTTTCACTTGTGACACAAGGTTTGTGCCCACCTATGTCAACCACAGGTCCTGCCAAAAAATCGGTTCTGGTTATGCCTCTGGTATAAAACTGTAGCATTGTGGGAGTCTCTCATTCCATCTCAGTGGTTTAAAACCAGCTAGATTTGGGATGGAATTTGTGACTCGCTAACTTTGCATAACTGTGAGAGAGGGATAATGGCTCTGGAACCCAAACCAAGCCAGTCCGATGTTAGCCACGAGCTCCACCGCAGGTTTCCCGTTTTGGAACCAGTTTGTCTCTGGATCTGAATGTTCCAGCTCATCTCTCCACTGAGATCCAGGTAGCTGCTGAGGGAAGGTGGGGGTGAGGGATATTGTCCAGGATATAATATGCCTCATCGTCCGTCTTCCAGCTCCAGGATTCCCTGACACCTCCCCCTGTTCCTGCTTGACTCTCCCAGTGTTTGTGACTCTCGGGTGTGGAGGTGGCTCCAGATCTCATTGTCTTCCCCTCCCTGATTCCCTTTCTCTTGGTTTCTCTGCCCATTTTATGTGTCTGGGCACATCCTTTCTCTAACCACACGCAATACCTGCTATGGGGGAAGCCAGGCGTCTCCTCCCAAAGCCATGCTCCGTAATCAGGCCTTGGCAGCCAGAAGGCTGTTGGCTGTTTAATGCTCTGCACTTGGGGAGGATCGCGCTGTAAACAGACCGTGCACTTGTTGTGTGCATGTGTTGTGAGAGAGAGGTAGCGGGCGTGTGTGCGTGGGCGTGTGCAAGTGGCCTCTGGCACGTGGGCCTTTCAGCCCCAGGGACTCTCTCCATTGACTCTGGTGGGAGTTGGATGAGGACTCAGGGGCAGGAGTCCGAGTCACAAGAGCTGGAGGATTCAGTCACTCTCCCAGCCTGAAGTCAGCTGGGATGGGGGGGGGAGGGGGATGTGTGGCATGCCTGCACTCCCGAGCCAGCTGATTAGCCAGGAAGTGCAGGTGGGAGCATCTGTGGTGGATGGACATGCATGCATCACACAGCAATGACTTCTGCCACTGGGAACTGCTCTGCAACCAGATCTCTCCCTGTTGGTAATGTGTCAGCTCTTGTCTGTTAGCTCCCCTGACAGATAGGGACAGCAGTGTGCATCACTTCCCCCCTGGGCCTATGTCACTAACAGACAACAACCTGCTACTGCTATGCTGTTGTAGTTGTTCCTTTTTCTCTGGTGGTCAATATCTTTGCTGAAGATCCTAGTTCAAATCTTGCTGGTGCCCCGTGATGGGGGTTGCAGCTCTATGGGGATTCAAGGGCGGGAGCGAGTTTATTCTATTATATTGCCAAGAGACAGTGTGGTGTAGTGGCAAGGGTTCTGTACTGTGATTCAAGATGCTTGGGTTTTGTTACTGGCACTGCCACGGGCCTTGGGCATGTGTCTTCTGAGCTCTGTGCCTCACTTTCCCCTTTCACTTTCATGTGATTATGCTGTGAGCTCCTAGGGACAGGGACCATGTCTCGCTGTGTCTACAAGGCCCTGAGGTCATACAGAAGACAATTCTGCGTGATTTGCAGGGAGTTTCTGTCTCCATTCCTCTGCATCTTGCATCCCTTTGTTCCTCTTCTCTCGGGATTAGTTTGGGACAGCTCCGTGACCCACGTTAGCCAGGACTCAGGTCAGATGAGATGGTTGGAATGATCCCTCCTGGCTGTGGAGTCTTTAAAGCACTTCCAGGGATGTCGCTGCTGGGGTGATGAGATCCTCAGCTCAGACTTCCTCTTCTGCTGGCATAACCTGATGGCTTTGTGCGGTCTATCCTAGGCTCCAGCACTGTGCAGTCCCACCCTCTTCAGCTCCTATACCAAGTCTGGCCAGTCACTAGGGGATGGAGGAGATCAGTGGGCTTCAAGCTAAGCGAAAGTGCATATGGTCTGCTGAGTGGAAAGGAGCCAGTGGAATAACTGCCTTTGCCATCCGGGGTCTTTAAATCCAGATGGGGCATTTCTGCCCGACAGATCCACTGGGACTCACAGTGGAGTGATCGGTGGGGTGCGAGAGTCCCAGGGGAATCATATGAGGACCCAGAGGCATGAATCTGTAATGGGTGATCCAGTGAGAAAAGTTCCAAGGTCCATGTCTGTGCAGAAATGCCAGGTTGTTCCCCACTGCAGCGGGCTCCATCCTGCTTTTGGATGCCCTTGCACAGACTCTGTAGCCAGGGACATCGGTGCCAAGCCAGCCAGTATGGATCCCACTGCCAGGACAGAGCCTGGGGTGCTCCTGAATGGCTGGCAGTGGAGACTCAGGGCCCTGAAACCTCCAGCGGTTCCCTGAGTGTGATTCAGTGGCATTCACCCAGCAGGGCAGGAGGAAATATGATGCCACGGGACTGGAGTCTTTGCACAAACCCAGCCTCGCTGGACCCGTGTGGCCAGAGAGCGGCCAAAACACTCAACCCCAGGCATTGAAGCTAGTTGTTTGTCACCGCCGGGTGTTGCCAATAAAACTGCCGGCCTGCTGACTCTCCAGGCCAGTGACCGCAGAGACTAGAGCAGACCAGGCCAATTAGCCGTGAAGTTTCATATTACATTGTGCTAAACACCGGTTCTCAACCAGTGTCAGGACATAGCAGCAGGTGTGTCACGGAGAGCCAGGGAGATGGCTGTTTTTGCCTGGAGCCGTGGTCTGGTGTGTCCTGGAGGGTCACAAAATACCAATAAATGTGTTGCAACCTGCAAAAGGTTGAGAACCACTGGACTGAAGGACTGTGATTAGCTGATTCGTCCCTTCCCAAGGTAGCCTGCAGAGAGCCCCATGAGGGCAGCATCCCAGACACCCAGGGTGAGAGGCTATGGAGCCTGCGTGTTGGGCAGCTCACCGGGTTCTGACAAAGATCTGGGAAGCTGGGAGTGCAGGAGGGCGTACAGTAATGGGCGATTCTCTAGCAAAAGCCCGAAGATGGGATGGTCTCCATGCACACACCGGCCTGGTCCACTCAGGGGAAATCTGTCCTCTTCATGGCAGAGCTGCAGGCTGCCTGCTCCCCAGGGGCAGGTCTGAATGCAGGGAGGCCATGGGAGAGGGAGCTGATCTGGCATGAGCTGGCCTGGTAGAAACAGCAGCTGATGAAGACCATGGCTGGACTGAGTCTCCAGCATTGCAGAGCACTAACTCTGTCAGATCAGAGCATGAGACCAAGGTGGGGGGCAGATTGCCCAGTGCTTCCCACTGTGACACACCTCCTGGATGCCTGGGAGCTGTCCAAGCAGGGAAGAGAAGGATGATGGGCTTGTGAGTAAGGCTTAAGGGGGAAGGAGAGGTGTCACTGATGTGGTTTCACATCCCAGCCCTGCACCTCAGTTTCCCCCTCTACAGATAGGTTGATAAAATAATCTTACCTGCTCGTCACCTTGGGTGTGTTTTGTCTACCCAGACACTGAGCTTGCCAGTGCGTAGATTGTCTCATACAGCCTGGGGCCAGTCACCACAGAGTTTGGCAATGTCTACCATGATATTGGGACTTGGACTGTGAGCTCAAAGGACTGCAGCTGTTTCTCACCATGTGTCTGTGCAGCACTCGGCGTGATGTCTAGGACACCTGATCTCACTCAGGGGCTGTGCAGCCCTCCAGACAGCAGGGCCTCTGACCTCAGTTGTGCCTTTAGATGTTACTGTAAGCTGAGTAATAAGAACCAGTCCAACGTCTTGACCAAGGTGGCCTGAATTTTGAAAGTTATTTGCCATGGGGCATCAGAGAGATATTCACGCTACCACCCATTTGCTCCCCTGACTCGCACTGAGTAGCCATGTGCCAGTGAGATCAGTGCTGTGCTAACAGTCAAAGGGCCTGTTCTGGTCATGGGATGAGACTTCACCGTAACAGCCCAGAAGTTCCTGTGAAACCTCAAATAATCACCAAACCTACCAGCCAGGCTCATCAGATCAGTTCCTCCTTGCGAAGGTCCATGGTGCCAGTGTGCTGAGTGTGGTCTCGAGGCAGATCAGAGCAGCTGCAAAAACAGAATTTCTTTCTGATACACCAGAATTGGGTTTTACCCCAAATCATGAGGAAAAGTCCAAATTGCAAAATACTTGATGGCGTGAAGTATTCCAGTTCAGAAACTTTGCAATGAAACTGTTCAGTAATATTGAAACCATATCAAATTAACTGGCCCAGCCTGTGAAGTTCTTACACACTGCTGTCTGTCTGTGACATGTTGTGTGCAATGTCATTGCAGTCATATCAGTCCCAGGGTGCTAGAGGGACAAAGCGTGTTAAGTAATAGTTTTATTGGGCCAACTTCTGTGGGTGAGACAGACACGCTTTGGAGCTACGCAGATCTGTGTAGCTTGAAAGCTTGTCTCGTTCGCCGTCAGAAATTGGTCCCATAACAGATATTACTAAATCTGCCTCCTCCATCTGTCACATGATAATGACTTTTCAGTGCCACATCTGATCAGTTCCAGGAACTCATGCATAGAACCTGACTGAGCTGGAAGGAAGCAGGAATGGGGGGAATTGGGGAACCTGTGGTACCCATGCCATCTGATTAGCACAGCAACAGCCACAGCCACCTCTGGGATTATCTGTAGCTCAAAAGACAGGTTGGTGGCACCCGGAATGAAATGAAAGGCGAAACCAGCTCCTCCGTTTCCAGTTGGCTTCATTTCGAAGCTTTCCTATTAAATGTTTTGTCCCAATGGAAACGGGTCAGCTCCGACGAGAGTCAGTTTCCAATGGAAAACCATCCTCTGTAACTATTTCGTCCCATGCTGGCACAGATGGATGCATTGATTGTTCCAGTCTGTTGGAATTCCTTGTTGGGCAGGGCTGTTGGTTGGACAGAGGCTTCATGAGCTGGAGTCTCCTGCAGTTCTCTCACCTTGCTCACCTCTAGGACAGTGGTTTTCAAACTGTGGATCAGGACCAAGTACTGGATCGCAGATCTTCAGGTACTGGGCATCCCCTGCTACTGCCACCAAAAGAATGGAATGCATTGCTCAAAGATGTAATTGTTGGGTCATGGGCATAAATGATTTTTTTCAACTGGGTCTGGAGAAAAAAAAGTTTGAAATCCAGTGCTCTAGCATAACAGCATGTGGCAATGTAAACATTGGTTATCCATCTTGACCCCACCTCCCAGGAGCTGGAAGGACCAGGAAAGTCTGCCTTCATGAGGCATCATTCAGTGCCTGGCCTCTCCACCAAGTCAGGTCTGATGCCAGTTGGTCTCACATAGACCAGTGACCGGCTGTCAGACAGGACTGACTCCTGGGCCCTGCAGAGAGGGGAGGTTGGGTCTGACAAGTGGCTTTGTGTTGCTTTCTGCCTGTGGTCCACACAAGTGCTGGGCATGAAGCTGAGGAGAAGCAGGTTGGCGGTAGGAGCAAGTGGTGGCTGTTTTTCTGGTTGGGTGGGTGTGTTTCGCTAGTACAGGCTGCAGCTGCAGTTAGCTTCACAGGATAAAGAGATGGGTGGGACTCACAAGACAGGAGCTGGAAGTGGGATGGTTCAGCTGGGTTGTGAAAAGCAGGAGGGGTCTCAGAAATTCTCCCCCACTCTCACTGCAGAGGCTTGGAGGTGCTCACGCCTGGATTTTGAGGGTCTGTAACCCTGGCCAGCTCAGGATCCCCAAATATCCGTGAATCTGTTTTCTCACCCATCCAGCAGCTGGCTTCATTTTAGTACCCCCAGGTGCAGAAACTGAGTTACAGAGTGGGGAAAGTGACTTGCTCAGAGACCACTTGGTGAATCTTTGCTAGGAGAGTGGAAAAAACCAGGAGTCCTGGCTCCCACTCATCCGTCTGTCTGTCCGTCTGGCAGACAGGGTGCCAAGCACTGCAGTGACCTTTCAGCGACAGTGAGATTTTGTACTTGAGGAAACCCAGAGCAATTGTCTGTCCCGTAGCAAGCATGGCCCTGCTCCCTTCTGGCTGCCCACTGATGCCCGTATCCTGTGCTGGGCACCCGACTTTCTGTTCTGCCAGGCAAGCTGCAGTAAGAAGCGCGCGAAGGGTATGGAGGGGTGTGAAGGGTACTAGTGGTGGAGCTGGAGTGTGAAGAGCATGAAAGGGTGTGAAGGGCATAGAGACTGGGGTGTGACAGTCACTGGCTTGTGTGTTAAAGGCATAGGAGTAAGGCTGAGGTATGAAGAGCATGAAGGGGTGTAAGGTCACTGGCTGGGGTGTGAAGGGCATAGGGGTGGGGCTGTGAGAGATGATGGGGTGCGAAGGGTGGTGGGGCAGGGATGTTGTGGAGGGGTAAGCTGTGAAAGGGGTGAGGGTGTGAAAGGCATTTGTGGGCAAGGATGGTGGGGGCATGAAGTACGTCAGGGTTGCAGGGGCTGTGGAGGGGCAGGGAGGGGTGTAGCACATCTGGAAGCAGTGGAGGTGTGAAAGGCAAATAGTTGCACTCAGTGACAGGTGTCTCCTGCCCTCTTGGGTTTTGTGCCCCACTGCCTTTCTCCCTTCGGCAGACTCTGGGCCCCAGCAAAACAATGGTGCTTGTGCTATGGGTGTGTGAACCAAAAAGGGGGGGGGTCAGGGCAGCCCCAGCGGGGGGTGGAACCACAAAAACAGTTGGGTCCCCCCAAATTCCTAATGGTTCCTAGGGAGCTGAGGGCCTGCCCACTGGCCAGGTGGGAGATCTCGAGTATTGGAGCAGGGTCCAGTCGGTCGCGACACGATGCTCCTGTAGTTGCAGAATGAACCCAGAGTCCATTATTTTCTTCACCCTTTTTATAGGGCCAAAGCCAGAAATTAACATATCTCACCAGTTGCTAACATCCTTTGAACATGGCTTCATGAATGTCTTATCCCTGTCACTGTCTTTATCATGTTGGTGTGAGTTGTTTTCATTCTTCAGCCACCTGGATCTCGCTTGTCTCCGGTCTGGCACTCCTCACCTCCCAAATTACCCATGCATACCAGTTCAATCACTCCCCCTTGGCGTCCCCTCCTTTACATAAAAAGAGAGGTAGAAGAGGTTTTACCATTACATCCTTTTTAGAAGTTAGATATGATTAAAACATCAGCTACAGTCTTTACTATTAGTCTGGCACCTTTAAAACATAATTGTTGCTCATTGCTGTCCTTTTCACAGCCCAGCTGCCAGCTTATCTTAAGCTGTGAGTGTCTGGTGTTACAAGGTGATGTTCTTTGCTGAAGACCATAGTCTGTTGAATCATTCAGGGTTACAGGATGTTCTTTTGTTTTTACTTAAAGTCAATTATCTTTTGAATAAGAAGGAAGGAGAGGGGAAAAGTTCAGGCTCAAACTCACTACTTTGGTCAGCTGCTAAGGTCTATGGGTAATTTAGGCTGGTATGGCCTACACCCAGCCTCTGCAGAGACCCAGTCTGGTCTTCTCCCGCAAGTGGCCACGAAGCCTTTCTTATCCGCCCGTGTAGGGGTTTCTCATTCCCCGGCTGAAAGGAGGCTGGGTAGGGTACCTGGCCCAACCATCCCCTCTGCGGGTTGGGCAGCCAGCACTGAGGCGGTGGAACCAGCAGGCTGCAGCAGTCATTTGGCCAATTAACTTTATTGCAGCCCTGCGGGCTCTTGGGTTGTGGTGTTACAAGCGCTCGGGAACACAGAAATACTAGCTGTGCATTTTGCTGACAAGCTGAAGGAGCTGGTGAAGCCTGTTTGGGGCTCCCTTAGTTTGGTTTTACTCCTGTGCCCAGGCACTGGGCTGCTCCCTGCCCAGCAGCTCCAGACACCCTTGGTGCTGGCTGGCCTGGGCCCTCTCGGAGTGGACACCCACTGCAGTCCAGCATCACAAAGGGAGTTAAGTGCTTGCCTCCCCTGGAGGGGCTGGGCCTTCCCCTCACTAGTGCAGTGGCCGGTCAGCAGTGAGGAGTCACCCACAGGTGCCATGTCAGGGCGTTGTAATGTGCGCCAGACCCCAGACACACTTCCCCTCTGGTGAGTCGGGTCTAAATCCCTGCATCTTTCCCTGCAAAGCAACAGGTTTCTGTCGCAGACATGAGGTGGGGTTCCCCGTATCCTGCTGTTGCTTCTGCCTTCATGGTGAGATGGTGCATCATGGCACGACCATGGGAAAGGTGCTATTTCCTGGCCACGTGCAGCGAGTGCAAAGAGTGGTGCCCGTCGGTGCACCAGTGAAGGGGTACCACACTCATTGGGCCAGTTTCTGTGTTGGTGGAGGAGGGTCTGGTGGGAGGAGGGGATGTGTTATGGGGAGAGCAGAAATGCAGATGGAGAAACAATGCATGCAGTTCCCGGGCAGTGGATTGCTGGGTCTGCCTGCGTTGACGAGGGCTTGGAGAAGTACTCGGCCTGTTGCCTGCACTGTTCCAGTGACTGTGTGTGCCCTGCTCAGCAGCTTTGCCAGGAGGCCTTTCTCCCTCCGGCAGACTCTGGGCACAGCAAAACAAAGGTGCTTTGGGGGGACCCAACTGTTTTTGTGATTCCTTCCCCCGCTGGGGCTGTCCTGCCCCACTCCCCCTTTTTGGTTCACACACCCACCTGTGAGGTGGATGGCTGTGTGCACCCTTGGATCTTCCTGCCACAGCCCTTGGCAGGCTCCTTTTTCCTGGAAATCCAGCTGTAACAATTGGATCTGGAGGGGCGAGCTAAAATGTGTGCTAGGGAAGCTGAGCTTTCTGTGGGTTCTATGCCCCATGGAGGCAGATGTGATCCAAAGGCCATGAGCAGGAGCTGCACTATCTTCCTGGAGTTGGGAACTCTTTCAGGCCACTGAAGTCCTTGTGGTCCCCTCTGGGAAGGGCAGCAAGCCCCAGTGGTGCTCCAGGCTAGATTAGTGCATTGGCAGATGGTCAGCAGAGAACAACTCAGCCTCTGGGGCTTTTGCGTTTCCCATCTCTGTGGTTTGATGGTGGCTTTTGGCTCCAATCCCCCATGGGAATGCCAGGTTGGAAGGGACGGGGCATCCTGGTGGCTCTCAGGGACTCCTCTGAGCTGTTGCAAGGCTGGAATGCATCTGAGGGAGAGGAGAATGACATCTTAAGTCCCAGCCATGGGCCTGGGCGGCAGGCAGCTCTCAGCCACTTGGCCTCCCACATGTTGGCAGGCTGTAAGTGCACATTTGTTAGAGGCCAGGCTTTACTGGGGCAAACAGAGCAAAGGCCACAGCTGCTGGAAGAGGCTGCTTCTTGGTGCCAGAAGTGTGCCATGGGAGACACCTTTGTGCTGGATTGGGCAGGAAGGTGGGGAACATTTGGAAGCCACTGAGCAGAGCAAAGAGTTGCTGGCTGCAGCAGAGTTTGTGTGGGTCAAATCCAGGAAGGGGGTGGTGGCGGTGAGGCCCTTTCCAGTGATCCCCTGGTTACCCAGCTTGCTTGTCTTGAGACATTTTGCATCTGCATAAAATAAGCAGAGTCCTGCAGCACTTTTAAAGACTAATAATTTATCACATGAGCTTTCATGGAGGAAAATCCCACTTTGTCAGATGCTTCAAGATGGGGAATTTACAGAATGGGCAGAAAATAAAGGGTAGTGTAATTCATAGGGTCAGGTTGCACTGTACACGTCCTTGCATGTATTTCCTCCCATTCTGTAAGTTCCCCCATCTTCAAAGCATCTGTCAAAGTGGGATTTTCTCCCACAAAAGCTCATGTGATAAATAAATTTGTTAGTCTTTAAGTGCCACAGGATTCCTTGTTTGTTTTGCTGAACTAGACTAACATGGCTACTCCTCTGGAGCAGGGCCAGCGCTAGGCAGTAAGCAGCCCCTGCGTAACAGGGGGGTGCCAGCATTTTGAGGGGTTTCAAAAGGGGACAGCGCCGTGGCGCACCCCTGATGACCTCATTCATCTGCACCGGCATCGCTCTGCTGCAGGGGGGCGCCACGATCCCCGGCGCTGGCCCTGCTCTGGAGCTTACATCTGAGTAATATCAGATCTCTCCTCCCACTCACACAGCCCCAGAAGACCCTCCTGTTTCTCCAGAACCTGGCTCTCTTCCCTTGTCCCCTTCTCATGACAATAGGATCGGGCCTGCTTTCTCTCCTCTGGTTTCCCATCTGTTTTTGGGCTCAGGCAACTGGGTTTCCAGCCCTGAAAGCTGCAGCCTGTCCCTGGGCTGAGGAAATACCAGATGAGCAGTCGCTGCTCCTCGCCCTAGTGTTGGCCCAGGTCAGCGGGTGATGTGCAGAGCTGCTGGAGGGTCACACCATGCAAGACAGGGTAGTCTGGGAGCTACCCCACAGCAGGACTGACTCCAGCATTGCTGGCATGTGCATCTTATGCTGGCCGATGTCATGCAAACCCTTCCCCAGGAAGCTCTCCGGCCTGAATGAAGCAATTTTGTACAGCAGAGCATCATCATCAGCCCTGTAGTACTTGGGGGAAATTGAGGCACATAATGGGCACAGGAGCAGCAGCCAAGTTGGGGATCGAACCTAGGTGTCCTGACTCCAGCCATTGCCCATCTCCTCCCTGTGGTCCTCCAGCCCATCCTGGAGCAGAGATGGAGGATCAGGAGGGGGCAGTCACACAAGGTCCCCCCTAAGGCCCCTGCTTCTGTCCCCGAGACACATGAGGGAGGGGGTTTGGGGCTGGCACCTATGCGCTGGTGAGGGGTGCTGGGGACTGGTGGTGGGAGGTGAGAGGCTAGTGGAGCACAAGGCTCCTGCTGGCACCAGGGGGCCCAGAAAGATGGGGGACTGACATAAACCAAACTGGCAGCTAATTCCCTGTAAGACCCAGTGGGAAGTTAATCATAGGGTGGGGCCTGAGGTGCCTGTTAATTTATTCCCTGCCCACACGAACCCCTCAGATAGTAAAAGGACCAGCTGTTCAAGGGATCTAGAGTGGAGGATCCCTTGGGGAGGGACAGGGTAACGGTTCCCCTGGGGATTGGAATTCAAACCAACGCCTGTGCTAGGGCAGGGGGTCCCGGCTTCATTATCCGTAAACCTTCAGAAGCATCTGATGAAGTGAGATTTTCTCCCATGAAAGCTCATGTGAAAAATATATCTGTTAGTCTTTAAGTGCCACATGACTCCTTGTTTGTTTGGTTTTTTTATTTGCTGGACTAGACTAACATGGCTATCCCTTTGGAAATACTCCAGATAGTGACAGATCTGACCTCCCTGAGAGGCAGTCACTGGGTTTATGGCAGAGTCCTTCCGTCAGCGTAGAGCTGGTGACACTGGGTTTGAGTTGGCTTGGCTTTTGTGGCCTGGATTTCTTGCCTCCATGGAGCTGCAGCAAGCCACTGCATGATCTGATCCCCATGGAGACTCACCTTTGGCGAACTGGCCACAGTTGTGCCCCATCGTTCCTTCAGCCCCCTGTTCTTCAGGCCCTGTTCTGTGCACCTGCGGAACCAGTGTCTGTACTGGTTAGCAGTGGAAATGGCTTCAAGGCTTGGTCATCCTCAGCCTGCCAGGGCTTGTGTGTCAGGTGTGGTCAGGATGGGGACACAGCCACAGTGTGAGTGTATATCCCATCTCTAGGCACTGATCTCAGAGGTATAAAAGCTTATGCAATAAATAAATTTGTTAGTCTTTCAGTGCCATGGAACTCCTTGTTTGTTTTACTGAACTAGACTAACACGGCTGCCCCTCTGGAATAGAGGGGTGTTGTGTGAAGTTGTGCTGCATCCAGTGATCAGACAGACAGACAGACCTAGGAACCAAGGGGGAGGGGGAAGAACTGCCCCCCTTGCCCCAGAGCGAATGATCCTCCCATCTGACACTGACATCACCCTTCCCTGCTCCAGGGGTCCCTGAGGCAAGCCCCTCTCCCCACCCACGCCTACTCTCACTGGTTCCAGAGCCCCAGCTAGGTGGCTGGGCTGGGAGCAGCTAAACCTGCCAGCAGCTCAGACTCTGGCGGGGGTGGGAAGCTGTGGCTGGGAGCAAGGATTAAGGTGACGTGGGGCTGGGAGTTGCAGATAATGACAGGTGGTTTCCGCACCCCCCCCCCCCATGCGCTGAGCACTGCACGAATCCAGCCTCTGGGGATTTCAGCCAACAACTTGGCAGGCTCACATGGGGCGTGGGAGCTGGTGTGAAGAGCTGGCTGTGCCCCTGGGGGCATGGTGGGAGCATTTGATAGCTAGAGCCTGCAGTGGCCCCCAGGGATGAGGTGCCTGACAAGCTGAGCCACCTGTGGCTAGCACTGGGCCCCTCTAGTGGGCCAAACCTCCCACACTCAGGAACCAGGGCTGTCCCACATCAGGACTTCATGCCCCTACATACAGGAGGGACCAGGTGAGTCAGGGCCATTTCGCACGATTGTCCACAGCAGGGAGAAGGTGGCACAAAGAAGGGCTATGCTGAGGTCCGCTGGGCAGCACTAGCTCCCCTCTTTGGCAGTCTGCAGGCACATGCAGGGGATGGATTCACACAGGTATATGTCAGTGCTCTTGTGTGCCCTCACACATTCACTAGCACACCATGCATCATGCACGTGCAGCTCACACTCCTGCATTTCCTGCAATTCTTGAGCCCACCCTCCTGGATGTGCCTGTATTCTGGGTCTCTGCCAGGCACACTCACTCACACACTGATGCAGATTTGCACATGCATAGGCATTGCACACTCAGGTACACAAGCCTGTGTGCTCAAACCCTCGCATGGACACCTGTGTGCCCAAGCAGGTGTGTGGGCTTGGACAGTCACCCAGATAAATGTGTATGCTCATTTGTGTGAGCTGTGGCTATACATACACTCACTCACACAGACACACATGGCTCACACTCACCCAGTTTTGTGTGTGCACATGTATGCACACATGCTTGTGCGCATGCACAGTTACATGCACATGCTGTCCTTGCACACACTGGGAGATGTGGCGGATGCACAGGCATGGGGACATGAATGCAACACAGACAACTGAGGGTTCCCAGCCGCCTGTGCAATGGGGCGAGGAAGCCAGATCTTACCACAGTTGGTGCCCTCCCACCCTGGGGAGGCAGGGAGCAGCGAGGGGTGGGGTGTATTTCCAAGAGCCAGTTTGTTGGGAGGTCACCAGGAGCAGACATTTAAACAGCCCCCTGTGGGATGAAGTGTGGGGGAAGGGAGGGAGGAAAACATGTCCATGCTTTACAGCGCAGCCTTTCTGCCTCTGGACTGCAGTTTGAGCTGCATCTACACTGCAGAATGACAGGGCTTGCCCCAAGTCTCAGCAGGGCTTGGCTCTGACCCAGCCTGTTAGCAGGTGTTACGCCATGAGTCCCAAGGGCTTGCTGACCAAAATCATTGATCTGGGTGAAGACAGTAGGGTGGCTTGGGCTCAAATGTGAGTCAGAGCCTGGGAGCCGTGGGCAGCATTGTCACCCCCACACAGGGGATGAGAGCTCCTGGCGAAGTGCACTGGTGGAGCGTGAGGTTGTATTGTTACAGGGCGGATGGGCTGTGAGTGCAGTGATGGCTGTTTATTGCTCTCGTTCTGTGGCACGGAAATGGCAAGTCAGGGCTGAGACCCAAGAAAGACTCTTAGGAAGGTTTGGAAGGAACCTGACTGCCTGGGAGACATTTTTGGACAGAGAAAGTCTGTCTGGGTTTTGTGCAGCACCTGGTCCCAGTAGATCCATGGCCCTAATTAGGACTTTTGGATGCTACCGTAATACACCTAAAAATAATGTATCACACCTGGCACTGTCAGGTTGTGGTGTGGGACTGGGACCCCTATGCACTACTGTAACACACCTAATAAATAATATACTGCATTTGGTGCAGTGGGTTCCTGGTCCATGACTGGGATGCTGAGGCACTGCAGTAATACAAATGAATAATAGCAATAATGATAAATGAATACTTTTGGTATTATCCCACAGGCTAGCTGGCATGGGGCATAGAGAGGTGGGAGCCTGGGGGCATGAGGTTGCGTGAAAATGAGACAGTCTGCGCCATGCCCTATCCCCCCTGAGCTTGATATGAACTCCTAGAGCAGTGGTTTTCAAACTTTTTTTCTTGGGACCCAGTTGAAAAAAATCATGTATGCCCATGACCCAACAATTACATCTTTGAGCAACGCATTCTAGTATTTTGGTGGTGGCAGCAGGTAGTGCCGAAACCCAGTGCCTGCGGGTCTGTGACCCAGTACTGCAGAATGCATATAAATAATAAGAGCGGCAAGTCTGCAGTAGAATTTCTGCAAATGGAAGGATTCACTCTCATGTTTCGAGGCAGAAACCCAGGGGACTGGAGGGATTTCTTTCCCATGATATCTGGCTCTTTTGAGCACCTTCACTGTGAGGAGCTCAAAGTGCTTTAGAGACATGTATTAATTAGGAGAGAAGGTGCAGCAGGGATGCTGTCCCCATTTTACAGTTGGGGAAACTCAGGCACAGAACAGTGACTTGCCCATGGCCAAGGGCAGAGCAAGGAACAGATCCCCAGCTCTCCAGCCTGCCCCCAGTGAAGTCTTTGGAGTGGGTGTGCGTCTGCATCTCTCGTCTTGCATGCCATGTGGTAACTCAGGAGAAGTGTAAGGAAGAGGAAGGCCAGGCGGTGGTGTAGGAGCAGGATGAAACCCAGATGTCTCATTGGCTTGTCTCCCACGCTAATCACCAGGCCATGCTGCCTCCCTTGCACCACCCAGCACAGTCGCCAGGCGTATTACAAGAGATGGAAGCTAGGTTAAGGGATTAGAGGGGGCTGTGGAGTGTCTGATGGGGGCTCCTGTGGGAAGATGTGCTGCCCGTCTGAAGGTGCCTGCTCTCTGCCAAGCTGGTGGGGGCATCCCTTTATTCTCCCCATGAAGCAAAGACCTTGCAGTGCTCCAGCTCTGCCACCTGTGCCCACGAACGGACGTGACCTAATGCCCAGCTGCCAGGATTGGGAGGAGACCAGGGTGACACCCTCCACACCACATCCATGCTGCTGCTGCCTAAGGCCAGGGGCTGTTGAGTCCCGGCTGGCTGCGGGCTTCCCCTGGCAGTGGCAAGGGAGAGCCAGGCATCTCCAGGAGCCCAGCCCCACCCCTGCTTATTTACCAGGCCAGGGAGGTTCTGTTTACATCAGCCCTGACTACGGCAACAGCAACAGGTCTTGGGAGAGCAAGATGGGCTGGGTGAGCCCTCGGCCTGCGGCTGGGTTCCCTCAGTGTGGTCTCCCCTCATAGGGAACTGGGGGAGCAGAGAAAGAGGGGCTTCTCCAGTGGAGCTGCTTTAGCTCTCGCCTTCCCACCCCTCCCTGCATAAGTGCTTCCAGGGTCTCTGGGTCTGGAGACAGTGAAGGCTCAAACCCGCACCACCACCACCAGACTCCCAGGGGGTCCTAGCCTGCTGCAATGCCCTGCACATGCAGGAAGATGGGAACATTGAAGCTTGGAGTCTGGCCTTGCAAGAAATGCACCCACCTCCATAGCCAGCACACCTGCCCTGCTCCCCACGGTGCCCCCTGCAAGGAGAGCCTTGAGTATCCAGGAGCCGTCTCTTGCAGCCAGTGCTCCTGCCTCACTTCCCATAGCGCTCCTTGCTGGGGGAGGAGGGAAGCACCCAAGCTCTAAACAAACTTCTGCTGTTGCTCCGGTCCCAGTCTCTCCCAGCTTGGGTGCTGCAGGAGCAGCAGGTCTGATTTTGTTGGTGCAGGCAGGGTGCCAGGAAGCAGATACAATGGGTAATGCCAACACGTTCCAAAGAGACAGCCATGGCGGTCTCGTTCAGCAAAACAAACAAGCAATTTAGTGGTGCAGTACTGGGTCATGCTGCGCCAGTTTCCGTTCCTGATGCTCCCCACCCAGGCGGAAGATTTCACCGCCTCACAGCTAGCAGGGCTTTACAGAGTTAAAGGAAAGTGCCCAGTGGAGATCAGGTTCTTCTGGTTTGACGTCTCCTTTCTCACGCATCGGGGAGTGATTCCTTTTGATTCACCTAGTTTTGGTGGAGACGCCCCAGGGGGGACTGGCAGCCAGGGGAGCTGACTCCACAGCTGATGGGAACACATGCTCACACAGAGGGCTCTTTGCTCTGGATCTCAAACCTAAGGCATGATCTAGGCTTGGGGTGGGGGGCTGGGGGAGAGAGCTGAAGATGCCAAATGCTTGGAGCTCAGCTGGGACCTGAGATCCAGGGGGTGCAGTTCCTGCTAGAATGTGGGGTGCTGGAGGCCATTTCCTGCTGCAAGTGTAGAGAGATGGCCAGCTGATGCATGAAGTTGTTGGTTCAGTGCATGGCACCTCAGCCAGGGCAGCCCTGATCTCCCAGAAACCTCTCTGGTTGGCGCTGTTTTTTTCAGTACTTGTGGGACTGGGAGCTCTGCACAGTAGCATGCCCCTTATTCCTGATCCCAGCCCCTGATCCTGGCTGCTTGACATTTTCTGCAACCCTGAAGTGCAGCTGCTTGTGCAATTGACTGGAAGCCAATGAAGACGTTTGTGCCCCAAACAGCCAGTGCCAGCACCAGCCCCTGCTTGGAAAGCTTTTTTGGGCTGAAAGGGGCTGTTGTCAGTTGCATCACAATAATGCTATGAAAGCCTGCAATTGGAAAAATTGCCTTCCAGACTCTACCCCATCATGCAGCGTCAAGACCGGAGGGGTCAGCAGGGGGATGGTGCCTGCAGGCCTTAGGGTGACAGGTGCAATGGCTTCTGCTTTGCAAATATTCTCTCCTTGTGACATGGTTGGATGCCTAACTCCTATGGCAAGTCACAGGGAATCAGGTGCCGGATTCCCTGAGGTACTGTACCTTTAGGACATCCATTAGGCATATGACTGCATCTTCAGGCACTAAATACCTTTAAAAGCCTGGCCCCTTGTCCCAGAGAAATGAAGCTGATTCTGTGATCAGAGATTTGGTGACTAGAGTTTGGCCATCATTGGTCGTTCTTGGAAGATGTGAAAAGCCAGAAATAGAATAGAATCATAGGGTTGGAAGGGACCTCATGAGATCATCTAGTCCAACCACCTGGGGTTTGAATCCAGGACTGTCTGCATGTAAAGCAGATGTGCTAGCCACAAATCCTAAGGCCTTGGAAAGCCTTAGATGGAGCAAAACACTTTCCAGATTCCATGGCTCATTGTGCATGGGTCAAATCCAGGTGAGCTGCGGTGCATTCGTTTGCATTCAGGTTACTGTCCTATCTCTGCAGATTTCTGATGCGACCTATGTTCTCTTTAAGTGCTTTGGTTTGTCCTTAGCATAGTGCAGTGGTGTGTGGTTCCTCCCATGTTCTGCAGCTGAGTTTGGGCCCTTGCACTAGTGAAAGACCTTGTGTTCAGTGGAAAAAATCTTCTGGGGGGAGAGGTTAAAGGGCACAAGGTGGCTGTGCCATGTCCAGGAGCGTCGCTGGCATCTGGCACACGGGGCACGTGCCCTGAGTCTTGGCGCCAGTGCCTGAGTGTCAGGGCCGTCCCGTCCCAGACCGGGGACTCTGGCCAGGGCGCCCTCTGCAGCGCCCGCCTCTCCTTGCTGCAGCCCTGGCCCTGGCCGGGCATTGAGGCTGGGAAATCCACAGTGGTGCCTGCCTCTCCTGGCCCTGAAACCACCCCAGGATCTGGGGCCAGGCTGGAGGCGGCAGGAGCCCGATGGATTATCAGGCCTGGGTGCAGGAACATGGCCAAGGGAGTGTGGCCTGGGCCCAGGGGGCATGGTCTCGGCCTGTGCCCCTGATCTTTTCCGGGGCCAGTGACGTTCCTGGCCATGTCAGCAGAGATGCGCTGGGAGGGCCTGGAGGGGGCAAGAGGGGGGTTCTAGCTTGTGCGAGGGGGTCAGTGAAGGCATCTCAGGCTCAGATCTGTAGTGCTGGGATGGGGATTTTGGGCCAGTGAGGAATCTGCATGAGAGATGCGGGTCAGAGATAAGGGTGATATGTGGAGATATGTGTTCACTGCTATTTTCGCACATGATCCTCTGCTGCAATGTGGCATTTTGTTCCAGGATGTGTCCTCAACTAGGGTGGGCACAAAAGTCTGACAGAATGGGAGTCCTACCACTTCCCCTTTGGCTGAACCTCTGGAAACCGCTGGCAGGCTGAGTGCAGCTGTTGTTGCCCTGTGATGTGGGGCATGCAGTGGGTCACATCTGTGGCAGGAGGCATTCTGGGTTGGCAAGGCCCATGTCCCTTTCTACCAAATAAAGCAGGTGTCATGAACTAGAGGGTGGTAAATGCCCAGCCTGCCTAGGCTTGGTCAGATAACATTTAAAGGCATCTTGAAGGAGCAGCAGCCCATGGAAGGAGGGGATTTTCCCCTCAGTGCCCTCGTGAGACAGTGGGTCTGAGAGCCAGCAAGTCACCCTCCGTTCAGGGTCTGCATTGATAGGGAAGGAGCCAGATACACGTTTTGTTGCCAGGACTATTCCGTGCTGCGGGGGGTTAAAGTATAATTTGGTGGGCCCCAGAACCGTCCTAAATTTCCAGGCCGGACCCCCTTCACCCACCCCAGCTGGTGTCTCCCACATGCCTACCTCCACCCCAGCTACTGCCCCTCACCCCAGCTACTGCTGCCCACATGCCTGCCCCCCACCCCAGCAACTGCTCCCCACACATCTACCCCCTACCCCAGCTACTGCCCCCACATGCCTACCTCCCACTGCAGCTACTGCCCCCCACATGCCTGCCCCTCATTCCAGCTAATGCCCCCCAAAATGCCTGCTCCGCCACCCCAGCTTCTGCCCCTGGCCCCCATCTTGCCTCTGGTCCCCCAACTCTTCCCCAACTCTCTGCCATGCTGTACCATCTTCCCCTGGTGTCCCAGGCTGACCCCCTCCGCCGTGCCCTTTCCCTGCTGGGCTGGCTCGCCTGTCCCCAAACCCCCCTCCCACCAGGGCCTCCTAACTTGGTCACCAAATGGAGTGGCCTGGAGGCTCTGAGCATGCTTAGTCAGAGCAGGCTCAGGGCTGGAGATTTAAAATCTCCCAGCCTGATACAGCTCCTTGCCCTGCCAGAACACACAGGAATGGCATTCTGGGGCACACTATTTTTAGGGACGCAGCATTCAGCAGGCCCCTAATAATAGAAAATGGAGCTGGAATGCTGCATTCTGGTGCCCACTATTTTTAAATGGTGGGCCCTGGAACACAGCGTTCTGGCTCCATTTTCTATTTTTAGGGGGCCCAGAATACTGAACCCCTAAAAGCAGCATGCCCCACCTTTCCAGTGCATTCCAGCATACTTTAGCCCTGCTTGCTGCTGGTTCCAGGGATGATCCTGGGGGTGCTGGGGCAATGGGAACAAGATAGGGGGGTTGAGTTAAATTGGCAACAACATGACTTGGGCAGCAGAAAACAGGGCCTGTGTGGAATGAGAACTAGATTCACAGATTCAATGGCCAGAGGTGACTGTTGCGGTTATCTCATCTGACACTCTTCCTCCTACCCCTCACCTGTGATGCAGGGGAGAGAAGGTCCCCAAAATAATTCCAAGAGCAGAACTGTGAGAAAACCAGCCCATTTTGATAAAAAGAAAAATGTCAGCAATGGAGAAACCACTGCCACCTTGGGAAATTTGTTCCTGTGGTTAATTACTCTCACTGCTAAAAATGTGCATCTTATTTCTAGTCTGATTTAGTCTAGCTTCAAATCCCAGCCACTGAATCTCATTAGACCTTTCTCCGTTGCTCCGCAGAGCCCCTTCTTACATATTTGTTCCCATGTAAGTATTTATAATCTGCAATCAAGTCAACCCTTAACCATCTCTTTGTGAAGCTAAATAGGTTGAGATCCTGGCATCCAGCACTATAAGAGAGGCGTTTCCTAATCCTGTAATCATTCTGATAGCTCTTCTCCGACCCCACTCCCATGTATCACTGACCGTCCTTCTTGTGGGTGCCAGAACTGGGCCTATGGCAGCCAGATAAAGATGTAAAATAACCTCACTTCTCCTACTCAAGATTCCCCTATTTGTGCGTCCCAGGACAGTCCAGGATTACATTAGCCCTTTTGGCCTCAATGTCGCACTGAGCTCACTTTCAGCCAATTATTCACCATGACTGCCAAATTGTTTGCAGAGTCCTTGCCTCCCAGAGACTGTAGCTGTGTGTCTGTGTCTGCAGTGCATTGAGTGGGGTCTGCCACCTTCAGGAGCAGACAGTTTGCAGGGTCAGTGTGAAGAGCATCCAGGTTCCCCATCGCTGCTCTGGGCTGCAGGGGGCAGGGCAAGTACCAACCGGGCAACTCCCCAGTCCCCTCTGTCTGCACTATCCTCGGGCAGTTTAGGCCTTTCCCAGGTGTGGAGCTGGTGGCATCCAAATGCCAGCTGTGAAGTGGGCAGAATAGCCTGGGGCCGATGACTGATGAGGGAGCAGGGAGCTGCCAGGGAAGGGTAAAGAAAGGTGCTTGGTAATTACTAATCCTCCAATGACAGCGGAGCCCACGGCACCCTGCAAAAATCCCTCCAGTATGCTCAGGGTAAACAGTGCAGTCTAGTGGGTAACACACTTGACTGTGACCCAGGAAACCAGGTTTCTGTTCTCAGTTTTGCCACTGGGCCTGCTGGGTGACTATGGATGAGTCACATCCTCTCCTGGGCTGCCCTTTCCTTGTGTGTAACCTACCAATAATGCTGCTTGGCTGTCCTGTACAGGACTGAGAGATCTACCCTGAAAAGGGCTAGATATGCATGGGGGATTAGTATGAAATTGTGTTTATTATTGGTATCAAAACAGGCACCTCTGCACCAGGCAACCTGGCCGAGATGTAGGCCCCGTTGCACAGGGCACTTCCAGCCCATAATCAGAACAGGGGAGGAGCCCACAGTATAAAATGTCCTGGGTCCAGTGAGTGGTGGTGCAGTGGGGAGGGCACCTCTCCCTATGGCACAGAGCATGGAGGCTGTTTTCCTTCCTGAAGGCTGAGCAAACATGGCCCATTGACAGTGCCTCATGGTTGGTGCACAGCTCCAGGTCTTGTGTTGCTGGGGATGCTGACGCTGCTGGATTGTGCTGGAAAGAGCAGAGAAGGCAAGACACCTTGTTTCTATTCCAGCTCTGCCCTCAACTCTCTGGACATTGTCCCTTGCTCTGCCTGTGTAAACTAAGGACAGGCTAGCCCAGCTCACAGCGGGCAGGGCTGGGAATCCGTATGGCATACACGGGGCTGTATAAGGGCATGAAGGCATTGTATGTGCTGAGAACGGAGGGGGATGGGGGACCAGGCAGGATGTGAGGGTTTTCCACATGTAATGTGGGGTTTTGCAGCACTGGTCTGGAGCAACAGAGAAGAGATGGGCTGGGCAACATTCCCCCCAAATACATTCAGGGCTTGGGCTGCAAGGTGTCGCGGCATGTAGCCTGAAGGAGCTGGCTTTCCTGGGATTGTGTTTTCTCAACACCTTCCATCTCTGCTGGGGAGATAGATGGAGCGGCAGAACCACTGCAAAATTCACCACTCTCTCTGCCTCATCTTGTGCTGGGGAATGTGGGTGGCAGCTTCTCCCAACCCCTCCCTGTAGCCTCAGTCTTTCCACTCTGCTGTTTGTCTTTCTCCCCCACACTGATGGGTCAGAGGCAAAGACATACACAGAGACTTGGGCAGACACGCACCCACCCACACATAGAAACACAGAGACACAGAAAGATGCACACACAAACAGACATGGACACACACACGTGCGTGCACCACACAGAGACAAGGACACACAAAAATGGAATCATAAATGGAGACATACACACAGACAGACATATCATACATGTGTACACACCCACGAACATACACACACCCACATACAGAGACAAGGACAAAGGGACATAGAGACACCCAGAGACATGGGAACACCCACACGGAGACATGGTACTGGATGGACACAACAGTGGACACGGTCACCAGCACACAGACGTGGACACACACAGACGCAAACAGAAACACGATGCGTAGGGTCCATCTGGGCTGTGGCTGGAGGTGAATTTCCCAGGTCAGGTAGACCTCCTTGCTCAAGCCACCGCACTGGAAATGGCAATGTAGACATGGTGGTGTGGATAGCAGGATGGCCTAGCTGCCCTGACCACAACCCTGCACCTGTATTCAGATGGGACAGACACATATGTGCCCTCACTCCTGTGTGTACACTTGGCTGGGATGACACACGGATGCACACAGACAAGGACAGACGTACACAGGAACATCACCAGGCAGGATTGTAGCGCAGAGAAGTGCAGCTTTAATTTATCTGGGTGTTGTGTAGCTGTGGCGACCCACACACCGGCGTGAGTTAGCCACCTCTGGAGGAGCCTGCCAGCCTGCTGTGTCTATGCACCCGCTTTCACACATGCTTCCATCCCACTTTCCCCTGTGGATGGACACACCCACTGAGACCCAGCAAGGATGGGAACCTTTGCCCAGCTGAGCTGGCCCCTTGGCCAGAGCCCAGAGTTCAGGATGATAGAAAGACACTGGAACATCAAGCCAAGAAGGAGGATACGGGCAGTGAGTTCCCCGCTTCATCTTCTGTACTGGGCACCAGGTCACGGCTGGACAGCGGGCACTAGGCCTGGGCACTGGGAATGCTGAGCTGGGGATCTGCTGGTGAACTCTGTAGCTACCTGGCTTCTCCTGAATACGCATACAGTTGATCTCTATTAACGTGTAGCGCCTCAGGGATCTGCAGCCCCCTCTGGGCTGCATATGGCAGATGAGCCCACCGATCACCATGTGGCATTCCCTGCGTTGCCGCATCCCAGCACGAGACCTGGGTGCCGCACAAGATGTTTGGAGGGGGATCTGTGTGTAATAGAAGGGTGCTTTGGTCTCTTGCTGCCCAGGAGTGAATTTCCTGGCAAGTGACTACAGAGGGCATCTTCTTAAGGCACAGTTTGGGACAAACCCTGGCCCTAGAGTCAATGGGAATTTGTCGTTGAGGGTCAGGGTTTCACTATAAAAGCTGGCCTATTCCCCAGCCCCAGGACAGGTTTAGGTCTTCCCTGGGAAGCTCCAGGACTGTGCAGAATATTGGTTGCTATAGTTTTAAAGCCTCCAACTTGAAGAGTCTCAGTTTCACTCCAGACAGTTAGATCCCAGGGAACACGGGCAGCCTGTGAAATCTGTGAGGTGATTTCTGGGAAACAGGGGACCTAACACAGGGAAAATCCCTGTCTGTCTGTCTGTCAGATTCTCCCCTCGTGCAGTTTGATACTGGTCAGCAGGGGTTAAAGTATAATTTGGTGGTCCTCGAAACCCTCCTAAATTTCTGGACCCCCTTCGTGCACCCCAGCTACTGGCCCCCAAATGCTTGCCCCCACCCCAGCTACTGCCCCTGAAACACCTACGCCCGTCAGACCACTCTTTCCCTATGCCTTCTTCAGCCCCAATCCCCATCCCTAAGCTCCCTGTCCCCATGTCCCCACTCCAGCCTTCCTAACCACCCAGCCTCAGCTCCCCCGTCTTCACTTTACCCCCTCCACGCCTCCCCAGTCCACCTCCCCCAGTCCCTCCAATTCCTTCCCTAACGCCCCCCCCGCCCTGCTGCTGGCTTCTCCTGCTCTCCCAAGACACCCCAAGCCCCCTCACCAGCTTCTCCTGCTCCCCGACACCCCAACCCCCTCCCTAACCCCCCAGTCCCACCGCTGGCCCCTGTGGTCCCCCAAGCCCTTCCCTAACCCCTCCACCCTGCCACCAGCTTCCCCCTCCCCATGCCCTTTCCCTGCTGGACCAGCTCACCTGTCCCTGAGCCCCCCCAGGGCCCCCTTACCTGACTACCATGTGGAGCTACTCCAGCACAGGTTTAAGGCGGGAGTTTTAAAAACTTTCAGACCCAGCCTGGGGCAGTTCCCTGCTGACTGGAAGACTGTCTTCTAGCCGCGGTTGCAGGCTGTGCATGACCCCTTGAGCCGGCCCAGGGGGAATGCACCGGAACGCTGCATTCCAGTGCGTTTCTCTATTTTTAGGAGGCCCTGTAACGCTGCCTCTAAAAATATGGAGCCCCAGAACGTCATCCCAGGGTGTTTTGGCTTACTTTAATCCCTGCTGGCCAGTGATCTTCAGAAACAACCAAGGCCAGACTGAAACTGCAGGCATACACAAGCATATCTTCCTGATTTCTGTGCATCTCTAAGAATGCAGCCCCAGTGGCCTCCAGAGCCCCGAGTGACACCGGCCATGCAAATCTACATTCATTAGCAATCCCAACTTTACTTTGTTGGAGCGTCCTTTGGGATCTGCATTCACTGGGCTGTATTTTCTTTTTTCTTGCAAATCCTCACTGCAGCTAGAAGGATGCTCTGGTATGGGGCCAGGCATGCAAGACCCTGGATCTGAAGCTTGGCTCTATCACAGGCTCCCTGTGCGACCCTATGCAAATCACTTAATTTACCATTTTACCTCCTGGAAAGTGGGAGTAGGACTTTCCTGCCTCCCAGGGTGTTGTATGGTTGAGATCTAGTAATGACGACAAAGTGCTCAGATACGACAGGACAAAAAGGCATACATGTGCATGGGTGGACACATCAGCAGTGCTGTGGCGGCAGGAGCGGGGAGCTCTGGCTGGATGCTGTGGGCTGGATGAGAATGGATCAGGGGGCGTCAAGGGAGCTGAGGTGGGAAGAATCTGGGACTGGGGGGTGGGGAGCAGAGGGGGACATGTGTCTCAAGATTTGGAGTCTAGGAATCCAAGCCTAAAGCAGCAAAGGTTGCTGTGCGTCAGAGATGAGGGCTGTGTAAGAATCTTATGCAACCCCAAAACGAAGCTCTGGCCTACCCTTATTGCCATGTAGTTGGGGGAAACACGGGAGAGAAAAAGGGACATGGCTCCTCTGTGTCACATGCTTTCCAAGCAGCCTAGGACCATCCTCCCTTCCATGCAGGATGCATGGGGCCTGGCTGAAACCAGGCAAAAGAGCAACAAACCCTAACCATTTCTTTGATTCAGCTGTCTAAGTGTGATCCTTTCGCACTCCCATTCATTCATGTACCATGGGGCTGGCGGTGTGAGTCTTCACCTGGCGCATTTTTAGCACCAGCACTCACATAGTTCCTGAAAGTGGATGTCTCTTGGTGTATTGGAGGATGATCCTTTTTATATACTGGATGGTGAGTGCTGTGGGCTAGTTCCGTTAAGTCACACAGCCTCATTGCTGTTAGCTGACTGGAAGATTGCTGTAACTAATTAATACAGCACAAACTGTATATGTGATCTGCACGCTGTGTGACTTGATCTTGGTGTAAGAACTAGGAGAAAATCCTGGAGATTAACAGGCTTGTTAGGGGAGAAGGGCAGAACAAGAATGAGTGGCTTGAAGTTAAAGGGGGAAAAACTCCAGTTAGAAAACAAGGCACATATCTGAAAGTGAGGGTAATTGACCAAGAGACGTGTTGGATTTTCTATTTTACGATGTCTTCTGATGCAGAACAGACACCATTCTGTAAGTTCCAGCATCTGACAAAGTGGGATTTTCTCCCACGAAGGCTCACGCAATAAATAAACTTTTTAGTCTTTAAAAGTGCCACCAGACTCCTTGTTTGTCTTTCTGGAAGATCTTCTTTAGCCAAGTGCAAGTTACTGAGCTCAGTTGACAGAGAACTGGAATGTACTGACTTGTGTGATACAGGAGGTTGGATTGGATCTAACCTTCTGGTTGCTTCAAAATCTCTGAGTTCTGTGACCACGTCCAGACACTAAACATACAGGGAAGGAATCGCTCCATCACATCACATTATAATTATAACCTGAGAATTCAATCGGCTGCTAGCGGAGAATTAGCGACAAGGGGAGTGGCTCATTCCTGAGACTGTGTTTTGTCAGTGCTGCGATGGGAGGGTCCGCAGGCCTAGGGATTTCACCACATCTGTGCTTTTGTAAAGAAATAATCCGTGTGGCGTAAGGTTCCTGAAGCCACTTTTTCACTGGCTCAAAACAGATTGTGAAGGAGATTTAAATATCCTCCCATTTCCAATTCGTAGGAAGCTAGCTTTATGCAAATATAATCATAATGAATAACAACAACAATAGTAATAAAACCAGCAGCTAAGAGTGCTGATTTTTCCAAAGCCAGATGGAGCCTGGAACCTCAATGCCTCGAGTGCAGTTCTGAATCTAGAACCCCTGGTATTCAAATAGGCAAATCTGAAACCAGTGTGCGTGGAACTGATCCTTTTACAGGTTGTCTGTTTGCGGCATTCTGTGTAAAATCCCTGCACTTTGGTGGGTAAATCCAGGTGTCAGGGGCCCAGATTCTGACTGGTGTCAACAGGCAAGATGCTGGATTTACGTCAGCTGAGGACTTGGGCCCTGCTTCCTTGTAGGTGACTCTACAGCCACTTGTTTTCAATGGCTTCTAAATGTAACAAAGCAGTTTATCTCCTCCCCATCCCAGGGGCCTGGACAACTTTTGCCTACTCACTTTCAGGGCCCAGTGGCTGTTAGCAGGAGGGGTAGGAGAGGCTGGGCTCTGCGCCTTGTGCCCCTGGGCTAGTGGCCAGGAGTGATGCATAGCTGGTCCAGCAGTGCAGCATGTCCCTTGACTCCTTGGGCCTTGTAAAGAGCTTCTGGAGCAGGTGGCCGTGAAGCCCTAGAGGCGACAGCAATGCAGGAAAGGCTGGGTGGGAAATGCACTGAGCCCCATTTTGAGATTCCCGGGGAAGCCACCCAGAAATTGGAAGGGTGCCCTGAGTGATCTCCAGTGGGGAATGGCTCCTCCTGCCGTCGCCCTGCTCTTGTGCCGGTCCCTATAAGAGTGGGGATGCAGGAGAGGCTGTGGGGAGAGGAAAGGAGTGGAATCCTCACAAGCTGCTACAGGTCCCCGGCATGCAAGCAGGCAGGTTTATCTGGACTCACTGGCCTGTCCGCTTCCCCAGAGGGAGCCGCATTCCTCCATCAGTGGCTCCCGTCTGGCGAGAGGCCAGGTGTGAGCCAAGCACACCCGACCTGCAGAGGTGTGCGCTGTGGGCCAGCCCAGCTGAAACGCAGCCACTACCTTCCTTGCAGGAGCTGATTAGATCAAACTCATCAGCAAGGCCGCACAGTCACGTGGGCTCTTCATCCTCATGCTTCAGGGGAGGGCTGATCCCCAGCTAGGGGACAGGAAGGAATGAGTCATCCCTGCCCCCCTGGGCTGGCGTTGCACACTTTGGATTGTTTGCTGTCCTTTATTATTTATGTGTTGTTTACATTACTGCAGCCCCAGCCAACCATCGGGATCCATTGTGTGTTGTTGATTAGGTATATTGCAGCATTGCACCTAGAAACCCCGTCACATACCAGGACCACACTGCGCTAGGCACTGTACAAACACAAAACACTGCCCCAAGAGCTGGCAATCAAAGAATAAGAGACAACAGACTGAAGGGGGAGATCAAGGAAGCAGGAGTAGTCTGTTCTGATGTGGCAGGAAAGCTCTAGTGTATTTAGTGCCCCAGGACTGGGAGTCTGAATTCCTGGGTTCTGCTCGCACCTCTGGGAGGAAGGCCCCACTAGTGTTCCTCATTGGGCCACTTTGTGGCTGAGGGCATGTTATAGGAGCTCAGCTTTTGCCTGATGGGATGGGCCTGCTGGCTTATAGAACCCACTGTTCCCAGTGCTTCAGAAAATGGTAGAAACTGTCTCCATGCCCCAGCCTGTTTTTGAGCCCATGCTGGGCAGGAGATCAGGGGGAGCACTCACAATCCTGCTCCTTTGTGCTCTTGGATGCTGGTGGATGCCAGGCTGGGTGAACCCCTGCTCTAACTTGCTGCACCAGTCCCTGTGTGCGGTGAAGAAGCGACCACCTCAGGCCCATGGGAAATGCTAGCCACCCGCACAGGGACCCTCTTGCTCCCATGGACCCACTTTCTGAGTTTCCAGTCTGTTGAAGCACTGGGTGCTGGCGTGAGTGATGCCTGGGGTGGGAAGGAGAAGGGGCACAGCACTTACCGTGGAGCTAGCAGGAATACCTGTGTGCTGACTTAGCTCAGTGCAGGGACCAGTGAGGACGCCAGCTACTGCAAATCAACCGCTCAGTGGGGTGTGTAGAGGGGTTAGTGGTGTTTGGGGGGGGCTGAAGAGCAAGAAGTGCCTTGTAGGCACAGCATGGGCATGTGGGATCAGCGTGATGATTCTGGCCTCAGAAGCCACCCCTGCTGGACAAGTTTTACAGACTGACAGTTCTCTCCCTGCCTCTCCTTCCTGTCCTCTGAGGGGCTTGGAGCAGGGCATCTACCCTGGCAAGCGAGCTGGGAGGCAAGGCCAGGTCATCCATGTTTAATAGATGGGGAAACTGAGGCACAGAGTGGCAAAGTGACTTGCCTAACATCCCAGAGCCAATCAGTAACAGCTCCTGAAATAACCCTCAGGGCCTGGCTCCTACTCAGCTGCATGGTCTGCCCCACCTGTGCCTGGCTGAGAGGGTGTTGCTCCCAATAAAGGGAGAATGTCCCAAGATGCTTCCCATGGTCTCTTTGGCCAGGAAGGAGAACCAGCGACTGCCCACTCCTGCCAGGAACCAGACAGTCACAGCCTTGGGCTTGTGGCTGTACCGCTCCTGTCCTACAAGATCCACACCCTCTGGGGCACATCTAATCCCATAGGGGGTCGGAAACCTGTTCCTTGGAGCTGCCCCAGTTTGAACTAGCCTTGGCTGAGCTCAGACCTGCAGCCTGGGTAGGAATGGCACCTGGTCTGCATCTCTGGATGGTCCGTCTATCATGGGTGCTTTGCTCTGGGGATAATGTCTTAGGTCAGATGTACCCCAGGGCATCATGGGAGTGTACCTACTGAATGTGGGGTCCCTCCAGGGCGGGGGGTTTGTGGTGGGAAGGCATAGCTTGCCCAAGTAGTACCTCTTTGGAGGGCAAATATGGAGGACTTCCTGGATTCCAGCACTGGCCTGGCCTGCTCTGTTCTGTGTGACTGGGGGGTTCTTCCTTCCCTGGGGGCCATGAGTTAATTTGTCCCCTTCTTGTGCCTCCAGGGTCTCTGGCTGGGGTTCTGGAGATGGAAAGCAGTGTCACCGCTGTGCTGGGCAAGGACGTGGTGCTGCCATGCCACTATCGGGCCGATGAGGGCGAGCAGGTGGTACAGGTGACGTGGCTGAAGCAGGGCCCCAACAGGCAGAACGTGGAGATTGCAGTGCTGCACTTGGAGTACGGGGAGCATATCCAGGCACCCTATGTGGGCCGGGTGCTGCGGCGGGCGCCGGGGGCGCTGGAAGATGGCGCCATTGTGCTGAAGAATGCCGTGCAGGCTGATGAGGGTGTCTACGAATGCCACCTCATCACCTTCCCTTTGGGCAGCTTTGAAGGCAGCATGACACTCAGTGTGTTGGGTAAGAGGCTGAGCCCTGGGGCTGCCTGGCTCTGCCTCACAACTGGCTTTTGTCCCCAAGTCACTGCAGAGATCAGGGGAAGGGGAGTCCCTGCCATTGGGAGGGGAACAGCCCTGAGCCCCAGCTGGCAGGGATATGAGCTCCAGGTGTCCGGGCCAGGCCTGTGTCGGGCAAGAAGTGGGATAATACTTCGAGGGGAGGGGCGGCTGGGAATGAGGAGGGTGTTGGCCCTAGAAGTTAGAGAGCTGTCTGTCTGAGTGGGTCCCTTTTGGGTGCAGCTGAATCTGTTCAGGGTCCCTTGGGGTGCAAGCCCCTTGGGGGTAGGCATTAGCCTGGTGTGGTTTCCCCACAAGGCATGAATTGGCTTGTTGAGGGCATCCTGGGACAGGAGTGGGGCCTTCATGGGAGCCCATTACATGGGGTGATAGCCAGGCTGCATGGGTCGCCATGGGGGATGCAGCAGCCAGGCTGCATGGGGCCTTCCAGCCGTGCCACAGCTCTGCATTCTCCCCACAGTTCCTCCATTGCCAACCCTGAACCCCGGCCCCCCACTGGAGGAAGGGCAGGGGAGGACCCTGGCTGCCTCGTGCACGGCCGAGGGCAACCCTGTGCCCACGGTGACCTGGGAGACAGAAGTGCGTGGCATCAACAGCACCCGCCACTCCTCGCACCCCCGCTCAGCCTCCGTCACTAGCGAATTCTTCCTGGTGCCCGGGCGCAGCATGAATGGCAAGACCCTCACCTGTGTCGTCAGCCACCCAGGGCTGCAGCATGAGAAGCGAATCACCCATGTGTTGAGTGTCGCCTGTATGTCCCACCCAGGCAGGCCTTATGGGGGCAAAGAGCCCCTGAGGGGTCACCATGGGGAAGGGCAGAGAGTAGCGAGACAGGCATGGGGTGGGCAGAAATTCCCTGTCAATTGCCCTGGGGGACAGAGACCGCCTTGGGAAGCTGTCATGGGTGGCAGAGTCCTCCTGGGGGGTGCCTTGGGACAGTGGGAGGATCAGAGACCCCCAAGGTAAACTTCCATGGTGGAGGGAAATCACAGACCCCCCTGGGAGAGCTGCCATCCAGATAGGAGAGCATATACCCCCTGGGGGAGAGGGCTAAGGGGAGTCTCCAGAGCACATGAAGACCCAGAGAGTTGGATGAGGGGCTCAGGGTGGCAGGCATATTTGCACAGATTGAGGCGGGCAGGAGGGTCACTGATGGAAAGTGCTCAGACTAGGGGGTGAAGGAAGGGCCAAGATGCTCAGCATCTGAGTGTTCCTCTCTTCTCCCCCCCTTTACGGTTGTTACCTTCCTCGTCTCCAGATCTCTCAGATGCCTCGGTCGGAGGGCTTGAGGAAGAGGAGGACTGGCATGCGGGCAAGGAGGGTGCCTCTCTGAAGTGCCTAGGTGAGGGCAACCCACCACCCACCTACAACTGGACTCGGTAAGCGTTAGACCAGATGTGCTAGCGGTGCTCACCCTCCCAACACCAGTCCAGGGCAGAGGAGAGGTTGAAGGGGCAGGGCTGCAGGACTAGGGGGCTCTAGTGTGAAATGCACCCCAAGGTTTTGACTAGCCTCCCACCCTCGTGGGTGAGGAGGACTAGGCTGTGGGGTCTCAGAGGGGAGCCTGCCATGGCTGCAGATTCCCACCCCTGCCCACCTCCAGTCAGAAGAGAGGCATGAGGAAACAGAGGGCACTTGTGTGACCCACTACAGACTTCTACAGCTGCCAGTTAGCAAAGTTACTCCTGTAGTTCAGGAAGCAGCTGCTGGTGATTTTAGTTGCAAATGGGTTCAAAGCCCCTAGATTATTGGCCTGTGCAGTGGGTTGAAGATATAGTGAGGGCTGTGTTTTGGGCCAAAGGGCAAATTGGTGGCCACCTCCCAGGCTGAGCCATAGGCCTGTCTTCAGGGAACGAGTTCTTCATTCCTGGCAGCCTTAAAGCCGGAGAGTTGGTGACAAATTGTGCGCTTTAACTGGTCAGTCCCAGCTGAGCTGTTTGAGATTTGATTGAGTCAACTGTGATTTCACCCAGACAAGGCTGTGAGCTTCCCCTGGGCAGTGCCCTCTCCCTCCAGCCCACAAAATCAATTTCACCTCCAGTTTCTTCCTGCCCACCCTGTCCCCTGCCAGCCGAGGCTGGGTGCCTATTAAGCAGGTCCCAGATGTGTGGCTGCATTCCCAGCTGGTGATCCCATGGGCTGGGAATCCAGGAGGCTGGACTGCAAAGCTCCCATGGAACCATTTAAAGGGAAGCTCTGTCCTCTATAAACACTGATTCATCACCCAGCCATCTCTTGACTCGGGGAGCCCTTGGGGCTACATGGACCGGCTGGAACATGCCATAGGTCACAGGAGGCAGCCAGGGGCCAAATGCACTCACAGAGAGGAGAGGCAAAGGGGCAGCAGAGGGGAGCGTTGGGCTAGCTCGGCACTGCAAGGAGACCGGGGCATGGCCTGCTAGGAGAGGACCACTGACAGTGATGCCTAGAGGCTGGCAAAAAGGAACTCAGTGTGTGACCCCATAAGACACTGGCCTGGATCAGTCTTTGGGTGTTATTGCATTGTGCATGCTATGTACTGAATGGCTGGAACTCTCCCCCCATGCCTCCCCTGAACCCCAAAAGCTCAGCCTGAGACATTATGGGCTTTGGGGATATGCCTCTTCCCTTTTCTTTTCCCATCCCAAAAGCTTCCACAGCTCCATTGGTGTCTCCCCTTCCTCATGGGATGTCTTGAGCCATTGGAGGGGCCAAGCTCCATGGGGGTGTATGACCTGAACTCCTGGAACCTGCCTTGTGGGTCCTGAGCCCCCTACTTCAGGCAGGCCTGAAAGGGGGCCAAAGGGACATGTGGTTCCCACTGCCAAAGGATTAATGGACTGAATGAGTGCTGCAGAAAGGCAAAGGAAGGGTCCTATTTTGGTGACATCCCACACATCTTAGTGTGTGGTTCGTGTGTTTGGGCTTGGCAGTGTGTGCAGGTCCATGCTCAAGGGTGAGTGTGTGTATGATCATGAAATCATTCTTGGGTGTGCCTCAGTTCATGTGTGTTTGTACGTGTGACCGATATGCAATCATGCAAGCATTGGGGTGTGTGTGTGTGTGTGTGTGTGTGTGTGTGTGTGTGTTTGCATACCTGGGTTTATGTGCGGATATATCTAAGTCTGTGGATGTGATGTTGTGTACAAATGTGTGATTGTTTTGTATTTGTGCATGTGTATGTGTCGTGTGTGTGTGTGTGTAAATTTAAGGGTGTGTGTCCACATGCACATTGACAATATATATTGTGAATATGTGTTTGGAGTGATGAATTTGTGTTGGGTGTCTATATGAATGAGTGTGTGTTTAGACGTGTGTATATATTTGTGTGTGGGTGTCTATGTTTGTGTTGTGTGCACGTGTCCATGTGCCCTGCTGTTCACATGAGCGTGGGTCTGTGTTTTGGGGCTGGTGGCCCACGTCACGCCGACTCAGCTCCACAGCAATGACGCAAGTTGCAGCGTGGCGTTTCGGGCCGTGTTTGGGCAGGCCTCAGCACTGGGCTCTGCTGGCGGATCAGCTGCATGGGAACCGTGGGAAAAGGCAGGGCGCCCTTTGATTTCAGCACCTATTGTTCAGGGTGTCACAGCCCACCCCGCCTACCCCAGTGCACCTCCGTCTACCTGTCCAGGCACGTCAGCCTGGGAGGCAACCAGAGGGCACGAGGCTGCCAGAAAAGCCATCGGGGGACTGGGGGAGGCACAAGAATTTTTCTGTGTTTCTCTTGTGTCTGTTTATGTGTCTTATTGTATCTGTGCATCTGTCTGTCTCCATATCTCTCTCTAATGGACGGGTTCCCAACCTGTCCCATAGGGCCCACCTCAGCACTCCCTCCCATCTAGCTGGGACCCCCCTCCCAGCACAGACCTCTGCTCCAGGGCAATGATGGGGGCTGGCCCCTCCCTGTTGAAACTCTTGTCCTCTCCTCTTACCTCCTGACTGATCATGCCCCTTTAATCCCTAGACTCAATGGCCCCATGCCCGAAGGAGTGAAAGTCAAGGCGGCCACCCTCCTCTTCCAGAGACCCCTCAACCCTGATGACTCAGGCATCTATGTCTGCCAAGTTGCCAACGGGTTTGCAGCCAAGGAGGTTCGGGCCAACGTCAGCATCAAAGGTAGAGTCTGAGGCAGTCAGGGTGCCAGTGCCCTCTTGTGGTGGGGTTTATAGGGCCCCTTGTGATGTAGGGGAGCTTGTCTCTGATGGATCGAAAAAGCAGACATGCCTAGGGCTCCTCTGCTCCACATTGGTGCAGCCCAGTGTTGCCATCTGTCCCAGCTTGGATCTGGCAGCCAGGGAGGGGGCTGCGGGTTACCCTGCCCATCATCACTGGTGCAGGCGGGGCACTACCTTGGACTTGCCCTGGGCCCTCTGTGTCTGAGGCCAAATCCAGCCCCACTGGGTTCAGGCATTTTTCTCCACTGGGGTCTGAGCATTTCTGGGGAAATCTGCCAGTCCTGGTCCTGCCGCTTGGCAATTGCTCTAGGGCCCAGCCCTGCTCAGCGCTGGGGGAGGCTGCAGAATCCAGGAGAGCATCAGAGCTTGATCCTGTCAGTTTTTGGCTGGACCAGTGCCAGTGCAGGGAACTCTGCCTGGAGAGCTTAGTGCCAGATAAAGCAGTGAGGGTGATTCTGCAGGGGGAGCATCAAGCGCTGAAACCCTGAGAGGCACTAGGGGGTGCTGTGCTTCAGCGAGCAGGGTGGGGGATCTGTCATCTTGCAGAAGCAGATTTGATTTTGGGGCAAGCACCAGCTGGGGCTGATTACTAAATATCAGATATCCATCCATCCCTCCCACCAATCCATCTGTCCATCCATCCATCAGTCTGTCCAAAGCATCTCTCTCTCTTTAGTCTAATGCCCCTTTAGCCTCTGTGTCCACGTTCCTAGTACCCATCCACCCACCCACCTACCCCCTTTGCTTAGACTTCAGATGTACCTTGCTCCCCAGGCCACTGTCTCAGCATGTCCCTGTCTGTCTCCTCCCAACCCCTGTCAGAGATCGAGCTGCAGAAGGTGGATGTGGTCTCGGCCTCGATGGTGGCGGTGGGCGTCATTGCAGCTGTCCTGCTCTGCCTGCTGGTCCTGGTAGTCGTACTCATGACCCTCTATCACCGACGGAAAACCAGGCGCATCTCCAAGAAATAGTAAGAGAGGGAGTGGGGGCTCCCTGATATACTCCCCAGCAGAGATACCCCGCCCCACTCTCCAGGCCCCTCTGCTTAGCTTCCTTTGTTGGGATCCACATGGAGAAGAACTAAGCCCTTGCATGCCTCATTGCAAGAAGGACCCTGCTCCAGCATGATGCACAGACAGTCATGCGCTGGATGGTGGCCTCAGACCTGCAAACCCAGCTCCCAAGCTGGGCTGGGCAAGCAGGGAAAAGAATCAGGTGGGAGGCCCGGTGGGCAGCGTGGGACTGATGGTGCTGGCGATGGCTGGGTCTGCTGCGATGACTGGGCAAATTTCTGCCTACCCAGTCCCCATCCCAACCCAAGCTCTGCCAATGCCCTTAATCCCAGCCCACACCCCCTCCTGTCCTTGCCCTCCCCCTCCCTCACACCCCAGCCTGAAGCCTTGCCTTTGCTAGGAAAAAAAGTGAATTTTCACCTAGCTAAATCCTAGTGTGGACTGGTCTGGGCAGCTGCAGTTTTGACCGCTGCCGGCAGGTTGAGACGACACATTAAAACTACTGCAGCCTACTCCCTGTGAGGGTTGTGCCGTGTTTCTGGTACCACATCGGACATCACTGGGAGTCATTTCTACCTGCCAGTGAACACAGTTTGGGTCAAAATGACACCCTTCACCCCAGGGGGTTCCTAGTTCTCCATTTTACCCTGGTTGGTCCTGCCCCTGCTGACAGACAAGCAATTTACCTTGCCTGGAGATGTTGATGGCACTTATTGACTGTGACCTGGGCCATTGAAGCCACTGCAGGATGGGGGATCCTCTAGGACCCTTGCTTTGATGGATCTCTCCAAACTCTTCTCCTTCCTTGCTGCTGACTGTCCCCTCCCTGGGACAAGCATGCAAACTCTGGCATCTGGGTCCTGCCTTAGGCTGCTCCCGGTGGGAATCAAACCCCAGACTTCCCTTATCATTGCGCTAACCTCTGCCAGGCTGGATACAGGAGCTGGTGAACAGGTCTCAAGGAGCAGCCCTGGGGTTTGTTGAGAGCCTGCAGCTCAGCCAGGCCACAGGGTTCCTGGGGCTGCACGGGGACATGGATCTCACTGCTTGCCCTGCTGTCTCTCTTCCCGGCAGTGAGGCGGAGCTGACCCTAACGCGAGAGAATTCCATCCGGCGCTTGTACTCCAGCCACGGCAGCAACACGCGGAACCAGGTGGGGGCCATGGGAGGGAGCAGGGCACTGGCAAAGGACATGTTCAAACCCCCACCACCACACACACACACTGCCCATCCCACTAGCAGGGAACTGGCTCAGTAAAGACCCCAGCGCCCCCTCAGGAAACATGTGGAAAGACAAGAGTGAGGACTTGGCCTCAGCAGAGAATGGGGCATGTGGTGGAGTGGCTGGATACAAGGCAGGGCCATGCCTTTAACGGGCACCTCTCACTGCTAATGGCCCAGATGCCTGCCTGAGCCGGAATGGGGACCAGCTGGCCACTGACCAGCAACTGTAGATGCCACAGGGATGAAATACTCCAGCAGACAGAGACAGGGGCTAGAGGAAGGAGGCATTTCTGATCCTTAACCCTGGGCTGTTCTGATTTGCATACCTGTTTGCATAGTTTTGCAGTTCTGCAGCTTCAGAGGGCTGATTGTGCACAGGCCTCTGCGTTCTCTTCCAAAATGAAATGCCTGATTGTCAGTCTGACATCTGTCCGACCCCACCTGTGCAACACATGGGGTGTTATTTAAATGCAGCACCTCAGGGGGTGGTCCCCAGAAGGCAGTGACAGGCTCAGAGTTGTTCACTTCTGTGACTGCAGCCCCTGCCTGAGAACAGTATCATGCGAAGCAGGGGGCCCATCTTTGCCTGGGCTGAATTCTCACCCCAGAGCTGGCTCCTCTGTGGCAAAGGCAGAAGTACCTGTGTTCTGTGGGTGGAACAAAAGCATCTGTGAGAGCAAGACTGGAGGAGCCCTTGCTAACTGTGCCTGGACGTTGTGGGGGGTGCCATGGGGACTGGAGGGGATAGAGCCCCCAGTGGTTGTTAGTTCTGGGCTGGACTTATTGCTCAGGGCTGCTTGGAGGGTTGCCCTCTCCTGTTGGCTCCCCAAGCTAGGTTGCCTGGATTTCAGAGTCTGAGGTGACCCTCAGTGTGAGCTGTACTGGGTGGGGTTCTGCAAAGGACTCGCTACTTCCACCAGCAGTATGCTGGGGATAGTGGCGGGGTAGAGGCCTCATGGGGGAGCATACAGGGACCCACGGATGACGGGGAGAACCCAGGCCCCAAGGTGAGGGAGGAGGCTGCAGGCCTCATTGAGAGAGGATGTTCAGCTCCATAGGAGACAATGGGGTGACTCCCTGGGCTCCACAGGGTTTTGGGGAGTCAAGAGCAAGATCTGAAGAAGAGCCTGTCCCTCCCCCCCAAAAAGACATCAGAAACACGAGAGTTTTGGGAGAATTCTGGCTGTGGGTGCAAAGACAATGAAGGAAGGTCAGGCAGCAGGGTAGAGCCCACTGCACGCTCACTCTGTGGCTCACCTGTGCTGCTGGCCTGCGCCTGGCTCCTGCTTTTGGGGACTTGGTGCATGGGGTTACAGTGCCACTCAGCCCTGAGGTGAGGCCTTGTGCCCTGGCACCCAGTGTCACCACCCCACTCTCTTCTGTGAGTTTTAGGGTCATGTTGAACTTGGGGCTGGCCCCTTTTGCCCTCTCCTGACTGGCCCTGGCTGTGGGAAAGCTGTCAGGACCAGACCTTTGTCACCCTCCTTCTCTTTCTCTGATTTTCAGACCGAAGAAACCTTGCATCTGCGGGGGGACAGCCAGCAGGGCAGCCTGCGGGGGGACAGCCTGCGTGGCACTAGCATCTGCTCCGTAATGGTGAGGCATGGTCCTAGTCAGGCTCTTATGCAGATCCCCTTTCACAGTGGCTGCCATTGCCCATGTCAGGTGCCAAATCCCTTTGAACTCAGAGCTGCGGGCCCTGGGGAGGTGCTCCTGGGAGCTCCACACAGTATCCCGTGGGGTCAGGAGTTGACTGAAGACCCCTCCCACACCATGGAGTTCATGTTGCCCTTAGCTGCTGGACAGCACAGCTCCTGGACCCTCAATGCACCTTCCTGCAGCTCCCCCTGCTCCTGGCCATTGAGGATGGAGCCAGTTAGCAGGGATGTGGCTTGCTGGGCTGGGGGCCTGTTACCACATTACTACACCTGCAAAGCCCCACGTGTAGCCAGGGAGGCATGGATCATAAATTGGCCTAATCCTGAGCAGCCTGGAAACCTACCTGTCTCCTTCCAGCAGTGGCTGGTGCTGCACCATCCGTGGCCCCTTGGTGCTTCCAGGCCAGGGAAGGTAGGTAGCAACTGGACATCTAAAATGGTGATAGGCAGTGAAAAAAGGGCAGATCAGAGGCTAAAACAGGGCGTGAACAAGTTAAAACTCACTTAGATACTTTAGACATCTTCAAATCATCAGGGCCCAAAGGAGTACATCCTCAGATCCCTGCATGGCAGATGGTAGGGACCCCAGAGAGCAGGTCCCCTGGCTGACGTTACACCAGTAGTTTTCAACCAGTGTGCAGTGGCACACTGGTGGGCCTTGAGAACCATCCAAGTGTGCCATGAAAATCTGTATAAAGGTAATGAAAATCAATGTAAAGCCAATGTTGTTTTATCTTAAACAATATTCTATTCAACCAAAATTACAACTCATGAAACTCATGAAAATTAATCATCAGATTAAAAGTGAGGTATCAGTCCTTTGATTCTAAAACATGAAAAGTCTAAACATAAATGGCCAAAGGGCAAAACTGAAATGTCATGTATTTTTTTCCGGTGGATTTAAAACATTAATGTATTTGATCCTTCCTTAGCTTTGTAGGCACTATGTTGAAAAACCCTCCAGTAAGACTGTAACCATAGTTAATGTGATGTTTATGAGTAATCAATTCAGCTGAAAAAAGTGGAAGTGGCATGGGATTGTTTATCTCACTGAAGTGTACCATGTTACTGAAAAGAGTGGGAACCACTGCATTGCACAGAACCCTGCATGCGTGGGAGAATAGGATGCAAAATGATGCATTGAATCCCCTCCCACAGCACCACCCAGTGGCTGTCTTGGGATCTCCCCAGGGATTCACTAATAGCCAGAGGGTGCGGGTAAGAGGAGGCATTCGGGAAAAACAGCAGTCTCAGCTTCTGTCTCCTCTGTTTCAGAGTGAGGAGGCAGAGGGGCGCAGCTACTCCACCCTGTCGACAGTGCGGGAAATTGAAACACAGACAGAGCAAGCCCCAGCCCTGGTGGCTGCCGTGGAGGAAAAAGAGAAAGAGAAAGAGAAGGAGGAAGAGGAAGAGGAAGAAGAAGAGGAGCGGAATGATGAAAACACCATCAAGGCAGCCATGACCCACTTCGTGCAGGAGAATGGCACACTGCGGGCCAAGCCCACCTCCAACGGCATCTACATCAATGGACGGGGCCATTTGGTGTGAGCCCAGGGCTGTGGGCATGGACTGGCACCGCACAGCACCAGGCCCCGGACACACGGACACCCCTTTTACAGCCTACCAGAGCCTCCTGCTGGGACAGAGCCCACAGGACCATCTGCCCTTGTACATACAGCCTGCCCAGGCTCTGGTCTTCTGGGGTTGGTGAATCCGGTCCAGTATGGGGCAAAAGGGCCCCTGAGCAATGAGGGGGACCCCCTTCCATCCTGCTGCTCCTTGCTTCCAGCAACAGCCTCAGGTTTCTCTCCATGGGGTGCTTCCTGCCATGCCAGCTCCTCCCTCTGACCCCCAGCACACTGGGGATGGAGGATGCAGTACCTGCTTGCCCTGCTTATTCCACAGAGACACGAATAGCAGGGAAGCAACTTTGACAGCCCAGGGGGCTGTCCACATCCTGACTGGGGGTAACAACTGTAGGTTCAGAGTTTGGGAGGGCATTTCATGCTGCCTTCTGTAAGGGGCGCTGTCACAGCCATTGCATCTGGCCTAGGGGTGCTTGGAACCACACCCCAGTCAGGGTGTGAGTGGGGGACACTGGCCCTTGGGTGAGTCTGTGGGTGCAGCCATCAGGGTTAATAAGCAGCAGCACCTGGTCACCCCCAGGGATGAGCTGCCCTACGTGGACTATGCTGTTCCCTCGTCTTTCGTGGGATGTCTCCATGCTCTGTGGTGTCCCCCAATGGCCGCAGACGGACTGGCATCAAAGGCAAATGAGCATGGAGACACCCAAGCAGGGGCATTTGGGGGGCATGGGGAGCGGGAAAAGCAGCTTCTGTTGGGTAAGAAGAACGTGAGCTCCTACCTCTGCCCTACAGTATCTTGGCAAGAAGGGGGTGTGACACTCCTGCAGCCAAGCTGCAATGAACACAGAGAGTAGGAGGGTCTGGAAACTGCTGGATGCAGACAGACCTGTGGTTCTCTTGACTTTTCAGCCTCCTAAGCCACAAAAAGCTTTCCAAAGCCATGGAGCCTGGCCTGGGAGCTAATCTGGGTCCAGACAGGGTTCAAGGGCACTTGCCCTGGGCACCGTAATTGAGGTAACACTCCTGCGGTGTGGAGCAACTAGGATCCTGGTTTGGAGGGGTGGGGGACACTGAGGGCCTCTGCCTGTGAAATTAATACTTTGGGTCAGGAGGTTCCAAGTCACCAAAGATTTTTTTCCCTGGTCATTTAAAGATGGAGAGGACTTCATTTCCCTCTTTTCAGTGTGCTGCACAAGTATTTTAAACCCCAGGGCTTCTACTTAAAGGGACAGCTGTATGTGGAGCCCCAGGCCCTGCATCCGAGTTGGAGCTCCTTATGCCCATGAGCAGGGATTGAACTAGGGCCCTGTAGAGCAACTAGCACAAGCACAAAATAAGGGGCAAAGTCCCCCAGGCAGCATCAGCTTCTGCCCAGTCAGGCTTGTGTGATCCCCACTGAGCTAGGCTGTGTTTGATTCACTCCCTGGGGTTTCTCACCTGGGCCCTGTACAAACCAAACAGGACTGGTCTCCAGTTGGATCCTGGGCCCAGTGCTGTTTCACACATCCCTGTGAGCAGATCATTGGAGCTCTTGATCACTCTCTCCTCCAGGTCTTGCAGAGCAGCTGGAGTTGACTCCTGAAGCCTGCTGCTGCCCAGAAATGGCCTCATTCCCACTGGGGAAGGGGCCTGTTGCAAGTCCAACACGTGTGGGGTGGGGAGGGTGTTGAGCCCTTTGTATCATTCCTACAATTAAATTTCTGTCATGGGTATTTTTAGTAGTGGTTAGGGACGTGTTGTAGGCAATAAATATGTACAGAGGCTGTGGCCTGTCCCCGAGTGCTACTAAAAATACCTGGAGAGGGGGGACAACAGAGCTGCCTCCTGCCTGCACTTGCAGCTGCTTCAGCCCTGCTGGTCTAGGGCTGGCCAGCCGATCAGCTGTTCGATGGTAGCCCCTGGGGCTGGACAACCAATCAGCTGTTCAACGGTGGCCCCTTGGCTAATAGCTACTGCTCCAGCCGTGCTCCAGAAGTGATAGAGGTCCTGGAAGTCACAAAAGCTGTGACCTCCATGACCAAATCATGTCTATTCCTTAACAGAACAGCAACTCAGTGACCTTTCGGCTGATGCTGGGCCCTGATTCCTCCGAGATGGCCCCCAATGTCTGATATTTTGTGGAGGGCCCCTCTGGAGTATGCCCCCAGTGGAGAGTGCATCTAGCCCAAAAGAAGGGCTGGGCTCAGCATCAGGTGAGGTGGCACACCCAGCCCCATGAGGTCCATGGAGGCGTGCCAGGGCCAGAGTTGGAGCCCAGTCCGGGCAGGAACCCGGATTCACATCAAGACTACTCAGACTGACTCTGGCTCCGGGCTGAGTGCTGCTGCCCCTGGTGGTGATATTTATAACATTATTCTGTATGAGGTTATTTCTATGGCTTGTTGCCTTTCCACAGGGTGCTGTCGGCAAAGACCCTGGGGGGGGAATCTAAAGCAATGAGTATCAGACTACCCTGGCTCCAAAGTAAACCCCAGCTGGCTTCAGCAAGAGGACAGTTAAACCAAGGCTAAGGTGATCAGCCTCAGGCTCCAAGAAAGTCCTGCTGGCTAATCATAGGATTAGAAGGGCTTGTGGAAGCTGCTCCCGGCCAGCAGGAGGAGGGGCAGGGTCCAAGTGCTGGGGGAGCTAAGAGATGGGACATGGAGGAGCTGGAGCCTGGCTTTTCCACACGTACAGAGGGCTTTGTGGCCCTGGCTCCGAGACCTGACCTGTATCATCCAATATCCTCACCTCTGTCCTATGAGATAGGAGCAGACCATGTCTAACCATAAGTCCCAGTCCAAAACCAGTGACTTGGGATCTATTGGCACAGATGATGCATCCACACCCCACTTCTACCAATGGTCCATACCTGATCCTTTCACTGAAAGCAGGCCCCTGAGACTGTAGCTGGCTGTGCCATGCCCCCAGCCCTCTGCGGCAGCCAGCTGATGTGAGACTGGATTCTTACCTCTGGCCTGAGCTGGAAAAGGAAATTAAATAATCAGGTTTAAAAAAAAATGCTGAAGGCGCAGTCTGAAATTTGGATTCGTGACTCCAAAGCCACCAGGGGCAGAGAGACGCAGGGCAGCACCTCGCTCCATGTGGGTTCGGCTGACAGGGGAGGAAATGTCCTTCCCTGGAGAGCTACTCTGGGCACCAGCCAGGTCGTTTTCAGGGGGGCAGGGATGGTTATATTGTGTTGCATGTTGGGGGGGGGAGCTTGTAGGGAGTCTCTGGAGTTAGTGGAGGGAATCCCTGGCCTGTGTATGTTCTGTGAATGTGTGTGTATATAGAACGCCTGATCTCTGTATATATATGTACAGGAAGTCGCATGCCCTTTTTTGTTATATGCACTGCTGGTTTTGTAAATAAATTCTCCATTCGGCACCCTGGGACTTCCAGCTTAGTCCCTTTTGCTTGTTCCCTCAGTTGTTCCTGGCCTGGCTGAAGCAGCCAGACTGGAATGGGGTGGCCGGCAGAACCTCAAAGCAAACAGGCCCAGAGCCGGAGCAGAGGGGAGAGGAGAAAAGGAAAGAGAACGCTTGACTTTCAGCCATCAGGGCAGTGTCCAGGTTTGGTGCCCATGAAGGCCTTGTTGTTTTCTGCACACTACAGCACCTCACTTACCTGCACATTGGGGCACCCTGCCTCTACACAAATCAAGGCATAACCCTGTAAGGTGCCCTGCACCCCATCTTTTCCCAATACATAGGACTTTGGGGGGAAAGGCACCTTAACCAGGTCACACGTGAGGGCTCAGGGTCACCCATTCCCGGAGCATAGGGCTCCAGGTGTAACCTAGTTAATTGAAGTACCCACCTTTTCCCAATCCATAGAACTCCAGGTGTAATTCTCTGCAGGTTTACAGGATCTTTTCCAAGAGCAGGAGCCTTACACAGTAATGGCCCTATTGTCTGTCTTTACCATTTACTGGGCAGAATACACACACAAAGCATACAGTGCTCCCTACTAAGGCAGACAAACTTCTAGTGGCCAGTCAGGATTAGATCATCCGGGGAATCCAGCTTCTGTGTGGTGTTGCTGGTAACGTGTTGTGATCTGGCAGCTCTGATCTTCTTGGGTGGTGTCCTGGAGTTAGGGGCCAAAGAACTTTGTTTTGGACCCCAGTGTATATAATTAAAAACTGAGTCCTGCTTAGCTGTACCTTAATTGATCATTTTAGACTACAGTACTACAAAACACCAATCCTAGCACACTAAGAAACAGCCCGTTAACCAACCTTATCCCACCACCTTGTTTGAGTTAAATAGAGCATATTTATGCAACAGACAAACAATCAAAGAACCAGTTGGCAATCATTCAGATGTGCAATAGAAACGTGGGAACCATTAAAACAAACCAATAAGTACAGGTTTTAATAACCACAACTGTTGGTAAGCGATGCCTTCCCAGACAGAATGCTGTCAAGCAAAGTCTTTTTTTAAGCATCTGTAACTCTTCTGCCAGGGTGAGCTGGCAGAACAAGGACCTGGTTTAACATCTAGGGGTTTCCAATAATGTTACAGCACCAAGCAGCTTGAGCCCCCACCTAATCTTCTAGGAAATCATGCACCATTCCCTGGGCACCCCAAAGGAGTAATGCTTCCCTGCTCGCCAGCACGAGTCTGAGTGTAGTATACAGAACTTTTAATAGCAATAAAAACAGAACGTAAAAAGCCCAATAACAAAAACCAGCACTGATCTGGAGAAGCAGTGCAGAGCAGGCTCCCAACATGATCCCACACAGCATAACAGACCATGTGAACTCAATAGCAAAACCAGGACGGAGCTGGAGGATCAGTGCAGAACAGGTTCCCAACATACCTAGGGCATGTAGGGAATGTCTTTCACACCAGCTGTCCACCAGTGCCACCTGCTGGTCACTCATGCCCTGCTCTCACCAACCACAGGCTCCACCCACCGGTTATTCATTCCATCACTGCTCGTCTTCAGTGATTTCAGCTCAAAGAGAGAGTTTGCGTCTCTCAGTGATTTCCGTTCTTAGACCTTACATAGCTGCAAACAGCTGCTCCCATTAAAATAGCAAAAGAAAGCCTCCACAGGGACAATATTCCCTCTAAGGCCTGAATGCAGCTGAGCAACATAGGTTCCTTGCTGCATGGGGCCCACCCCTGTGCAGTCCTGATTCTGTCCCCCCAGTGGCCTGATCCTGTCCCCCACTCTCCCCGCTAAGGGGGAGCAAGGCACCATGGACCACCAGGGCCACAAGTTCTGCTGCCTGCCCGGCCTCCTGGCAGAGGGGCGGACCAGCCAAACCAGCCTATCCCCAGCCAGCTGCGCCTCCCCAGGGGGAGGAGAGAGCCAGCGCTGAGCTCTAGCGTGCAGGGTCAGGGACCTGCAGCAGCCCACTCCCAAAAAGTTTGGGCTGCTTTCCCCAGGCCCCCCTAGGCCATGGATCAGGCCCATTCAGGCTGGGGACAAAGCAGCCCAAACTTTTTAGGAGCTGGCCACTCCAGGGCCCACTCTGCATGCTGGAGCTCAGCCCTGGCCCCTCTCCGACCCCCAGGGAGGGGCAGCCAGCTGGGGGGGGTAGGCTGGGGGGGGTTGCTCTGCTCTTGCTACAGTGAGGCTGGGTGGGCAGGTGGACAGAGCAGCCTCCACTCCAAGGTCCACAGCCCACCCCAGTTTCCCCTCCCCCCCCGGAGATGGAAGAGGAGTGGTTAAGGTCCCCCTACCTGGCCGCTGAAGTGGTGCAGCCTGGCTCCTCTGGCCGGAGGCGCTCTCACTGAGCACACACAGAGAGTCTGTGCATGCTCAGTGAGAGCTTACTCTGAGTGGGAGTTTTAAAAACTTCCAGCTCAGAGGAGCTCTCCAGGCAGGGACTGCAACTGCCAGCCGTGTGCAGCCGGCAGTGTTCCCTGTGCCAGACAGCACCAGGGGCTGCATGGCCACGCAGGTTAGAGGGAAGATTGCACAGGAAGCCTGGCCAGATCTATCCTTTGACAGTGGGGCAATGAGGCGAAGCACAGCCTCAGGAATAGCTCTAGAGTAGCCTGAGCTAATGCTAAACTCCCACCCCTGTCTTAACTTCACCAGGCTAAAAGGAGGGGGTGACCCCTCTTTCAATATTCTTTTGTTGATGGTAGCTTTTATCTCTTAACCCACCTAAACAGAGTTTGAACAAGCAAGAGAATAGCATATTACAAAAGACAGTATTTCATGTGTCTTTTCAGTAGAATTACAGCTATAGACAGATACGAGGTCAGATCAACCCAAATACTATTACCCGTATTGCCCTGCACCCAGAGTGTGGCTGTGCTAATATGCTTTTTGTGCTCATGCAAATACAAAACCCAAGCAGGTTAGCTCCCCCCCTTAGAAGCTGTTCGGCACAGCTTCTAGACCTGCCTTACACATCTAAAGATCAGTTTCATTATTTGGTGCTGACAGATATACCTTAAGAGAGCTTCTTAACAGCCTGATGTTGCATTGTTTTGAAGTAGTTTCAGGAATGTGACCACATGCTACGGAGCTCATGGCTGCTACTGCAAGGCCTAAACTCATGGCTGCCAATGGCAAGGCCTAAGCTTAGCCAAAAAACAAGTTCTTAGACCTTACATTGTGACCAACGTTCCCTGTAAGCTGCGCGGGTGGGCGGTCATGCACCGTCCACTGCTCACCCGCACAGGCATCACTGACCCCCCGCGCACCATGAGCAGCTGTGGCCCCTACCTGGCCAGAAGACACGGTCTTCCAGTCAGCAGGGAGCTGCTCCAGGCTGCGAGCATTTAAATGCTCTGGGTGGGAGCAGCCAGGTAGCAGCTCCGGTGGCCAGGGGAAGGGGCAGAGGGAGGGGCCTGTGATTCTGTCTTGGCCTGGTCTGACCCAGCCAGGGAGCAAGGAAACAGCTAGTAACTCAGGCTGGCGATAGGTGGGGGGGAAATCCCTTCAGTCACCCATGTGCCCTGGGGGTGCGGTCTGTGGTGGCACCCTGGCTCCTTGGTGGTGCTGCGGGAACTGCCTGCTGAGAGCAGTGCCTGTCTGGCCTGCTCCCTTCACCTGGGTTCTTGCAACCAACTCGCTGCCAGCCTACTGACATGCTCCCCAGCTACCTGGCAGCCCTGCCTGGGTCCCATCTGATGTGTTGCTTAGTGAGTTGGGGGGAATGGGTGCGGGTTACTCCAGAGCAGCCAGGGAGAGCACTTCCGCTGGCTGGTAGCATGGTCAGCGGGGCAAGCTGAGGGGACGCAAAGGGCAGGCAGCCCCCGACTACCGCACCTGCCCCCAGACTCAGGGTTTCTGGTGTTGGGTCGCTCTGAGCATGGGCTCAGCAGGAGTCTCTGTGAGTGGTGCCTCCCTGTGAAGCAGTGCCTGGGGATGAATAGTACGAACACCTTAAAAGTTTGCTGTAACAGTGCAGGTTAGACTAACTCGACATTCTGCCTTACCATCTTCTTGGAAAAAGCCACAATAAATAAGCATTTATTGGAGAAGCTCTGTAGAATCACACTAGAAAGTGAATAAGTTGATCTCATCTAACAGGTCATGGGGATACTCTATAGTTCCTACTCTAGCTCCTGGAGTAAAAGGGCTGAACACCCTGATATGTGTGGAATAGTGCTATGCTTTGCACCACCCAAGGAGTTTGAATTCTTTGACACAGACTCTCAAAAGATATTTAAGCTTCTACCTTCTACAGAAACAATGAGAGTAAGATGCCTACATACATTTGCAAATCTGGAGGCCTAGTGGCTGCAGGAACATCTTTCATTGGACCAACTTCTGTTGGTCAGACACAAGTTTTGAGTTTATGCAGAGTTTTTCATGTAAGCTTGTCTGTCTCTAACAGAAGTTGATCCAATACAAGATACTACCTCATTCATCTTGTCTGTCTGCAAGAATGGAGTGGCTGGTACTGCTGCTTTCTCCCACCTCAAAGGCTTCTCCTGCACACAGCCCTAGGGGGCTGTAAGTTTGGGGAGAGGGTGGCGGGGCTCCCAGCATCCAGGTCACTGCCCCACGTGGACTGTGGAAGGAGAGTGCAGTCATAGCACAGCTCAGGTGGAAAGTGACCTACGGTAGATGCAGGAAGCATTGGTGTTCCTGAAGGATCTTTTAATTGGGGTGGGGTGTGTGGGTGTGAGGGAGACATGTTTAGACCAGGGGTGTCCAACCTTCTTGGATGAGGGGCCACATTGCTATTCTTGTCTCACTCAGGCCAGAGAGCAAATTTTGGCTATATAAGGCATAGAAATTCATCTTCTTATTAATGAAATTTAAACAGTCAAAAATAAGTACCAGCTTACAAATTCATTTTGGTTCTGTAAATCTGTAGAAGTTCTGGGAAAGCAAGGCTGGCAAGGAAGAGAAGAGGTGATAGGGCAGGAGGGGCCATGCGGGATGGTAGGGGAGAGTGTAGGCAGCAGGGCCAGGGGGTGGCAAGAGGGAGGTCAGGGGTGGCCCCATGGGTGTGGCAGGGGTGGCAATAAAGGACAGCGGTTGTGTAGCTGGCAGCAGAGTGTGGCAGGGAAGGAAGAACATAGAGAGCAGGGCAGGGGTGGCAAGAGAGGGAAATGGCAGGGAGGGGAGCATGCCATGGCAAGGCAGGAGGAAAGTGTCAGAAGTGGCAAGAGAGAGTACATGTGGTGGCTCTGTGGGTTGGATAAGTGCCCTTGGCAGGCTGGAGTTTGGCTCCCAGGCTGCAGGTTGGACAAGCCTTGTTTAGAACGTTAAAAGCTTTCATAAAAGACCTTACCTGACCCTTTCATAGCACAACATTTTATACAATCAATTGATACAACTGCTTATTCTTTGGGGTTCAGTGGTCCCTCTAAGCTGATGCTGCAACTTGGGGAGCTGGCAGGCAGCAGGAAGGGATCCGGGGGGAGGTCAGGGAACCGGCAGAGAACTTGCTCAGCAATGTTCCCTCTAATTACTCGTAGACTGTGTGCACAAACAATTTCTTTGTGTGCACAAAAATATTTTGTGAGCACCAATATTAGCACTATTGAATTTTTTTGTGTGCACTTCATTTTGTTGTGTACACAGGGTTCATGACCCGTGTGCACACACACAGCTTAGAGGGAATAGTGTTGCTCAGCTGCACCCATAACTTGCTCAGCTGCATCATCTGCTTAGAGGGAACATTGAATTTGTGACCATGTGAGAGAACGTGTGATGCCATGTGCATGCATGTGTGATTGTGTAGGGACACACTTGCAATTGCTTTTCTACATGCATGTGACTGTGTTTCTGTGCATTTACATGTAGGATTATGTTCGCTTGCATGTGTGAATGTGTTTGTGTGCTCATGTGTGTCTGTAAGTTTATGTACATGTGAGTTCGTTAGTGCAATTGTGTCCAGGGGTGAGCTTGTCTTCACTGCAAAGTCAGCGTGTCTGCTGTCAGCTTGGCCTTTGCCCACACACAATCTGGGTGTAGTGGTGCTGAAAACACGAGCTGCCCATTTCTACAAGGCTAGATGATCAAGATGAAGTTAGTGCAACTTGTCAGTGGACAACAGGGCCACTCTGCAGTGTAGATACATGTCTGTGTGTGTCAGTCAGTCTCAAGATCAATGGAAATGTTTCCTTCCAAGCTCAAGCAGTTGCTGTTTGAAGAGCCAACTCCTGTCCTGCATCATGCAACATCTACCTGATGCGCAGCTTCTGTGGTTAGGACATGGGTTTTGCTAGGCATGGCCAGCAGGGTCCAAGCCCCAAATGTTTTGAGCAGTGCCCTGAGCACACTAGTGGCCTTTGTTAGCCTGGCTAACGCAGGCTGGCTCCTCAGCCCTTCCCACGTGGGACATGGGGTAGTGTGGGACAGGGCGGGATGAAGTGTTTTTAAATCTCACACCCTGCCTAGGCATGTGGCCCAGATTGAGAAATGCAAAATGCCCTCTGGCCTTAGCCAGGGAGCAGCTCCCAGCAGCTGTGGTGTCCCCTAAGTGAGTGAGCCCCCGCTGGGCATGGGGGGTGAAATCAGGAGCTAGCAAGGAGGGCTGCTGGGGGCAGGGAAGTGGGAGGTGGAGATGGCTGGTTGGGGATGGGAGTAGAGCTCACTCTGGAACTGGCAGTGGGCACTGGGCCCCTAGGAGCCTAAGGCAGCAGCAGCTGAGTGCTGGGGAGCCCTAGGGCTGGACCTGAGGGAGGTGGGTTTGAGGGACCTATGCCCCGCATCATTTTGCTTTGGAGCAACGCCTCTGGATTAGGGGGCTGAAGGAGAGGCTGTAGCCGGAGAACTGACTGCAGACTAAGCAAGCCCCTTGACAGCTATAAAGGGATTGGAGGAAACTGTCGAGAGCTCGAGATCTGGATCAGCGTCACTTGGCAGAGCAGCTTCTTCCTTGGAGATCAGGGATGGAAGCATGGAATGGGGTCGGAGTGTGTGTGTGGAAAACCTACTGTTCTCACCCTCACTCTGAGGCAGTTTGTTCAATTCTCGTGAAAGCTAACGCGACGATGCCCAACAGCCGGCTGACGTTCCATGTGGCTGGCTGCTGGTCCTTTAAAATGCATTTCCACCAGTCTTTCACTAGCGCAGTAGCTGGTAACTCCCCTCCCATGGGTTAATAACCCGGCCTGGCCTGAGTGATGCCTTTCTACAGCATGTTCTCCGTCAGTGGCCTCAGACTGCAAAGAGCCCACCCTCGGGACCTCTGGCCTGGTGACCCACACGAACACAGGTTTTCATGGCAGTGTTTCCCAACCAGCATGCCATGGCACACAGGTGTGCTGTCAGGCCTGAGCAGGTGTGCCACAGAATTGTTTGAAAAACTACTGAGGTCTCGATTGGCTCATGAATAGTCACGAGTTCATTTGGAGACTGTATGGTGGTGTACCTGAAAAAAATTAATGGTCTCAAGCATGCAAATAGTGTAGTGGCTAGCACTTCTGTTTAACATGCAGATAGTCCTGGGTTCAAGCCCTGGGGGCTTGGCCTCAATGATCTCATGAACTCCCTTCCAACCCTATGATTCACTTTGATTTGATTCGAAGGTGTGCCACAGCAGATATGAGGTTGGGAACTGCTGTCTTATGATGCTCTGCTGAACTGAAGGGTGCCCCTGTTGGTAGATGCAGGAATGGTGCCATTCCCAATTCCGAGTGGAAGGTAACCATGTCCAAAATAATGAAGAGTTGGTAGGAGTGTAACCTTAAAGCCTGGTATGGAGGGAGAAGAAACTACTCATGTCAAAACCTGTGTGTGTGTGTGAGAGAGAGAGCTGTGAATCATTTTCTAAGAAGTGTGTGAATCAGTGTGTGGTTCAAGTGTGTGTGTGTGTGTGTGATGGATTTGGATACCATTCCATGGTGTGTATGTCTGCAGGGCCGTCCTTAGTGGGGCATGGGACCCAGTCTTCTGCCTCACAGCCAGTCCCAGTGCTTAACTGCAGCTGCTCAACCCCGGCTGGTCCCAATATGAAGCCAGGAGCCTGGTGGCAGCCACCTGTTTCTCCCTGAGTCGCAGCACGTAGCTGGGAGCCACACTGCAGCCACTACCTCCCACACCTGATGCTTGCTCCCAGCCAGGCAGAAGGTTGCAGCCACATGCCTCCCACCCAGTCTAAGCATGAAGCTGGGATGCTGTTGGCAACCGCCCACCTCCCAGCCAGTCCTGGAGCAAAGCGCAGGGCCTCCCAAAGTGCGGGCCCCAGGGCAGATGCCCTGATTTGCCAAACCCTAAGGACAGTTCTGTATGTCTAAATCAGCACACAAGTCCACATGTGTGGGAGTCCATGTGTGTGTTTGTCTCCATGCACCTGAGTCCGTCAATGTGGCTGTGGGTGTGAATCCGTGTGTGTGCCGGCTTCAGTTCCGCATCCTTGGAGCGTGTGTGAACTCGGGGTGTGGCTCCTGTGTGAGTGCGGTCTCTGCTTTGCGCACTGTGGTTTCTGAAGATGCTTTGAGCAGGAAGTCAGGCTTGGAGGCAGCAGAAACTAACTTCCTGCCAAGGGTTGATCCTCAGCCCTGACAGCAAACAGGAGTGTGCAACGGTGCAACAAGTTCTACATCAGGCCTGCGCCTCGGGCAGCTTCCTCTCTTTGGTGCTGCTTCCGCCGCCGAGCTGCTGGCCAGGGGCTCCCTGTGCTCTGGAGCAGGGCTCTTGGTCATTTGTTCCCAAGCCACACACACTCTCTGATTTGATTTCTCGTCTGGTTCCTGCCCCAGTGAAGATCTCGGCAGTGAAGGGTTCACGCTGTAGAGGCAGCTATGGGGCGGATTTGAGGAAGAGACGTCTCGAAAGAGCCACTTGGTGAATGGCAGCCACCAAAGGCGCAGTGAGCTGAGGACTTCCTCACTGCCTCGCCCAGTCCCCATGTGGGCCAGGTGGCCCCAGCAGTGGGAAGGGCTGGGGCTTGTGTTTTAGAGCCCGGGAGCCCCCGGACTGGTCCAACCATCCCCATGTCTCTTGCCATGAAGGCCCGGCAGAAGGTGAGACGGAAAGGAGCGGCCAAGGACCGGGTCTTTGGGTGTGACCTGCTGGAGCACCTGCAGCAATCTGGCCAGGAAGGTAAGGATGGTTTGCTCCTCCGATGGCTGCTGTTCCACTGCAACAGGCAATGCTCCCTGGCTGGTGCTGACCCATTCATTGTGGGCTGGTGGGTCCAACACAGAGCCGTCCTCGCTGCTTGTAGTGCGGATGGGCATCCTCTCGCCTCTGCACTGAGTTCCTCTGGGTGTGTTCCTGAGCCTCTGGCTTTGCTTCCCATAAGCTGCCTGGGCAGATAGACAAGGCTTTGGGCAGGGTACAGGGAGCTTTAAACCAGTACTGCAGACTCCTGTTTTCACTTGTCATTTGAATCAAGGCTGCACCTCGCTGCCCTGATTAGAGATCAGGGCCCAGCTGGGCTGGGCGTTGGGCTGGCCCTGAACAGATACAACAAGTTATCTTGGCATGTAGAACTGCGGCATTCCCACAGTCCTCTATTATTCTTTGAGGGATTCTGCAAGTACATGGACAAACGAGATCCAGTGGAAATAGTGTGCTTTGGTGTTCAGAAAATCTTTGACAAGGTCACTCCCTAAAGGAAGCTGTCCTGAGATAAGAGAGAAAGGCCCCCTCCTGGATCAGCAACTGGTTAATATTCTGGAAACACAGGCTGGGAATAAGTGATCAGTTTTTAAAATGGAAAGAGGTAAATAGCGGTGTTCGCAGGGGTCTGCTCTGGGCTCCATGCTGTTCAACAGGACCATAAATGATCTGGGGGAAACGGGTGAATGGTGAGGTACTAAAATTTGCTGATGATACAGAACTACTCAGGATAGTTAAGTCCAAAGCAGATTGCAAAGAGATCACACAAAACTGGGTGACTGGGCAAAAAAAGTGAGGGATGACATTCATTGTTGATAAATGCAAAGAAATGCAACATGGAAAACATAATCCCAACGAGACATACAAAATGATGGGGCTTACACTAGGTAGCTCCACACAGGAAAGAGATCTTGGATTCATCAGGGGTAATTGTCTTAAAACATCCATTCAGTGTGCAGTAGCAATCAAAAAAGCTAACAGTATTGGGAATCATTAGGAAAGGGATAGATAAAAAGACAGGAAATATCATAATGGCACCTTATAAATTCATGGCACGCTCCCACATCTTGAATTTTGCATGCCCTACCTCAGAAAAGATATATGTTGGAAAAGGTACCAAAAAAGGGCAACACAAATGATTAGGGATATGGAACAGGAAAGAGTAAGATTAATAAAGATTAAGAGTGGGACTTTTCAGCCTGGAAAAGAGACACATTTAAGATAGATATGATGTGGGTCTATGAAATCATGACTGGTGTGGAGAAAGTAAATAAGGATTTGTTATTTACTCCTTCTCCTAACACAAGAACTAGGAGTCACCCACTGAAATTATAGGCAGCAAGTTTAAAACAAACAAAAGGAAGTATTTCATCACACAGTGCACAGTCAACCCTTGGAACTCATTGTCAGGATGTTGCAAGGGCCAAGACGATAATGAGGTTCAAAAAAGAACTAGCTAAGATCCTGGAGGACAGGTACCTCAGTAGCTGTAACTATTAACCAAGATGGGCTGTGATTCTCTGAAATGTCCCTAGCTGCCATTTCTCAGACGTTGGAAATGGGCAACAAGGGATGGTTCACTTGATGATTACTAGCACTGATCACTCCCTCAGGAGCACTGGGCATTGGCCACTGTCAGGATGCTGGGGTAGATGAACCATTGATCTGACCCAATTTCATCTTTCTGATGTTCTTACCACACCAGAAACCTGTGTCCCTGAATCAGGCTTCTGCAGTCATCCAATGGGAGCGGGATGTGGGTCCAAACAAAGGAGCTCAGAGGTTGCTCTGGGAACCTGGTGCTGGATCCCAGATGTTGATCCTGGACTCCCTCTCCCTACTCATGACACTGCAGGGAGTTGCCCAGGGAGGATGGCAAAGACAGCTCCCAGAGGCTGAGTAGCAATTCTGAGGCATGTGTAAATGCCAGATCAGGAATGATGCAAAGACAAAACATGCCTCTTGAGGAAGGGAATGAGCTGTGCAGTGCGCCTGGCTGGACTGCCAGCCTGGCCAAGGGTGGGCAGAGAGTGTCCAATACACTATCCCTGGGGCTGTCAGTGCTCGGGGCCTGTTGGGTAAGGTGGGAAGGCTGATGTGCTCTGTGAGATAATGCCCGGGAGTCCCCTCCTTGGTACAGAGTCCAAACAGCAGACAGACAGAACCAACGTCACTGCTGCTGTCAGATCAGTGATAGGGCCAGTGCGAGAGCTGGCATCTGGGCCTGGCACAGGCTGCACAGCTCCCCTTCCCCCAGTTATTCCAGGCAGCACTGAGGGGCAAAGTCCTCAGGACTCTGGCACAAGAGGGGATGACCCAGCCCTACGCCTTAGCTGCATCCAGCTCCCATCCCTTGAAATAGGACCTACACTGCAGTTCCCCGGCACCCCGCGGGGAGAGAGCCCTAATTGCAGTGCCCTACCCCAGTTCTCAGACTCAGGACTGGCAGAGGTACATCAGGGCAGTGGTGGGGAGGAAGAGGGCCACACGTGACACACAGGAAGCTGGCACTGTGCAGCGGGGTGCCAGCCCCTGTCGCTGGGCAGGTTGGGCATGCAAGAGGGGGTGGAGGCATGAATCATGCTGATTGTTTCACTGTTGCTGACTCGGGGGCAGTTGCATCACTGCATATTGAGCAACAGTGTGCACTGCTGCCAGAGAAAACGCAAGTAAGGCCCCAGTGAAGGTGCTCAGTAAACATGCTGGAGGCTGGGGATCCTGGAGGGGTCCGGCCCCACAGGTCCCTGTCGTACAGCCTGGAAATGACCCCCCACCCCGCAGATGTTCAGGGGATTGGAGTCCCCCAAGGCTTAGGTGAAGCAGGGAGGGGGAAGTGGATCTCCCAACATGCATTGCTTTGGCCTGGCTGCTTGGAGCTGGCTAGACAGAGCATTGTAGCAGCCACACCTCTGCTATAACCATGACGCTTGTATAAGTGCTTCCCGCCTGAGGAATTCAGGCCCATTTAAATGTTGGTAATTAGGATGATGTCCATTTTACATATGGGGAAACTGAGGCACAGGGCATTTAAGACTGACCTTGTCAAAGCCAGAGGCCCTCAGGCAGCCGGGTAAGGGGTCCAGTTAGTAAGCTGGGAGCTGTTTTAAAGACCATGCTCTCAAGAGCTCCAGGGACTTCCAGAGCTCATACGTAGTCCTGTACAGGCCCAAGGATGGGGGCATTGCAGCTGAGATATGGGTAGGAAGTTGTTTTCTCATCCCACAAATACTTCTGTGTGTTCAGAATATTTCCCCATCTTGAAATAGGATGAAAAGTCAAACACTTGGACACGAGTCTGCAATGTGTGGCTCAGGAGCCACACGCGGATCTTAGGCTTCTTCCTTGCGGCTCCAAGCTCTGAGCCTCCCACAACCACTGGAGGATCCTGTGGGCAGTCTGCGGGGCCATAACTATGGAGGGGAGAACGGGGCTTTGCCCTGAGCATGCCGGAGCAGCTCAACAGAGCCACTCTAGTAAAGGACCCGTTTCATGCCGCCGGCCCCAAGCGCTGCTAATTGCAAGGGCTGCGTTCTGCTGAAACGGAGTATTACGGCCCTGGCAGCCTGCTCCTGTCTCCAGCACCTGACCCCACCCCTGTCCCCCCGAAATCCTGCAAGCAGCACACACCAGGCTCTGGGCTCCCCACCACCACCACCGAGGGACCCTGCAGGGGGCCTGCTCCTCGTTCGGGCTTCCCCCCCTCTTCTCCCATCAGGGGACCTTGTGGCAGCCACCCTGGCCCAGCTCCTAGCTCCCTGCACCAGGAGGCTATGCCCACTGCAGCTCTCAAAACAGTTGGTAATTGAAGGAATTTCAAAAAATGGCTCTTCTTATCGTTTTGGTTGCCAACACCTCCTCTTGGAAATGCTCACATATTTAAAAAAGCTCAATATTTTCTTGTCAGGCCAGTGGAAATGTCTAATTCTGATTCCAACTGGTTTTTCAACCTTTTTTCCTAGTCAGATCAGTTTAAATTTCAAACCCAAAGTCCCTTTGAGATGGAAAACTGGCCACGTCTGTTTTGAAAATCAGACTCTGCTGAAAGTCCCAGGGTAGCTTTACTAAAGGTTTTCTCCTAACTGGTCAGACCAGAGGTTGGCCCACGGCCAGTTTTGGTTTTGATTTATATGCTTTTTTCAGTGAAACAAACTGATTTGTTGAAAAACTCCTGGCCAGCTCCCTGGAACTGCTGAGTGCTGAGGAAAGCCCCACTCGAGGCCTCTGTTCCCTGTGGATCTCACATACAGCAGGTCTTCTGCCTACCCCCCAGGAATGGGTCACACCCAGCATCTCTGAAAGCCAGACTAGGTCACAGAGTGCTCCCTTTTCTGACTGGCTGCTTACAACAGCTCTACCTGTACTGACCCAGATCCCAAAAGGCTTTTAGGCGCCTAACATCCACAGATTTTAGTTTAGTCCCACAAAAGCAGCATGGTTTAATGGACGCAGCACCAGACTTAGAAACCCTGGGTGTGGATCTAGTTCTGGCTGTGCCGCTGACCTGCTGTGCATCTTTAGGCAAGTCACAGCCACTCTGTGCCTCAGTTTTCCCTCTCACTTTTTGTTCAAACTGCAAGTTCTTTTGGCGAGAGGCTGGGGGCTGTCTTTTAGGCGAGTCCCGCCGTGATCCTGGTTGGAGCCCCTAGGTGTTAACTAGCCATTGTGGGCTTCCAAAATCTGGATTTAGGCTCCTAAATTTGCATATTCTGGCTTCTAGCCATCCCCTGGCAAGTGAGCAGCAGGAAGTAGGGGTTAAGGTCTCACTTGCCAGGCTTGCTCACAGATGTGGTCATCAGATTGCAACCAAAGCTCTGATGTTACAGAGCTCCTGAGTGGCGTGGCAGCAGTGAGAGGGTGGGAAAGAGCGCTCTGGACTCCATGACAGACTCAGCAAGGCTTCCCTGGCTGCTGAAGGCCCTGCCTGGGGGCAGCAATTGCTTCCCAATGCTTTCCCAGTCCCCCTGAAGGCAAAGGCCAGAGCTGTTAGTCACTTTCCAGGAAGCCTGCCTGAGCTGAAATCACCTGATGAAGAGAGGAACCACATTTTGCAGCTGGGTGCTGTACCTTGCTTAGCATTAGGTGCTGTGGGCATTATCTTCTCCTCCAGCCGCACGCAGGGGCAGCAGCAGCCTGTGCCTGGGATGGAGGCAGGAGAGTCCCAGCTTCTTGATATCCAACCATTCTTGGTGTTAACCTGCTTCTTGAAATGACCTGTTGGCTTTGGTACTCCACTGTGCAATCATGGAGCTGTTGAGATATAGTAAGGGATCGCTCAGGGGCAGCTTTTGAGGTAGGCAAAACAGAAAGGGGGCCCATCGCCTGCTTTGCCTACCCCAAAAGCTACCACAGTCGGCAGCAGGAGAAGCTGGCCCCTGGGGCTGGGGCCAGCTGATGGGAGCTGGGGCTGGCAGCGGGGAGCTAGAGTGGCAGTGGAGGAGGACTAGGGCCGGAGCCAGTGGTGAAGGAGCTGTGTTCATGGTGGGGGAGTGGGACCCGTAAGCCTATAGGGGGCCCCCCAAAATGGGCCTTTGCCTAGGGCCCCCCAATAGCCAAAGGCCACCTCTAGGATTCCTTAAGAGGCCATGGCATGTTGTCACTCTGACTGAGGTGCCCCTCAGTGCCCAAGATACCCTGTCACTCTATGTGTCTGTTTCCCCAATGGCCTAGGAAAGCCCAATAGGAATGGGTGGAGAGAAGACTATTAGGGTGCTGAGGTTTGAGCGTTAAGCCGACATAAGACAGCTGACCTCAATCTAATTATGTCTGTGTTTACACTACAGCCTTGCTCCTGTTGACAATAAGTACCCTACCACATGGCATCACAGCTTCACCTCCACAACAGGCGTAGGGCTCACTCACCTTAGTGTAGTTAGGGTGACGCAGCATTGGTGTGGACACTGTAGGTGTCCTATGTTGGCAGTCATCCTTGTTAATTTCACTACTCTGTGCAAGAGCCATGAAATTGACAAGAAAGCTGAGTTGGGGGGGGGGGGCAGTGAGGATCCAGCTGCCCTGGACTTGCTGCTCCTTGCTCCCCACTTGAAACTAGGCTTCACCCTGTGGTCCTGGCTTCCTGGTTTTAGTAAGTCTGCTGCCCAGGTTATCTGCTCCAAGCCAGAAGTCCAGGGGCTACCCCAGTGCTCCTGGCTGCCTGCTCCCAGCTCACAACCAGGCTGTTACCTAGGTTCCCAGCTTTCTGTTCCCAGTCAGGCAGCCCCGTGGGCTCCTCATTCCCCACTGGAGCCAAGCTGTACTGAGGATTTTGGTGGGGAGCTGGGCACCCAGGGGCAGCCCAGCTCCCAGCAAGGAGCTGGAGCTCTCAGCCCCCACATTGCCCCCTTAAGTCCATGGAAGCTCTCCCAGAGGGGACATGCACCACTGACAGAAGAGCAGTGTGGACCTGAACCACCACAGTAATTTGTGATAGGAGACCTGTCCTCTTTACATAAATACACAGAGAAAAACACCAGGGAAGGAGAAAAGTTGTTAAAGCTACAAGTTGGCACAAGAACAAATGGGGCTAAACTGGCCTGGAATTAATTGAGGCTGGAAATGAGAAGCAGGTTTTAAACATCAGAGGTGGTTGATTCAGCCTCCCAGTGGAAAGAGTGGGGCAAACAACCTAGCAAAGATGGTGCCTGATAAGTTTCCAAATGGGTTGTTATGATGTGGCTGCCTTTGATAGCAGGAAGTGAGATCCTTCCAGGCCCAAGTTCCTATGAACAAGCAAGCCCAGTTCAATAACATAGAAGGTGCAGTTGCACCGTGCCAATAATCTCATACATATAACACTTTCTCACCTGCAAATCAGGGCCTGGCCTGTGAATTACTGACTGGGATGCTAATTCCTTCCTGCACCTCAGTGGGAAGAAGCTGAGAGTCATTCCCCCAAATGAGCTCAAAGACCAATGATTTTAAAAGCAACTGCTGTTATAGGGTGCTATGGAAATTTGGGTGCTTCCAAAATGAAACCAGCTGGCTGTGATTTTCAGTGGCACTGAGCACCCACCACTCCCAAGGGCACTGTAGGTTTGCAGCCCCTCTGAAAATCAGATCCTACATGTCTCAAGCTGAGCCCATCCAAACTGAGTCAGCAGTGGCTACTTTTGGCAGCTTGGGCCTAATTCAATACAAGCATCACTTCATCCATCAAAGAAATGCAGCCACCTCTGGGGTGGAGTGTTGAACAGTCATGTGGCAATGTTTGTAGGGCAGCCTGGAATGAGGAGAAGGGGGAACTGAATGTGAATATAGGGGAAAAGAATGTTCCTTTCCCTAATTGAAACGTGGGAGGACATGAGCATAATAAGTGGCCCCGGCCATGGTATCTCTAAAGTAGAGACACGGCCAGGACCTCAGTCAGAAGCCGGTCCCCCTCGCACCATGCCAGGGAGCTGTTCATAAGAACAAGAAAGAGGCATCTGTAAGTTGCAGACAGACACCACTTCCTGCAGTGCCTTGGGTTTTCCCTTATTTGCGTGTTAATGAGGTCAACTCAACTTAGCTGCTGAGATCAGTGAGGGGAGATCAGGGAGTGTGCTATGGCTGTGAGAACACTCAGCAGCCTTGATTTACTGCCACCCATTTTCTGTCTTTCTCGTGGTTGCTCGGTGTTCCTATGGTGCTGCTTCTGAAATGAAATATCTCAGGAAAAGAGCGATGGCATGGCTGTAATTAGATGGTATTGGTTAACTAGGAAGGCAGTGGGCCTCCACTTTGTGAAATCAGAGCGTGACATCATGGGGGTTGTGGCTGTTCTGAGCATGAAGTCCAGAATGGGATCTGGTCAAAAACGCTGGACTGGCTCAGTCATCAGGGTGGTGGATCGGGCAGGCTGCAGTGTGGCAACCACAGCTTTGGACAATGGACGGAAGGAGGAGCTGGGCTCTAGCTCTGTCCACTCTGCAGCAGCTCTTAGCTGACTGCCACGTTCAAGGGATTCTGTGGTACGGGGCAGCACCAGCTGAAAAGGGCATTTGCAGAGGTGGTAGTTGGAAGACGGTGGGTCTAATACATCTAACATGGTAACAGACAGGGCCACGGGTCTCCTGTGATCACTCAGAAATCCGTCGCCCAGGCCCATGTACCAGAGAAGGCTCTCCTTTAGCTGTTTGCTGTTGCCCAATAACCAGCTTGAGCCTTGTCCCTGGGCCCGCTTGAGGCAGAAGCGCAACAGGCCCGTGTTCACAGCCCCAGCTCCCAAAGGCACGTGATCACAGGAGAGTCTCAGCACTCACTGGGGAAAGGGGATGTTTATAGCCCTTACAGCTGCAAAGAAAATCCTGAAAATGCAACCTGGTGTAAGCACTGCAGCAACACTATGTGAGTCTTCACAGAGCTTGAGCCTTTTTTTGAGGGCTATGTTGGCCAAGGCATCCCAATTGGTTAATGCTGGAAACTGCTGCTGTGGGGCCATCACGTACACAGGGCTGTAACTATGGTGGGGCGAATGGGGCTTTGCTCTGGGCGTGAATTTAAAAGGGCGCCACGGGAAAGCGATCACCCCTGCTGCCTCTGGCCGTGGCAGGGAAGCAATTCCCCTTGGTGGCTCCAGCCACAGTGGGGGATTGCTTCCCTCTGCCGCAGCCAGAGGTGGCAGGGGGGATTGCTTCCCTGCCACGGCCAGAGGCAGCAGCAGGGGGGTCCTTTCTCCCTGTTGCAGTAGGGTAGGGCCCCCTGTTGCTGGCTCCGGCCGCAGTGGGGAAGGGCCACACCCCTCCCCCTGCTGCTGTACAGATAGGCCCCAGATCAGGGCCTTGAGGGGCACCTTTGGGGCTGCTTGCCCTGGGCGCTGGCACCCCAAGTTATGGCTCTGCACCTACACACCCCCATGAAAGTCTCTTTGCAGCCATATGACTGTGCTGGGGTTGCATCTTCTGCCTCCCCCACTCCAGGGTCCTTTCATTCCTGTCTCCTCCTCTCAGAGATGGACCTGACCAGTGTGGGGCAGGGAATATGGGTCTGGGGAGACAGGAGGCCCAAAGCTGCCAAGGAGAAAGTGGGGCAGAGCTCCTGCAAAGCTGTATCTTGTGTAGATAGAACCCAAGACTGCAGACCAACAGGACGGGCAGTTGTGCAGGGGCTGGGGGTGCAGGCAGCCTTAGCTGGGTGCTGGAGGGAGATGTTTGGGGTGAGCACTGCAACAGTGGTTTAGGGATGAGAGAGGATGTTTAGCGTGAGCACCGGGGGGGGGGAGATAAGCAACGAGGAAGGGGAAGAGGGATATTTAGGGTGAGCACCAGGTGAGGAAATAGTCAGGTTAAGCAGCAGGGGGAGAAATGTTTAGGGTGTCTGCAGGGGTGGGTTAGTCCCTTCATGGTTCTGCTGCATAATGGGGATTGGGGCCTTTATGGTCCTTCCCCCATGTGCCCTCTGCTTTGGTGGGGGCAAAGCTCTCCCTCCTCTGTGTCAAACTCCAGCTTGCTGGGGCAGGGAGCATTGGCTTGGTGAGAGCAGGGGCCTCCTACCACTCGGCGACAAGTGCCCCCAGCAAACAGCTCCTGTATGAGTGCCCCCCTAAATGTGTAGATGGGTGGGACCATGGGGCTGTGTCTAGGACTCCGGGTGGCATTTTTCTGGTCCTGCTTTCTTGTTCTCCTGGTTTCTCTCAGGCCTCGTCTAAGAATGAGCCGAAATAGAAAAATCATCATGAATTAAATTGAAATAGGACTCTGGGGCTGGGAATCTCCACATGCAGGCAGCAGGCAGGGCCTGAGACAGCCAATGGAGTGAAGGACACCTGATCTAGTGCTTTTGATTCCAGTCAGAAAGCAGTGCTGAGCTCCAGTATCACCCACCCCAAGAGATGAAAAGTCAGAAACCCAGCCATTAAAACAACTTGAGATTGGCTTCAAAATTATGCAATGTTTTTTAAAATAATACATCGTGGGTTTAGTTTTTTGCCTTTGGATGCCTCAGACTTCAGAGGTCACATTTTCCAGCTTTTCTCTGCAACAGGAAGGCCTAAGACCTCAGGGTTTTTAAATGAAAGCTGGGATCTTGTGCAATCACCTGACTCTGGCAACTGGAGCTTTAAGAAGCCAAACATCACAAGACTGTACAAGCTAGCACTCTGATTCCACTGAAGGAGTGCACAGTTATGTGTGGCTGCTTGTAGATTGATTTACATCAGACATATTGGTGTACCTTGCATTGGTAGATTTAAATTAAACCAAACTGAGCAGTTTCAAACCAATGCAAGAACAGCCACACTGGTGTCTGCACCAGTCTAACTGAAATGGCTTTTGAAGCCAACTTAAGCTGAGTCAATGCAACTTCTGATTAAAGGCACTGTGTTTCTCAAGCCCCTTTGCCTACATGCACATGTGCACTCACGAGGCCGAACAGAGAGATTTCACTCCTCATTCTGGGAGTGCATTTCATTTCCTCTATATGTGGTGCAGAAATGAAATCAGCCATGACGCCACCCACTCAAACCTCCCCAGCCAGAGACTAAGTCATCGGATGCAGTTTTGTTTCTTTTTTGCTTTAACACCTATCAAATGGCCTGATAGGAGAGTGGGGGGTTCTGCAGCCTAGGCACATGACTCAGAGGGCAAGACAGAAGGCTTACCTTCCTGTGGTAACAGCAATGACTACACAGTAATTATTTGTTAGGTGTACTATGGTAGAGGCCCTGACTGAGTTGCAGCACTAGGTCCTGCATATACATAAGAGAGAGCTCCCAAGAGAATCTAAATTGACATTTCACAGATGGGAAACTGAGACAGGGGTCGATTATGTGACTGGTCGCAGTCATATACAGGGTAGCTGTGTCAGAGTGGAGATTTGAAGCCAGCTCTCATTTATCACTGGAAGTGTTTAAGAGCAGGTTAGACAAACACCTGTCAGGGATGGTTTAAGAGGTGCTTAGTCCTTCCATGAGTGCAGGGGACTGGACTCAATGACCTCTCATGGTCCTTTCCAGTTTCTGTGATTCTATCCTCCTGGCGTGTCTTAGCCACCAGATCACCCTTCTCCTAGTATCATGCTTTGGTCACCCTTGGCATAGCACGGCTTGGACACACGATCATTTAGTTTTAATACCAACCAACAGGGGGTAATGGTCTCTCTCTCACGCGCACACACTCAGAGATCGGACTTCACCCCAAGCTATCACTGGAGGTGCAGGATGCCCGGTGCTGGGGGTGAGCGAGGGTAACTCGTGCCAACCATTTTCAATTACCGGAGTGGGGTGCCCTGATATCCATTAAGCCAAGGAGACTGGGGAGCTGTAGACTGCACCAGGCGGAGGCAGGAGGGTCGGGTCCCTCTGCTATGTGTGAGCTGAGGTGACACAGATGCTATATCCTTAATGTAGCGCGGCGTATGTGGACCCCTTTCACCTGCTCTCGGGGCTGGGCTTTGAGAAGTGGGGGGGTGGGATTGGAGGATCATGGACACTTGCCGCTCCCTCCCTTCCAGCCATCTCTTCAGCTCACCCACTCTCCCCCTCCTTCATCCAGCAGGATGCCCCCATGTCTCCTGGTTCCCATGTGGGAAGCAAGGTTAGTTTCCAAATGTTTCCCAGATCCAGACCCCTGTGCAAGGAGTGCTCAGAGCAAAGGATTCTGGGGGAGCCACCAACTCTCGCTGCACAGGACTGAGTCAGAGCAGAGTCTGTCCTTTGGGGAGCCATAGGGCAGAAACTCCCCAGCCTCCACCCAGGACTGACTAGCCATGTCATTTTTGCTGTGGGTCTGATGACTGTGGCCAAACAGACTGACCTCCGAGTCCCAGAGAGGGGGGAACTCCTCCTCTGCTGCCCATTGGAGAGCGAGGCAGTGTTCGATTCTGCTGCGGGGCTTGTGAAAGGGGGACACCTCAGAGACATGGTCGTCAAAGTTCAGGTTGCGACCCAGTACTGGGTCACAGACCCACAGGTATTGGGTCGTGGCACCGGCTCTGCTCTGGAGGGAGGGCTGCTGCTCCTTGCTCCCCAGTCGGCCGGCACTGCTTCCAGAAGGGGGGGTGGCCCGTCCGTCCCACAGCAGAGGGATCAGTGCCTGGTAGAGGGATCCAGAGCTGGGTTGGGACCAAAAAAGTTTGACGATCACTGCCTTAGAGGACTTTCCCCGCTCCAGAAGAGAAGATGGGAGGTGAGATTCACTTGGGGGCTGTGGCTGCAGGAATCCAGCTGACTCTCCTCTCTGCCTTTGGTCAGTCCCCCAGGTGCTGAAGAGCTGCACAGAGTTTGTAGAGCAGCACGGCATAGTGGATGGGATCTACAGGCTCTCCGGGGTCTCGTCAAACATCCAAAAGCTGAGGTAAGGATGGGGGCTGAACACGCCTCCCATGTGGGTGGGAGGCAGGAGGTCGCCTTACTGAGTCTGGTTGTGTGTCTGGTGCACTGGTGGCTGCTGTGAAGCAAACATGCCTCTCTAGGGCTCTTCTTTAAAAGCGGTGGGCTGAACTTTTCAAAGCTGGGTTCCCAGAGTTCCTACTGGCAACATCTAGCCCAGGGGTCTCAAGCTCAAATCACCATGAGGGCCATGTGAGGATTGGTATGGGAGCCTGAGGGCTGCACCACTGAAACCTTTCCATACAATGATATTGCAAATATCGGTAATGATTGCGTCATTGAAGGCTGCAGGAAGTAGCTTTAGGGGCTGCATGCAGCCCACGGGCCGCATGTTTGAGACTCCTGATCTAGCCTCTAGTATCCCACCTAAATGGGCTGGTTTTAAACTCGCAAATGAAGTGAGGGATTCCCCATCTCTTCTTGTCTTCAGATCCAGTTGGCTGCTTTTCGAGAGATACATGATAGACAAATGCAACGTACTGGGCCCAGTAAATGGGTAACTGGGTGAACCACTCTGGCCTGTTTCAAAGGAGCAGTCATGTTAGCCTAGTAAAGCAAAAAAAGCAAGGAGTCTCGTGGCACTTAAAGACTAACAGATTTATTTATATCATGAGCTTTTGTGGGAAACGAAGTGGGATTCTCTCCCACGAACGGTCATGCGATAAATAACTCTGTTAGTCTTTAAGTGCCACAAGACTCCTTGCTTTTTTTTTCCCCCCTCTGGCCTGTGTTGTTCAGGGGTCATATAAGATGATCTAATGGCCCAGAATTAATTAATTCAAACTAATTAATTTGACTTTAAGTCAAAGTTATTAATTTGAATTAAGGAGTTTCAACTAGACTCCTAATTCGATTTAAAGCACGATTTAATAATTCAAGTTGTCAGAGAGTCTACGTTAGATCTCTAACTGGAACTGGGAGAGCCACGACTCCCTTCTCCCCGGGACCTGCAGCTCCCTGGCAAGAACGGAGCCTCCCAGGCTCCGTGGACAGGGGAGCCCTGGAGAAGCAGCTGCCAGCACTCCTGGACAGGGGAGCCTCCTGGGCTGTCCAGAAAGAGAGCCCCTGGTGCTCTCTTCCATGGTGCTCCCCTGCTGGCAGCAGGGAAAGGGCCCCGCAGGGGAGCCCTGCTGGTCGGTGGGGAAAGCCCCCTGCAGGGATCCCTGCTGGCAGTGGGGAAGATGCCCCACCGGCCAGGCACTCCCCTATCTAGAGAGCTCCAGCGGCTACTTCTTGGGGATCCCTGGACAGGGAGCCCTTGCGGCTTCGTGGCAAAAGGGAGCCGCACACCAGGGAGCCTCAGTGGGGTTCTTTGGCCCCAGCCCTAGGTTGACTTAAGTCAACTTAAGGCATCCAGCAATGGGTTAATTTGACTTAAAGTCAAATTAACGTTTAATTTGAAGGGAAAGTAGGCTTCATTATATCGAATTAGCCTTTCCTTATTTTGAATTAAGGAAAGGCTTAATTCAATATAATAAAATGCCTCCATGGCTGGGGAGTAAGTTATTTTGAATTAAGCCTCCTTAATTCGAAATAACTAGTAAGTGGAGGTGCGCCCTGTGAATCTAGGAATTTTGAAAGGCGCTGATTTTTCTAAGCCAAGACCATCCCTGTGAGAATGCACAACTAGGAATGGGTAGCTTGAGTTCCAGCTGATCTGAATGGTTGGGATGAAGCCCGGCTAGAACTAGATCCCAGACACTGCAGGGCTTTAGAGATCATATAGCACTAGTGCTGACTGGCTGCTGGAATTTCTGTTCCATAGGAAATTCTGATGCATCAAAATGAGGTTTTGTTCAAATTGGAATGGAAAGGAGAATTTTGAAATTTCCCCTAGACTGAAAAGTCTTGAAAAATTCCATTTGGAGCTGTCAAAATGTTTCGTTTTGATAATATTTCAGTGGGGAGTTTCAGTGAGGTAAAATTGTTCTATCTGGATTATGTCAAAACCCTATAATAGTGGTTTTCAGCTTGTGGTCGGCAGGCTGCTGAGGCTCTGCAGTCTGTTCTCAGAAGGGGTCTCTGAAAGGTTGTCATTACCACAGAACAGTGTTTTTCAACCTGTGGATCACGTACCACTGGTGGGGGGGATCCAAAAACTATGCCAAAAATTTTCAGAGGTGTCTGCCCCTCCATTTAGCAATCTGCAAATGAAAAAAGGTTGTAAAATAATATTAAATATGAAGCATAGTATCAATACAAATTAACAGATTGATATAAAGTAAAACAATCAAAGTGAGATGGAATGAAAGGAGAATGTTGACGCAAAACATTTTTTTCCTTATTGAAACAAAAAGGCTGAAATTGCTTTATTTTTCCCCCTTGAAAATTTTGTTGAAATCAACACCTTCCCAAAAACTGTTTAGATTTTGGTGGAACTGCATTTTCTGACAGATGACTGCTCCAGTGAAAAATTGTCACCCAGCCTCAGTGCATGTCTAGACTGCAGTCCCACGGTGTGATTGCAGTTTGTGCACTGTGATGGTTCTTGGGGTACGATGGACTAGAAGTCATCTTCTTATGCTCTGCCCTAGCAGTGGCTGGGGGTTAGCTACCTAACAGTCACTCAGATGCTGTCATTCAGGGTTATGCCAGCCCTGACTTTGTCTCACAGATAACCAGGCAAGGAGTCCTGTGGCACTTTAAAAGACTAACAAATTTCTTTAATGTATTTGTTAGTTTTTAAAAGTACCACAAGACTCCTTGTTTCTTTTGCTGATATAGACTAACACAGTTACCCCTCTGGAGCCTAACAAGAGTACACCCAGGGTTGGCTTGACCCATAAGCAAAGGAGGCCCTGGGTCAAGCTGTCATTTGCCTGGGGGTGGCTGTGGTGCCGCGCTGGGGTGGAGCAGGTCAGCCCGTGGGTTGGGCTCTGCTCTCTCGCCCATCTCTGGGCCAGCCCGCCCCACTCCCAGGGAGGAACAGCCAGTCCAGGGGACAAGTGAGAGAGTGGATCCCGGCCTCTGGGCTGGCCTGCTCTACCCCTTAGCTGTCTGTTCCCCTCCCTGGGGGCAGGGCAAGAGGGAGCCGAGGCCGGGTTCTGCCCCCTGCAACCCGCCCAAGGTGGGGGAGCAAAATCAAAAGCCAGCTTGGGGTGCCAAAGCCCCTTGAGCCAGTCTTGGCTACACCCAATCCCCTGAGTTCCCTTGAGGTGTCTCCCTGTGATGTTCAGCCCCTGACGCTGGCAACTCAGAGAAGACCCAGATCCTCTATCTCCTCAGGAGCAGTGGACACCAATTTACTACTTTTACCTTAAATCACCATCCTACAAAAGACAACACACTTGTGATATAATAATCCCAAAGCAAGTCTGTTTTAAGAAAGACCAGAGGTTCCACTAGAGTGGTGAAAGCAGATCATTTCAAAACAAAACACCATAAAATAGGATCTGGGGCTTACACTTATTGGCTATGTCTATGTCTATACTGACGGCAGCAGGCGGGTATTCTGGAAGCACTTAGTGGTGAGTCTGAACTTGCTGCTGCACTCCCGGAAGTCGGTGCTGGCAGTCCCCCAGGAGACGTAGGTGAAAAATGGCCGCAAGGGATTTATGGTCAACTTTCCCAAGTGTGTCCCAGCTAGGGATTTCCCTAACACCCCCCAGACCCCCCCTGAATTTCCCAACCCCCCCCCAGTTGTCAGCTCGTAACAGTGTTATACCAATTTGGTGAGCACCACAACACCCCTCCAAACCTACTCCTACACTCCCCTAATTTCAAGTCCTGGGGAGACTGCTCATCCTGGCAGCTTAGGAAGTCACCCGCATTTAGGCAAGGCATTTTATGTGCCTTACGTAAATGCTGGTCGACTGCTGCTGAAAAGTGCCCTAAGTGTAAACTAGGGCTTAGTTGATGCTACAGGGCTCAGGGAAGTCGACTTTATAAGGTCTACTTGAAGTTGACTCTATTAAGTCAACTCAGTGAAGCCCCATTGTTTTAAGTCAACTTTATAAAGTTGACTTAAAAGGCTCTATTGCACTATCAACTTTATTAAGTCAACTTTAATAGGCACATTGTGTTGACTTAAAAAAGTTGACTTAACCCTTAAAGTTGACTTTAAGGGTAGGAGTTATTAAGTTGACTTAAGCAAGTGCTTAAGTCAACTTAATATGTGACCCAGATCTCCTGGGGTAACCGCCTGAAGCTGTAAAAAGGAGAGCAGATTCTCCCAGCACTGGTGGGTTACCTGGAGATAAACTTCCCAACCAGTCACAAACAATGCTTCTGATCCCCCACACTGGGTGTCAAGAAGCCACCATAAAATATACTCAGCCCCCTTTACTGCATTCCAGTCACTGGTCCCCTATACAGCCATTAAGTCTGGTAAAGATAGAAGTTGCTTAAAATTTCAAGTTCTCTACCCAAAACGGTCTCTCCTGACCCCAAAGGGTCAGCCACAGCACCCAGAACAATATAGGTTTGGGTCTTACCCAAAATACCACGCTGCCAGCCAATCCTTTAGTAACTAAAACTAAAGGTTTAATATAAAAAGAAAAGAAACAAAATGAGAGATGTTATAGGGTCAAAGTGAATCACGTTTAGAGTCCATAGAAGATAATTTCTTGAAGAATTTGGAGTTTGCAGGTCTCAGGCAAACAATACCTAGATAGGTTTAAGTCCTTGTTTCACAGCTTCAGTTGTTAGAAATCCAGTTTAAAGGAATATAGACCAAATTGTCCAGGTGTGGAGTTTGTTCTAATTCTCCCCTGAGAATTAGCAGGGTGGTTTCTAGGCAAGTGCTGGCTGGGATCACAATCCTGCAGCCCAAACTTTCCCTGAGAAGCTTGGCCTGATGGGAGATAAAAGGATTATATTCCTCACTCCCTTTTGTAGTTGTAGCAAGGTGTGCATTTGTAGGTCATTGCTTCATGTGGTCTTTGATGACAGTTCTCAGGTACTTAAGTAGAGAATAGTAATGTATATTGTCCTTTGAAGTAAAACCTTCACCTCCTGGGCACCACAGGTAATTAGCTGCATTAGCACCATTAACAGACAGTTTACATTGGTACATCAAAGGTCCATCTAGATCACTGGTTCCCAACCTGGGGTCCGGGGACCCCTGGGGGTCTGCGGACATGTTTCAGGGGGTCCGCAAAGCCTCCCCCTACTGGGACCAGAATCTAGCTGCAGCCCGATGCTCCCCACCAGGGCTGCCTCTCCCCGCCTGCAGCCAGATCCTGGCAGGGCGATGGGGCAGTGGTGGCTCCCTGGCAGGGACAAGGGTAGGGAGCCATAGCTGCCACAACTCAGCTTCCCAGCTGTGCAGGCCATGGGGGTGGTGGCGCTGCTCACCAGCTGTCCCAGTGGCACCAGCCAGATTATATAATCAGCTGGGGGGGCTGCAAAGATTTTTTTTTTTTTTTTGGTCGAAAAAGGGTCCCTAGCCTGAAAAAAGTTGGGAATCACTGATCTAGATGTTAATGTTCCCTTTCAACCCCTTCAACAATAGTGACAGACAGGGAAGCAGTTCATTTACCTTGCTATCTTCTAACAGGATATATGTAAATTTGATTAAGAAACCACTATTGATACACATGCATATCAAAGCCCTAGCCTAATTGTAACACTACCATTGCATTTTCCTATAATATGTCTTTAAGGGTTAGGTTTGGGTCATGTGTTTTACAAAATGGCTTGGCCTTCTCAGTTTCCAAAGGGATAACTGTGTTAGTCTAGTCCAGCAAAAAAAACAACAAGGAGTCGTGTGGCACTTTGAGACTAACAGATTTATCATCAGGGATGCGGCAGGCACATCAAGACTTCAAAGAGAAACAGCTGAACTCGAATTAATATGCAAACTAAATTCTGTGAAAGCAGGACTTAATTGAGACTATGGGTTCTTTTCCCATTACAAAAGGTAATTTGACTTCAGGCTTCCATGGTCTGAACCTGAAAACTGCTCTGATTTGCTGTTACTGTATGACCTGATCCTATGTTTTACACCCCCTTGCATTTAGTTTCATTCCCTTCTGTAAGTTCACCCATCTTCAAAGCATCTGAGGAAGTGGGATTTTCTCCCATGAAAGCTCATGCAAAAAATAAATCTGTTAGTCTCAAACTGCCACACAACTCCTTGTTGTTTTTTTGTTGGCCTTCTCAGGCCTACCATGACATAATGAACTCCAAATATGCCCAGGGAGTTGCCTCAGTCGATTTAAGCCCCTAGTTTAGACACAGCCATAATAGTTCCCTTTCCTAGCTAATAAAGTAGGTTCACCCTGCAAAATTCAGTGTGTTCCAGAGCTGGCTGGCTTCCCAGGACCCAATATCTCCAGTCTTTCATGAAACACACCTGCTTAAATAGATGTCTCCTCAGTAAATGGATTCAGGCCGTCATTCTCCACCCAGAGATATACGGAGTCAGTCTTTTGTCTTTATTCCCAGAAGGTGCAGTTGTAACCTGCTAGGGTGGGCTCAAAGTCATTTATCTGCCCCTCTCCAGTGCCTCACAGAAAGCAGAGACCTCCAGAAAGCAGCTGGAGAGCCAGGATCTAGTCTGTAAAGGGGCTCACAGTGAAGACTGTTCAGAATTCATAAAAAAAACAAACAAAAGCAATATACTATATTAAACATTAACTTTATAAACCTTCTATGAAAGCAGAAGAAATTATTAGTATACAGATCTATAATACTTAGTGGCTATTTAGCAGTATCCACATGAGTCTGTTATAGTCTCAAATCACCAAGTCCAAAGGCTTGTGCTAGAAGCCAGTATCTCCCTCCTCTTTGGCAGCAGAAATCCTCTGTATGAGTCCTGGAAAACCTTTCTTCCTCTGCTGGGAGCACTGCTGTCCACACAGCTTACTCAGTCCACACTCATTTACGTACAGACATATATAAAAAACCCTGTTACAAAGGAAAAATACATCTCTGACAATAACAAAATATAATTATCTCTTTCCCCTTATTACACAAAAGAACTGTAGCTAAGCCCATAACCCAGAGTATAAAGTTAGAAGGCAACCACCCTTCTTTTCCCAATAGTTGCTTCTCTGTACACACTGCCTCCAGACTTCCCTGCTGGAGGGGTAACAAGGCTACTGACCTGAAGCAAAATGCCTCAGAGTTGGGAAAAACAGCCTGCTGTCTGCTCCTGGCTCAGCTTCTCCCCTTGCACAGAGCACCAGTGCTCTCCTCAATGCAACCGGCTGGGCTGCTTGATCTCAGACCCCTGACCACTGGGCTGGCAGGGAACCTTGCTGAGCATGCTCCAAACTACACAGACCATGCTGGAACTTCTGGGTCTAGGCAGCTAAATCTGCCCAGCAACAGCGACACAGCAAGAGCAACTCAGACACCAGCAAAACTCTTAAAGAAACACTCCTCCTTTAAGCCAATGGGTTACACAGTATCTGTATCATTCATGCACCTTTTTACCTCCAAGTAGTTTTATAGCTTATAGTTTTATCTTTGACAGTTTTCCATTGACTTTTCTGGGTTGTTATAGCAGGTGGACAAACGGAGTGATATCATTACCTGATGGGCTAGCCAGAGAGGGATGGCAACTCCCTCCCACCTGAATGGGCCAGTACCGAGACCTATGTTTCCCTGGTCATTCACTTTCCTCCAAGACCAGCAGGTGTAGTTTTCAATATAGTTACACTATTTCTTAAATGTCAGCTGTACACCCATCTTTAAATGATTATGAGTGTTGTTAAGTTGCCAGCTTTCCACAAAAACCTCCCATGCAAGCCGTGGTGGAAAAATACCATGAAAGTGATATATTATATGTAGTGAGTTTGTTCAAACTGAGGCAGAAGTTACTTGCAAAGGACACCGAATCCTTTGCTCTTTGGCACTGCTGGGCCTCTATGTTACATGCTGATGTCCCCAAGCTTGCTTTGGTATAGCTACCAGAGGGGCAGTTAACCAGAATCTCAGTTCCAAAGGTGTAGCTGTGTTAGTCTAGTTCAGCAAAACAAATAAGGAGTCTGGTGGCACTTTTAAAGACTAATTAATTTATTTATTGCATGAGCTTTCATGGGAGAAAATACCGCTTCGTTCAAATATCTGATGAAGTGGGATTTTCTCCCATGAAAGCTCATGTGATAAATCAATTTGATAGTCTTTAAAAGGGCCACAGACTCCTTGTTTGTTTTTCCAGAATCTCAGGTGGGTTTGCAACACCCAGACTGCTGTGATTTCACTGCCCCAGGATAGCTAGATTAACACTAGATTGGGGATGTTCGCATGCCTAGACTGATCCCTTATCATCCCTTGGCATTGCCCTGGGAGCAGATAGGGAGTCTTGTGGCAGTCGGAGCCATGTGCACCTTGGTGCTCACACTTCACCAGGCAGGTGCGCTCTGCACTGGCTCATGCATCTTCAGGTCCCTGGATGGTGGCTCCATGAACAGCTTTCTGGGTCAAAAAGAGCCTCTGAGGATGTTTGCATGGGAGCTGGAGGTGTCATGTCCAAGTCAGGGTGCACTAGTGTACTCAAACTATTGTACCTAGAATTTCAGGGGCGCTTGTACGCTGGGCAGTTAGTCCAACTACACTGCTAGTTTTACAGCATTTGAGTGGGTACATCTCCTCGAATTGGATACCCCTCCCCCCGGCTGCTTGAGTGGAGACAAACCTGTTGTTAGATGGAGAAACCCCAACCAAAGTACTAGAGTTCAGGGAATTTAGCTGGTTCTGCCCTCCGCGTTCATGGGCGGGGGCCAGCCATGTTCTCTTGTGAGTGTGGACGTGGTATGGGATCCCCTATGCAAACAGAGGGTCACCGACTCTCCTGGAGATTCCAGGACAATCCTGGAATTAAAGATGAATCTTGAATTAAAGATCACAGCCTGTGATGAACTCTGGGAATACACCCAACCCAAACAGGCCACCCTAGTTGCTCCCTGGTCTTATCTCCCTCAGGGCTTCCAGTGCAGTTATTCTCCTCCCTCTCTTGGTTCACAGGCAGGAATTTGACAACGACCGCTGCCCGGATCTCAACAAAGATGTGTATCTGCAGGACATCCACTGCGTCAGCTCCCTCTGCAAAGCCTACTTCCGGGAGCTCCCCAACCCACTCCTCACTTACCAGCTCTACGACAAGTTTGCTGTGAGTCTGGTTGTGCAATTCACCTAGGCCGGGGATGTCTCCACTTCTGTGCCAACTTGCAAAGTTGGCACCTGGGCTGAGCCCATGGCTTGGCCTAGCCCTGGTGTCAGCAGCCACCCTGCAGAGCCCAACTTGTGTGCCCAGGCCCTCATTCTGCTACATCCCCCCATGTGGTCACGTCCACTAGCGAATGGCTGGAAGAAATCCCAGCGGTCTTAGTGCAGTGGGGAGTTGGGTAGCGCTATGATTTTTTCCCAGTGCACTGAGGAGAACTTGTCTGTCCTGGGCACACAGCAGGAATTGCAGGAAGGACAGAAGGCTATTGGTACTCAAGGGGTTTAGCCTGCATCCACACTGCAAAGTGTAGAGGTTACTAGCCCCACTGAAAGCCTCACTCAGGCTTTAGACTATACCACAGCTGGGCCACCAAGCCTAGGATTAAAGCACCACCAAACTGGGGTGAAAGGGTGTGGGTGTGGAAAGAGAGGGCATTAATTAAAAAGAGCCCCTGAAGCAAAGACGGACCCTAACAGTCTTGGCTGTGGCAATTTCGCAGGAAGCACTGGGAATTAAATCAGCAGCAGCTGGCATCCGGCCCATCCACCACCCCCAACAATCACCTGGGCAAATTCCAAGCGGGCGAGGGTGAAGCTGCATGCATGCTGCCTTGTGTGTGCCAATCAGGGTGTTTCCATATGTCCCCTGGAGCTCTGCATGGCAGCCCCTAGGTGTGAACCTTCTCATCCTGCTCCCAGAGCACTGTGTAGCAGATGACGATGCTCCCGGTGAGGTGTCCTGTAGGAGCCAGGGCATCCTACCCTGAATAGAACCCAGTCGGACTGAGGTTGGTCCTGTTGAATGGGCTTAACTGTTCCGTTAAGGGGGTCAAAGACAATCTCAGACCTCAATAAGATGTGTTTTTTGTATTGTAATAAAGACACAAGAAGCAATTCTTCTGCTCTACTATGCCCTGATTAGGCCTCAACTGGAGTATTGTGTCCAGTTCTGAGTGCCTCATTTCAGGAAGGATGCGGCTGAATGGGAGAAGGTCCAGAGAAAAGCAACAAGAATGATTAGAGGTCTGGAGCACTTGACTTATGAGAGAATATCGAAAGAGCTGGGTTTGTTTAGTCTGGAAAAGAGGAGACTGAGGGGGGATATGATAATAGTTTTCAAGTATCTAAGAGTTGGCACCAGGAGGAGGGAGGAAAACTGTTCTCCTCAACTGCATAGGACAAGAAGCAATGGGCTTGAATTACAGCAAGAAGCAATGGGCTTAAATTACAGCAAGGGAGGTTTAGGTTGGACATTTAGGGAAAAAATTCCTGTCAGGGTGATTAATCACTGGAATAAGTTGTCTAGGCAGGTTGTGGAATCTCCACCATTGGAAACGTTTAAGAGCTGGTTAGACAAACACCTGTCGGGGATGGTTTAAGAGGGTATTTGGTCTTGCCATGAGGCCAGGGGACTGGACTTGATGAGCCCTCATGGTCCCTTCCAGTTTCTATGGTTCTATGATTCTGTAAAGGCAAGGGGAGCGTGTAGCAGGGTGATGTTCACCCACTTACAACACCCCAAGACTTAAAGGGACACATGGAACAGGTGTTGACTGGCCACCTTGTTACTGTGCCAACCACTCACTTTCAGGCTCCACAGATGGTGCCATCTGGCTGTAGTAAAACAGCTGCAGACAACAGGAGCAACTGCCTGATGTGCTCACCAGAATGGCCAGACTGGAGACAAACAGGGCATTTTGCTGGAAGGAAATGCAGGGGCTATGATTCCAAACACTGAAAGTTTTTTAAATCCATGTTGGCTTTTGCTGCAATGTTTGTATAAGGAGAAAGGGAAATGCCACCAAATTGAAGCACAGCTGTGGCTGTGTTAATTCAGATGGCAGGGGCTTCATCTGCCCCATATTTTTTCCCTTTTAGTTTTCTAATTTGCTGCTAAAGCAGTAGGATTCTTCTGGGCATTGATGCCTTGTATAGTGTTGGATGCAAAGAGCTCAGTCTGTTTAGTTTAATAAAGAGAAGGCTAAAGGGTGACTTGTTCACAGTCTAGTACCTCCACCAGTGATGGATTTAGGCACAAGCCAAGTAGGCCATGGCTTGGGGCCTCACATTACAAGGGCCTCTTAATATTTATGTTGTAATACACTTTTTTCTCTTTATTTTTTATGGAATGGGGCTTCTGAATCTTAACATAGCTTAGGGCCTCAGCATGTCTTAATTCAGCTCTGACCTCCACTAGGAACAAACATTTTATGAATTCTTCAGTCTAGCCAAGAAAGGTCTGGTATGCTCTGATGGCTACAAGTTGAAGCTAGCCAAATGCAGGTTGAAGTTAAGGCCAACATTGTTAACAGTGAGACTAATTAACCATTGGAACAATTAACTGGAGTTGTAGTGGATTCTCCATCCCAGGCCATTTTAAAATCAAGATTGGATGTTTTTCTAGATCTGCTATAATTCAAACAGGAATTAATTCAGGGAAGTCCCATGGCTTGTCGTATCCAAGAGGTCAGATTATTACACTGGTTCCTTCTAGCTTTGAAATCTATCTAGAGTTTCTGGCTCTCTTCAAATGTAACCGGTGGCTGTGCCGAATGGTTGACAGCTCATTGGACTAGCAATTCAAAAACTGAAACTGTCTAGACCTAAAAGTGAAACTTGGTAAACTGAGCTACTGTGGTGCAAAAAATCAGGGTGCAGCATGATTGGTGACAGTCCATGGTGAGCTTTAAAATTCTGTCAGTTCTAATAACTGCATACAGTTAGATACTGCTGTCATGGGTGCTTTATTTGGTTATTTTTACTGATATTTGCCTTATACAAATCATCATCCTCATCACCTGTGGCTAGGATTACCAGATGTCGGGCAAAAGGAGGATATATCCTCCTTTTACCTTCATGTCCTCCATCTGGCAGGCATTTTAAAATACATGATTTTGCTGGCTTTTTACTTATAGGGGTTAAAATATGCTGGAGTGCCATGGAATAACTTATTTTTAGGGGAAAGCATTCCAGGGCCCCCCTAAAAACAGAAGAATATTACATTAATACTACATTTTCTCCATGTGTCCTCCAATGTCCTCCTTTTCATACTTCCCTGTCCCTCTTTCCAGGCTTTGGTATCTGGTAGCCGTACCTGTGGCAGTCTTCATAAAATCATAGGATTGGAAAGGACCTCATGAGGTCGTCTAGTCCAATCCCTTGCTAAAGGCAGGACCACTCCCTAAATCATCTGAGCCAGGGTTTTGTCTAACTGAGCCTTAAATGTTTGCAAAGATGGAGATTCCACCACCTCCCTATGTAACCCATTCCAATGCTTCTGATTGCCCTAATTTCCCCTGCTGATTTTGTCTCTCTTGTTGGATCTTCTCCTGGTGTCCTCCTTCCCTACTCATCTCAGGTATTAGGGCTTCATTAGGATACCTAAAACACTGGTTTGATTCCCCTTCCCCCAGTTCTAACTAGACTCTCTTTTATCCCTGCTGTTACAGCCACATCTCCCTCCAAGTTCCATCCCTTCTCCCAGGTCTCTCTCATTGTGACTTACCTGTTGGCTTTGGTCACCTTCCCCTGTCAAACCAAAAGCCCTCCTCACTAGGTTAGCCAGTCTACATCCAGATGTGTTCTTCCCCTTCCTTGATAGGGATCTATAAGGCCCAAAGCACTTTACAAAGGAGAGCCAGGGTCAGAGTCCCCTTGTACAGATGGGGAAACTGAGGCACAGAACAGTGCCTGGGGGGTCACCCAGCAGGCTAGGGGCAGGTGCAAACATCCAGCAAAGAGGTAATCCCTGTGCACAAAAGCTTACAACAAAAGTGAACTGTAGTAAGTAGACAGAGAACCCAACTCACACCAAGAAAAGCCTGGCCTAATGGCTAGAATGGCAGCGGGGTCTCAGCAAAGCTAGGTTCTAGCTGTGGCTATTGTGTGGCAAGACAGTTTCCCCCTGTGTTACAATGGGTATAATGATGGTGACCACCTCTGTAAAGCACTTTATGACCTACTTATGCCATGTGTCATGCAGCCTTAGATAAAACACAGGGAAGAAAGGTTGTTTTTTTCACCATTGTAAAATCCTAAGACGTAGAGAAAAGTACCTAGGTAGGTACTTACAGACTGCAATTGAGTCACCTTTTAGCCTTCTCTTTGTGCAGATGAATTGATTGAGTCTATCACTTCATGGCAGGTTTCCCCTAATCCTTTAATCGTTTTCATGGCTCTTCTCTGAACCCCCTCTGGTGTTTCAACATCCTTCCTGAAGGAAGGTTTGTAGGTCATGAATCCAGGGCTCTGAGGTCACCTTTATGATAAGTCTCACTGCGTGGGTGGCATTAAATGCTGGGAAGCTCATCTGCTCTGTATAATTCTGCTTATGCCATTGGTATACTCGATCCATTAGAATTACTGCCAATAAGGTGAGCTGAATCTGATGGCAAATGTGAAAAACCAAGATGGGGGATGGGAGATAAGTGGTGCCTGTATAAGAAAAAGCTGTGAATATTGGGACTGTCCCTATCAAATTGGGACCTCTGGTCACTCTAATCACAAACCACAGCCTTGATTACCCTTGCCCATCAAGGTGTGGCGCTAGTGCAGAGGAAACAGTGAAATACGCCTGCCTGCTGATATTGAAATGTCACAGTTGAGGAATTCAGCACGACAAAACAATGGGAGAATGCTGTTCCCATTTTTCTGTTTTGCCAGCAGGCAATGTGGTCTGGAAGCATGAGCACTGGCACATTCAACACACGGTTGCTGGTGCAGTTGCTTTGATCATGTCGCCCTCTAGTGGCTGGTGCTAAAGATGATACAATCTGTTGCTGTCTAGCTTTTGGTGCTTAAGTCTGTGAGTTCAGTCCCTGCCAGCTGCCACAGGTCCCTAGTCACCTGCTCCTGTGGGTGCTTTGGAAATGATGGCTAGTAAATAAGTGACGGGGCACCCTGGATCCCCTGCGGTACACGTGAAAACAATGATGCTCATGTCGTCTCTAGCAAACAGGTTATCACAGCTCTGCCTCTCAAGCTGGGCTGGGCTGGAGAGTCTTCAGGGACATGTATAGGGTGTTTGCTGCCAAGGCTCTGCACAAACAGCCTGGCACCATTCTGCGTGCAATGTGGAGAGTCCTGGCTGGCTTGGAGAGCCCTGGTTGCTGGCAGGATGTTGGAAGTGGAGGGGCTACGGTTAGGGTCTACAGGGCCACAGAACTTGCCACTCTATTGCTGAACCTGGACCCAGATTTCCTCTGTTTTCTGCTGCCCCCGACACTCAGTAATCACCCAGTCTCACTGGATCCTGTCTGGGAGGAACAGATGTGTAGCCAGTGGCCACAGGAGGAGGCTGGGTTGCTTGGACTTGTTCTCAACACAAGCCAAAATGACTACGTTTGGGTCTATCTGGGGAGGCTGGTATAATTACAAACATACGCAAGCTAGCTCCGAAGAAGCTACAGTACCAAAAATAGAAACATGGCCATGGCAGGAGGGGCTAGCTGTCCAAGTGCTTAGCTGGGCCCTTGGCAGGAGTATATTCTGGCTGCTTTACTGCTCCAGCTCCACCGCAGACATATCCATAGGAGAGACTTGATAAGGTCGGTATGGTTCCAGTAGGGGTAGGGTGAGCTGTGAGACCTGGAAGGGTGGAGGAGACCCAAGTCACACCTCTGGACCAGAGAGATGAATACACATGGGTCAATGGATAAAAGGAAAGATTTCAGTGTGGCAGGCATGAGGCTCTGTAGGGTCTTGCTGTTCAGTCCTGGTGGTCTTGGATTCTGTCCTTGGCCCAGGGCTGGGCTGGGTTTGGTGGGACCCTGCATCTGCCCCTGGAATGTGTAGTGAAGGTGCTGGTGAGAGGTGGCAGGGCACTGGAGTGGAGAGGAAAGAGTGGGTCCTGATTCTTGCTTTTCTCTCAGGATGCTGTGGCCATCCAACTGGAGGAGGGACGGCTGGTGAAAATCAAAGAGGTGCTGAAAGAACTTCCACTCCCACACTACAGGTACGTGCTGGATGGGGTGGCAGCCCTCAACCCGCTGCCCTCACCTGGCCCCCTTGAAGCAAGCATGACATGTGGGCGAGGGCCTCAGGGGAGCCAGGACTGTGGCAGGGCTACTTGGGCTCAGCCATAAAAGAAGACCTTGAGTTTTGGAGATCGAAGGGCAAGGCCATGGCGGACAGAGTTCCCCTCCTGCTCAAAGGCTGGCCCCTCCAGGTCTGGGCTGTGCCATGCTGGGATGGTGCATGGCTGCCTGGCCTGGTACCCTACTACTCTGGGTACCTTTCACCAGCTGGGGGGCTGGGAGACCGGACAGGATCATGGTAACAGGAATGTCCAGAGCAACTGGTTGGAGACCAGGGGGGTACCATGGGGGCAGATTGTCCCATACCTGCTATCACAGAGTTGTTACACCTGCTGCACTGGGTGCTGGCCACTGTTGGCTATAGGTCATTGGGCTAAATGATCCTGGGCTTTGATCCTGCCCAGCATCACTGCATGGCACCGGTCTCCAGCCCAGAATTCCCTGTTGAATCTCTCCCTCTGTGTCGTGCTGTCTTCACCTATCTCCTCCTCTTACACTGCCTGCCCTAGGACCTTGGAGTTTCTGATGAGACATCTGGTTCACATGGCATCCTACAGCTCCGAGACTAACATGCATGCCAGGAACCTGGCCATTGTATGGGCACCCAACCTGCTCAGGTGAGAGACAGCTGGGATGGGGGCTCCTGGAGTCAGGGATGGATGGGGATGGAGTGTGATGGGGCTGGCAGACGAAGTGGGGCCTGGGGACAGGAGAAGGGTCATGGGGGGAAGAGAAAACCATTTTAATGGGATACCCCCCCTCTTGTCTAGTTCTCTCACGATAGTGACGTGACCCATAAATGCTCAGGTGATTTCACTCTTGTGCTCCTCTACTGGATGCAAGGGGTCTCCTGTAAGAGAACACTAGCCCCAAATCAAAGCCAAATGGTGCCCCATGAATGAGATCTCTGCCCTGCTGCATGTAACAGGCAGAATATGAATGTCCTCCTGGTGGAAGAGTGGGCTGGATCCCAGAAGGGTTCCCTGGCTGTGCCATCCCCCTGGTTTGACCATGCAGCACAGCCCAGCCTCTCCATCCCTCCTCTCTAGGTCTAAGGACATTGAGGCCTCGGGATTCAACGGCACGGCTGCCTTCATGGAGGTGCGGGTGCAGTCCATTGTTGTGGAGTTTATCCTAACCCACGTGGAACAACTCTTTGGAGATGCCCCTCTCTGCGGTAGGTGCTCTGGCTCCCTGCCTTGGTGCAGAGCTCCGGCAGCCCTGGGACTCTGCATTGTGTGCTGATAGCTGGCAGGCCCTGATGTATCTGGTTGAGACTGCCTAGAAAAGGCTGCGGCCCCTGAGGCTGGAGTCTTGGCTGAGATGATATGCAGATTCCCCCCCTCCCAAGCACTTTTTGCCACCTCTTGAAGAACACAGGGCCTAACTCCTCACGGGTCTGATGGTGCCTAATTTTCCTTGAAACGAATGGGCATTAGGCACCCGAATAGTTGTGGAAAACTGGGCCATAGCTACTAGCAGATGGTCTGTCTACACTGCAGTGAAAGCCCTGGGTTTGCAGAATGACAACAGCAGAGTTTCCTTGCTCAGAAATCCCTACATCTGCCCCTCCAGCAGCTCTGTGCCCAAGAATCCCTGTCTCTTCGCTTCCTCCCAGTATCACACTCACAACTGCTTCTCCTGCCTTTCTTCCTTCAACACCCACAGCCTGCAGCTGATGTCCTCAGCCTTGCTAGCCACGTGTGTTAGCCCTGGCCTGGCCATGTGGCTTAGTAGCTTGGCTGGTCATTCTTTGTCTCCAGCTAGTTTTATTACCTAACTGGGCTGGGAGACACCTTCTTTTGAGCCTGAAGGTGGGTGCTTGACTCCCATTGGTTTTAACAAGATCTGTGATTGTGTTTGGGCCTGAGATGGCAGCTGCTGGCACCCACTTCCAGCCCTGAGAACACCAAGCAAATAATCTGGATGTTTGTTTCCCCTCCTTAGGAACTGACCGCGAGAGTGTCCGGAAATCTCTCCTCCTGTCTGGCTTGGGGTTGCCAGGAGTCCTTTCTGACTGCCAGACTGTGTCCTACAATGTGCCAACCATGCTGAACCAGGGAGACGGCCCACCACAAATCCGCCCTTACCACACCATCATCGAGCTCACCGACCACAAGTATGTGCCCTGTCCATCCGCTCCCTTCTCTGTCTGGGCTTTGCTAGCTGCCTGGGTTTAATCTCTGGTGCCATGGGTGCAGGTCAGTCCCAGAAGCAGGGTTTGGGAAGAGAAAATGCACTGAGCACTTGATGCTTTTGCACATTATCTGTGCACTAATGTACCTGACTATCCAGGGGGACAGTCCATGCCCACATATAGACAAAGGCACCTGGGAGGAGAATGGAAATCACAAATCTGTGCCTGCTGGGCAGATGACTGGGGAATCAAACAGTTCTGCCTGGAGACAATTAGCACCACACACTCCATTCTTTACAGGTTGACCATGAATATACCTGTGTGTGCAGATGCACACACCATGAAAAGATCAGAAATATATAGGAGCTGGTCTACTATAACCTACAGAGGCGCACAGGCAGACCACCCGCACACACCATGTCAGAGAGCAATATATACACAAGCACCAGTGGTGCATACACACCCACACCCTGCGGACATGGGCTCTCTCCAGACTGGGGTGCCTTTCTAATCTCTACAATTCTTCACAGAAGAAAAGGCTCCCTGAAAGTAAAGAAATGGAGGTCAATCTTCAACCTGGGCAGATCCAACAATGACTCTAAACGCAAGATGGCCAAGCCGGAGGAGAAAGGTCTGGACTGGGGAGAAAGAGAAATGCAGGAGGAAACTGTGGGATAGAGAGGCAAATGAGGAATTAACTTGAGCTGGCATTCTGGTCTCTCTTCCTTTCTTTGCTGTTTCTGATGCATGCTGATCAGGAGATAGCTGGCCTTTCTGTGGAACTCTTTCCCACAATGACTGGCCTCTAGTTTCAGGAACAGCTGTGCCCAGAACGTGAAACATTCATCCTATCAGATAGCCCCATGTTTTAGGATACCTCTTTCTGTCCTAAATTAGAATAAAAAGTTGAAATTTCCAAATTTCTCACAAAGTAAATGTCTGGGGGATATAACTGGTTGTGAAATCTCAAAGCACTTCTTTCTGAAAAGGTCAGAGCTCTGATTTCAATATCATACCAACAAAGAGCAACACAATGCAATGTAGTTAAAATGATAACGTCAAAACAAAATGTTTTCATAAGTTTTTGTTGAAAACAGATGAATTGGATACATTCCCCTCTGAGTGTACATGTGGGATGGGGGTCTCTCCTGCACAGTTCAGTGTCTGTCGGTGCAAAGGGGAAGCATGGGGGGGTCCCTTTACCCCCTTCCACACCCACCCAGCCCAGCAATCCCTGCTTTGACTGCTTCTGCAGCTAATCCTACTGCCTGGGTTTCAGGTCAAGTCTACACTTAAAAACTAGATTGACCCAACTACATTGTTCAGAGCTGTGAAAAATGTTGTTCTCTGAGCATCAGCATTAGATCGACCTACCTCCCCCCTCTCCCCCCAACATAGACCTCACTACCATCTCCCAGAGAAGTGGATTAACTACAGAGATGGAAATTGTCCCATCCATGTTATGACAGTAAAGCACAGAGCCACAGTGGTGTAGTGTCCCCTGCAAAGAGCAAACACTAAACTGGGAGATGAGGGTAGCCTGCCCCATCTCTGGGTGACCCCCAACAACTCCCCCCATCTATTACTATGGCAACCCCAATCTCTCACTGATGTAACCCAAAACACCACATGTAGCTGTTCCTCTGTCACGGTTGTGGTGTGGACGTGATCTGAGAGTCTCTAGATTCACTTATGGATGCTCACTGCCGTTCATCTCTGTATTTCTTTTGCAGATGACAAACCCGGTAAAATGAACTTGCGGCCGGCCAAAAGCATGGACTCCCTAAGCTCCATGACGGACGTTAGTGATGGTAGGTGGAGAAATCCCCGGGAATCATTGTAGCATGGAGCTGGAAGGCGCCTTGAGGCCGTTGAGCTCACGCCCGGTACTAAGGCATGAATCAGATTCCCTAGATACCCCATATGGGTGTCTGTCTGTGTCAGTGCATCTGTATTGCTCCCTATGGTCCAGCAAGGACACCCACACTCAAGCCTCTGGCACCTCAGGAGCTGCCTCTCTTGGACACAGATGCATTCCCTTTTCCTGACTGCGGTGTTTCCAAGCTGCATGGCTCCCCACCTATGTTGTGAGTTCCCCAGCACAGTCAGACAGACTTAATCTGGTTTCTTTGCCTTTCTTCTCAGAGCCAGCAAACTATGTAACTGTCCCAGTTAAGCTCCCACACAGCTCTTTTTGAGCAAGCATGTTTATTCTTAAGGTAAAAGCATGACAAAGAACCATATTAAAAGCAAGCACAGCCCTGACTGTGGCACCGTCCATGCTCCTCCTCTCCCCACCCCCTTTTCAACCTTCTTCCCGAAGGGCCTCTCTGCCAGCACCCACGAGTGAAAGAGGAGTCAGCAGCTAAGTCAGGGATCGGCAACCCAACAGAACAGAAGAGTCATTTCCCCCATCCTCCTACCACAACTGCATGAGACCGAGCTGGCCCAGCGGCTGTGCCGTGGTCCCCTAGCGCTGGTGGGAGGTGTGCAGGTGGCATGTGCTCCCTCCGTCCTTCTCTCCGCTGATGGGGTGGAACAGTGCTGCCCTGCCTACCCCCAGCTGGCCATCTCTCCCAAGAGCTGCAGCTTGTGGAGGCGGTGCCCTGGAATGGCCCGCTCTGTGGAGTTCAGGCTGCTTCAACCCAGCCACCCCAGGGCTGAACAGACCTGATCCAGGGTCTGGGGGTGAGGTGGCCTCTGGCCTGGAGTGGCCCGGTCAAAGCGGCCTGAACTCCACAGAGGAGCCATTCCAGGGTCCTGCCTCTGCAAGCTGCAGCCCTCCGCTGGCCACTCTTGGGAGGGACGGCTGGTTGGGCATAGGCAGAGCAGGCTGCTCCACCCTGCCAGTGGTGGGAGGGATGGAGGGAGAGCATGCCACCCGCACACCCCCCACCAGCCCTAAGGGGCTGCAGTGTAGCCGCTGGCCCGGCTCAGGCTCATGCGCTTGTGCTGGAAGGGTGGGGGTGACCCTGGTGCCCCAGAAGTGGAGGGCTTACGCCAGTCAGGAGCCCCCTTATACAGCCCCGATGCTGGAGCCAGCTGGGAGTCCTCAGAGCACACCTGGCTCCATGGTGGACATTGCCAGGGAGCCAGAAGGGGATGCTCAGGGAGCCACAGGTGGCTCACTGAGCCTGCATTGCTGATCCCAGACCTAGGTCATAATTTTTTCTGCTCTGAACGAGACTTAGAGACAGGTTCTTGCTTCAGATCAGGAGGAAACATTGCTTGCTGGGAGTTGTAGTCTCTATTAGCAGCCCCGTTGCACTCAGTAAGACTGGGAGCACCATGGAATTTTTTAGCAAATGTGCGGCGGTGTCAAGTGTGACATGCCGTCTTTCACAGAATGTGCCCAGAGCACAGTCCACGCAAGGATACTGCTGTGTGGGCTGAGTCTCTGTCCCCCCAGCCCCTCTAAACTGCTACTTCACTATGACACTGCAGCAAGTGACAAGCTGCACTGGGCATGATACAGGTGTGCATAGATGCCCACTCCCACTGCCCTGCTGAGGCCACGGCAGTTCATGTTCCACCGTGCTGGTGGTTCTGACTGCTCTGCTGGCTTCTCTTAGTGTAATGAATATTGGGAAATGGCAGTATTGGGCTAATGGCCTGATTCCCCCACAGTCTGTGACACTGCAATTTTCACAGGGTCTTAGCTATGTAGAGCAGGTCAGCTGTAATCTCACATCCATGTTCTCCAAGAAATTGAAATCAGGAAGAGATCTGAATTTACAGCAGAGGTAGCTTTTGGGGTAGGCGAAGCAGGTCTAGGGCCCCAAGCAGTAAGTGGCCCATCACCCACTCAGTGGACTGCAGGGATGGTCACCTGTTTCGCCTAACCCAAAAGCAGCAGGAGTGCTCCGAGCCTTGGCCTTGGTAGGCCCAGGAGCCACCTAGGGGGAGCTGAGCTGTGGCCACAAGCTGGCTCTTTAAATCTCCCACCCTGCAGGACACATGGCTTAGGGCAGAAGGGCAGGAAATGTAAAAGCTGCCTCAGCCAGGCTCAGGCAGCTTATTCTTAGAGGGGTAAGTACTTTCAGTATGCAAAAGGACAGTTGTGCTGGGCCATGGGGGGTGGGGATAATGGAGGGGGCTACCCCTGGGGAGAAGTGAGTGAGGTGAGGCGAAATGGATGGGGTGGGGGCTATGAGATGAGGCCAGAGCCAGGAAGGGCAGATGAGGCAGGCTTGGTGGTGGGGAGCCAGGACTGGGGGCAGACAAGGTGGGCTCAGCCCAGCAGTGGGGAGCCAGGGCCGAACAGAGAAGGGGGCAGACAGGGAAGACCTGGCTTGACAGCAGGGAGCTGGGCCCGGGGAGGATGCTGGGCAAGGTGGACTATAGGGGACCCACAATGGGCCTTTGCCCAGGGCCCCAGATGACCTAAGGACACCTCTGACAAGCAGGCTGTGAAGGCCAATGACTGATGAAACCATGAGGATGAAAGTGGACTGTATGGCTCTGTCTACATCTGCAAAAGTTAGTTTGGACTTGTTAGTCCGAACTAAGAAGTTTGAGGTTAATTCAAACTAACCTCCAGTTAGTTTGATCTAACCTCGCCCTTATAAGTTAAAACTAACCACGCATTCTAGTTCAAACTAACACTTAGTTCGAACTAGAATGCATGGTTAGTTTGAACTAACTGGCTTGGTTCAAACTCCTTAGGTCTGAAGTAAGTGTTAGTCCAGGCCACACTGTGCCTAGTTTGAAATAAAGTTTGAACTAAGCAATTAAGTCCAAACTAACCACTGGGACTAACGAGTTTGAACTAAGAAATTTCTTAGTTCGAACTAGGGAAAGCCTAGTGTGGCCAAGGGCTAAATTAGTCCAAACTAAGCCTCCCTAGCCCAGACTAATTTGCCAGTATATACCTAGCCTATGGCACCACAGTAAAAATTGAAAAGCATATCATTACCAGATTTATCTCATATTTCAAAATCATCACACAAATTGAACTTGACTACTCCATGAAGCGTTACATCTACATCTTTCTTGGTTTCTTGTTATATTTTTGCACAACTCCGTTAATTAACTTCTTGAATGCGTGCGTTCATCTTTGGAGGCTTCTCATATACCCAGTACTTCCATTCCTTCAGCTGATATGCTCATTAGTTCATTCACATGATCAAGCAGAAGGTGACTTCTTTCAGAGCACAAAATTCTATTTGGAAATGAAAAAGGACACTCAGCTATAACTGTTGTGACAGGGAGTAGCAAGAGATGAATTCCTGCTTCTTTCATCCCAGCATCAAGTTGAGCCACTAGTGATGATAAAAAAAGAAGCTGAGGTCAAATCTTCCTTCATTCATCGTATGATATCCCATTCTGTGTTCAGATTCTCTATTTTGTCCTGATCACATGGCAGTCCCATTGCTTGCAGTGCCTCATACCACTCAACTGTTTGTGTTTTATAGGACAGGTATCTGTAAAAACTATATAGATGTTAAGCAGAATCTAGAAGTCGCAGTTGTAGACGGTGTGATTGCAGAGCCACAAGCCATTATCTTTGAAAACTCGTGGTGATTGGGGGAGGTCCGGGATGATTGGAAAAAGGCAAATATAGTATCCATCTTCAAAAAAGGAGGATCCAGGGAACTATAGACCAATCAGCCTCACCTCACTTCCTGGAAAAATCATGGAGCAGGTCCTCAAAGAATCCATTCTGAAACAGGGTGATCAGGAACAGTCACCATCGATTTGCCAAGGGCAAATCAAGCCTGACCAACCTGCTTGCCTTCTATGATGAGATGACTGGCTTTATGGATGCAGGATTAGCCATCAATGTGAGATACTTTGACTTTAGCAAAGTTTTTGATACAGTTTCCCACAGCACTCTTGTCAGAAAGTTAAGGAAGTATGGTTTGGATGAAGGGCCCTCAAGGTGAACAGAAAGCTGGCTAGATCATTGGGCTCATGGGTAGGGATTAATGGCTCAATGTCTAGTGGCAACCAGTAACAAGTGGAGTGCCCCACGGGTCAGTCCTGAGGCCAATTTTGTCCAACATCTTCATTAATGATCTGGATCAGGGGTGGCCAAACTTATGGAATTCAAGAGCCACGCAAGTTGATTATTAAACCTTCGAGAGCTGCACTGAGGCATATAGCCATATACTTTTACCGACTCCAAAATTACTAAGTTTAAAATTCATTGCATGCTTTAATTTTATCATAAAAAGAGGGCAAAAATTGATTCTACTAATGTCAGATTCTAATAATTACTTGAGGTTACCATGAAAATTAGGCCTATACAGTAAAAACTTAGCTGCTGCTCAATGTCGAAGACTGCAGGCTACTGGCGAGTTTTTTAAAAAAACACCCATGCGGCGCTTCTCCCTGCCATCCCTGATCATGCTGCGCTTCTCCCCACTGTCCCGACCCCCGTCTGAACTCCTAGGCTGGGGCTGCTTTCCCTAATTGATTTGCTGATGTTCTTCTGGGAGCCACACTTTTTCATTCAAGGGCCACATGTGGCTCCCGAGCCACAGTTTGGCCATGCCTGATCTGGATGATGGGATAGATTGCAAGCTCAGTAAGTTTCTGGATGACACCAAGCTGGGGCCAATGGTAGAGACCAGGGGCAGTGCTGGGGCGGGGAGGGACCCGGGGCATGTGCCCAGCCCCTGCCCCCAGCCAGCCGCCCCTGCCCCCAGCCAGCAGGCCCCGCCCCCTGGCCAGGGACAGGGCTGTGGGGGGGCCGTGCTGCCACGGGCAGGTAGGCCATGGCCAGGCCCCCGATCCCTGGCCAGGGACGGTGCCGCCATGGCCACGGGCGGCCTGCTGGGCCCCCGATCCGCAGCTGGTGATCAGGGGCCTGGCCGTCAGCGGCTGTGGCAGCCCTGGCTGCCCGCAGCTGTGGGGCCCAGCCACCTGTGGCCACTTCTGGCCTGGCCCAACCTGGCTGCGGCCTAGCCGCCTGCGGCAGCGCGGCCCCCCTGGCCCTATCCCTGCCCAGGGGGCAGCGCCTGCCAGGCTGCCAGCTGGGCCCCGGATCCCTGGCTGGGGACGGGGCCACCGCAGCCACGGTCGGCTGGGGATCAGGCCCCGGATCCCTGGCCCGATTGGGCTGGAGATCCGGGGCACTGGCATTGGGAGCCAGGGCATGTGCCCCGGCCTGCCCAATGCCAGCAACGCCCCTGGTAGAGACACTGGAGGATAGGGATAGGATTCAGGGAGACCAAGACAAATTGGAGCATTGGGCCAAATGAAATCTTATGAGATTCAACAAGGACAAGTGCAAAGTCCTGCACTTTGGACAGAAAAATCCCATGCACTGCTATAGGTTGGGGATTGACCGGCTAAGTAGCAGCTCTGTAGAAAAGGACAAGGGGGCCATAGTGGATGGGAAGCTGGATATGAGAAAACAGTGTGCCCTTTTTGCCAAAAAGGCCAATGGCATATTGGGCTGCATCAGTAGGAGCATTGCCAGTAGATTGAGGGATGTGATTATTCCCCTCTATTCACCACTGGTGAGGCCGCATCTGGAATGTTGTGTCCAGTTTTGGGCTCTGCACTACAGAAAGGATGTGGACAAATTAGAAGGAGTCCAGCAGAGGGCAACGAAAATGATTAGGGCCTGGGGCACGTGACTTACAAGGAGCCTGAAGGAACTAGGCTTATTTAGTCTGCAGAAGAGAAGACTGAGGGGAATTTGATAGCAACCTTCAACTGCTTGAAGGGTTGCTCCAAATAGGAGGGAGCTAGGCTGTTCTCAGTAGTAACAGAGGACAGAGCAAGGAGCAATGGTTTCAAGCAGCAGCTGGGGGGGTCTAGGTTGGATATTAGGAAGAACTTTCTCACCAGGAGGGTGGTGAAGCACTGGAATGAGTTACCTAGAGAGGTGGTGGAATCTCCATCTGTGGAAAGTTTTAAGACACAGTTGGATAAAACCTTGGCTGGGATGATTTTGTGGGAGTAGTCCTGCTTCTAGCACAGGGTTGGACTAGATGACCTCATGCCAGGGCCGTAACTACAGCGGGGCAAATGGGGCAAAGCCCCTGGCACAAATTTGAGAGGGTGCCAGACTGTTCCTGGCCCCAAAGAGGAATGTGCCTTAAAGGCACACTCTTTGGGGGGGCTGGGGAAGGTGCTACCCACCTGGCTGTGGTCAGTGCCAGGGTAAGTGGATCCTCAGGGTAGGGAACCCCTGCCTGCCTCTGCCCCAGTGAGGGAAGAGGCTCCATGCCTGACTGTGGCCAGCGATGGGAGAAGGGACCCTCTGCCCAGCTCCAGCTGTGGCTGTGGTGGAGGAAGGAGCTCCCCACCTGGCTCCGGACAAGATGGGGTAGGAAACCCCACCCCCACCATCTCTGACTGCTGGGGGGGGGATGGATGGGCCCCGAATCAGGGCCCAGGTGTGGGGGGGCACCTTTGGGGCTGTTTGTCCTGGGCACCCAAATGCCTAAGCTACAGTGCTGCCTCATGAGGTCCCTTCCAGCTCTAATATTCTATGATCTGTATGACTCAAGCCTGTGTACTTTTTCGGCTGTCTTAACAAGCACTTCTTGTCCTCTTTCCTTAAGGATTCAATATAAATGCCCTTATTAGTCAACTTTTGAACTCATGTCTTTGCCTCTTCCAGTATGTTTTCAAAGGATATCTCTGATTGATGCACATTTAGCTTCTGCTGCTGGACAAAGATCTACTACTTTTGTAGTAGGTGCCTGGGTGACATTGTTTAATGACCCAAGTGATTGCAAAAGGGATAGCCATGTTAGTCTAGTCCAGTATAAAAACAACAAGCAGTTGTGTGGCACTTTAAGACTAACAGATTTATTTTTTGCATTCGTGGGAGAAGATCCCACTTCCTCAGATGCTTCGAAGATGGGTGAACTTCCAGAAAGGAATGAAACTAAATGCAAGGGGGTGTAAAACATAGGATCAGGTCATAAAGTAACAGCAAATCAGAGCAGTTTACAGGCTCAAACCATGGGAAGCCTGAAGTCAAATTACCCTTTGTAATGGGAAAAGAACCCATAGTCTCACTTAAGTCCTGCTTTCACAGAATTTAGTTTGCATATTAATTTGAGTTCAGCTGTTTCTCTTTGAAGTCTTGATGTCCCAGGTACATCTCTAAGGACAGTCGTTAACAAATTCATCATCGAGTGCAACAGTAGACTCACAAGAGAGGGAATAGCGACAGTCTTCTCTGAACATAGTAGCAAAGGTAGTCCACCAGCCTGACTACTTAGATCCATCCCATCTTGGTAGATACTCTGCAAAGCCAGTAATAATGGTCACAGTAAGTTTAAGACAATATCTAAGCATCACTTATGAGAAAGCCAGTGAGTTTTCCCAAGTTAACTAATTTGAACTTCAGTCCCATAGCATCTTCTGTGTTTTCCAGTGTGTTCAGTCTTTTAGGTCTATTGCTGAAAAAGTATAATGAAGACATTAAATGTACAGCTTTTTAAATGTTTTTGAATAGTCTGCAGCTCACACTGCTGCTAATTGGAGAAGAAGTCCTCTGCAGTGTGTATAGGATAGATTAGCAGGGACGTTGCTGGCTGGGCAACGGACCCGGGGCATGGGCCCAGGCCCCAGCCTGCAGGCCCCGCCTCCTGGCCAGGGATAGGACCAGCTGCTGCCGCGCCACCACAGGCAGCTAGGCCCTGCATCCCCAGCTAGGGACAAGGCTGCAGCCACCGCGGGCGGCTGGGCCCCAGATCCCCAGCTGGGGACGGGGCGGGCGGCCGGGCCCCGGATCCCTGGCTGGGGATGGGGCCACTGTGGCTGTCAGCGGCTGGGCCCCGGATCTCCAGCCAGATTGGGCAGGAGATCCGGGGCACTGGCGCTGGGGTTTGGGGCACGTGCCCTGGCATGCCCAGCACCAGAAACGCCTCTGGATTAGGGTTACACTCTTCTCTGAGAAAAGCTTGAGCTCCACCACGTCTTCCAGAGACATTTGCAGATCCATCAAACGCACAAAGGGTCATCCCTGTTTGAGGTTCAATTTACAAGCTTTTAACTCTTCTAAAATGTGGGTTGTCACGCATGCAGCCGATGTGTTTTTTATAATCTGAACATCTAGAAATGTAGCTACCAGCCTACCACTGACATCAAGATAACACACACAGTGACTTAATACTTACTTCCCATTTGCATCGTTGTATTCATCAGCCACGTGTACAAATTTTTTGAATGTGGTGAGAGAGGTTTCCACTTTTTCAGTTACCGAATCTTTCCCTGTTGCACTGCATGCTTTAACCAGTCAGTTGAGTTGCTTGCAGAAAGATAGTGGGTGATTCCCATTCTTGTTCAGAACCAGTGTCTAACTTCAGGGTTAACAAGTGACAATGCATTTAACATTGGCTTCCAGTTTGTTGTGTGCAAGATCTTTTGTTTAAATAGAAACTATGATGCAACAACCATGTTTATTTGCATAAACTATATTGTGTCTTCAACATTCTTAACAGCCTCATTATGTACTTCTAAAATTGTCTTTGATAGTGACTGGCTTTTAAGGCTTTTTACATGGCAATGCAGTCCACAAACTTGGTGTTTTGCAGACTTTTCACATAGTTTGTTAGCACTCACTTTGCTGACTGGTCTGGCAAATCAAGCTCCTCCATTTTTACCAATTGTAGCAGTGGGAAGTTTTCCTTCTTTGTAAACTTTTTTGCAAGAGGTGCACCAGTAGCCATCTTTTATACCTTTGGTAAATGGGAAAAGTTTCACCAACAGTAGGAACTGCCTTTAGGTTCTGGAGACACTATTTTGTCAATAGGTAGCTCAGTTTGTGCTTTGGGCTGGTCGGATGTAGGCCTACTAGGAAACATATATTTATATAAAACAAACAAACAAGGAGTCCTGTGGCACTTCAAGACTAACAAAAATTTTTTTTGCATGAGCTTTTGTGGGACAAAATCCCACTTCATCAGACGCTTTGAAGATGGGGGAACTTACAGAATGGCAGGAAAAAAAACCTTGTGATTACACAAGCACCTGTCTATCCTACTGTGTATGAGCCACCCACTCCCTTTGGAGGATCTGTTCGTGGACATTGTTCCACGAGAACCGCTGCTCTCATCGCACGCACGGACCCGAAGCCAGAAGCTCACTTTCAGCTGACACCTACAATGCCAGTTTTTAAACCCTCTACTGCTTGCAGCAAAGCCTTCCCATGGGATGACCACCATGAGAAGGAGTCCTGTGGCACTTAAAGACTAACAAATTTATTTATTTATTTTATTTAGTCTTTGTTCATACTTTTCAAACCAATTAAGCTTTCTCATGTACAAATATTTTATTAAGATCCAAAGGGACAGCCGTGTTAGTCTAGTTCAGTAAAAGAAACAAGCAGTCCTGTGGCACTTAAGCTATGTCCACACGTAGGGCATTGTTTCAAAACAAGTTATTTTGAAACAAGTCATTTTGAAATAAAGCCCTTATTTCGAAATGACTTAATTCAAAATAACTAAAAGTCAATTCAAAACAAGGGAAAAGCCCCAAGCGAAATAGCATGTCCAAACAGTGGACTTGCTATTTCGCTTTAGGGGAAGGGCATGATGGGTCACCTAGCCCTCTGCTACTCCCTTTCCTGACTCCTGCCTCAAGGCAGGAGCAGGGGGCTAGGAGCCGGATGGGGCTGGGAGCTGCTTGCAGTCTGCCCACAAGCAGCTCCCAGCCTAGCCCCCTGCTCCTGCCCTAAGGCTAAGGTGGGGAAAGGGGGTAGCAGGGGGCTAGGCGACCCATGCCCCCAGGCAGGGAGCCTGCTCTGCCCCTGGCTTGGGCTGGTTGTCTGCCCCAGGGGCTGGGGCAGGGGAAGGGGCTCTGCCCCCCCCCGGCTCGCCGCTTTCTGCCCCGGGGGGGGGGGGGGGGGGCGGCGCCCCCCCCCCTCGCGGCGGGTGTGGGGGCTGCCCCCCGCCCGGGTGCGGGGGGGCTGCTGCTGGCCGGCCCCGGCTTTGCCCCCCAGCGCCCGGGCGGGTGGCAAAGCTGGCACCCACGGCTAGCGCAGGGCCAGCAGCAGCCCCCTCAAGCCTGGGCAGGGGGCACAGCCCCAGGGGTGTTCCAGCTGGCTTCCCCCACTTCCCCTTGCCAGGGGCAGGGGGGCGAAGGGGCTGAGGCACCAGACCCCCCTGCTCCCAGCAAGGGGAAGCGGGGGGGGGAGCCGGCTGGGGCACCCACCGTCCCCCCTGCACTCCACTCAGCACCCTGGCCAGGGTGCTGATCCCCGGCCAGGGTGCTGGGGGGGGAGGACCTTCGTCCCAGGGTGCATAGCACCCTGGGAGGAAGGTCATTGTTATTTCGAAACAATCCTTGTTTTGAAATAACATGTCCAAATGCTTTATTTCGAAACAACTGGTTTCAAAATAACCCTCCTTTCGAAACCAAAGTGGTTTAAGCTGTTTCGAAAGGCAGGCTCTTGTTTCCAAACGAGGAGCTCCCTCCTTTTGAAACAAGAAAAAGTCATGCGGACATAGGGACTTTTATTTTGAAACAACCAGTGTTGTTTCGAAATAAAAGCCTTGTGTGGACATACCCTTAAAGACTAACAAATATATTTATTGCATGAGCTTTCATGGGAGAAAATCCCACTTTGTGAGACACTTTGAAGATGGGGGAATTTACAGAATGGGAGGAAATACATGTACGGAAGTGTAAGTCATGGGAACAGGTCACACTGTAACAGCAAATCAAAACAATTGCAAAGATTCAAACACTGGGGAAAAGCATACAGAGAGAGAGGTGAGGTCAAATGACCTGTTGTAATGAGAAAAATCCAGTGTCCCTATTAAGTCCTGAAGCAATGCAACTAATTTGCAATTAAATTCAATTTCAGCAGCTTCTCTTTGAAGCCTTGATTCAGTATTCATTTGTCTGAGCTAAGCATTTAGCAAACCATTAATGGAGTGATCAGGAAGATTGAAATGCTGATCCACTGGTTTCAGAGTGTTGTGATTTCTGATGTCAGATTTGTGCCCATTTATTCTTTTGTGCAGAGACTGTCCTGTTTGTCCAATATATAAGGCAGAGGGGCATTTCTTGCACAAGATGCCATAAATCACATTGGTGGATGAGCAGGTGAATGAGCCTTTGATGGGGTAGCTGGTTTTATTTGGTCCTGCATTAGTGTCTTTTGTGCAGATATGTGGGCAAAGTTGACAGTGTGGTTTGTTGCACATATATGTGCCTGCTTTAATTGTTCTGTTGTTAGGTTTGTAGTTGCTGGTAAGTATCTGTTTAAGGTTGTCTGTAAGCAAGGAGAGGTCTGTCTCCCAAGGCTTGTGAGAGTGAGGGATCATCTTGTAGAATAGGCTGTAGATCCTTGATGATGTGCTGTAGAAGTCTAACTTGAGGGTTGTAGGTGATGACTAGAGGCATCATGATGTTTTCTTTCTTGCACTTCTCCTGCAGAACAGGCATCTCAAACATGTGGCCCGTGGGCCACATATGGCCCCTAAAACTATTCCCTGTGGTCTGCAATGACACTATCGTTACCGATATTTGAAATATTGTTATATGAAAAGGTTTCAGTGGTGCAGCCCTTGGGCTAACATACTAGTCCTCATGTGGTCCTCTTGGTGATTTGAGTTTGAGACCCCTACTATAGTAGTTGACTTCGGGGTACCTGCCTGACGCTGTCAATCTGTTTCTTCACTTCTGCAGCTGGGTATGGAGCTGGCCCGGTGGGGGCGGGGGGTGAGAGGAGCGATCGCCCAAGGCCCCACAGTTCTGAGGGCCCCGCGCTGCCCTGCCCTGAGCAGGGCAGTGCAGGACTTGAATTGCTGCCCCCCCCCACAGTCACACTGTCCCCCGACCCCTCCCTGCTGCTTTCACCCTAGAGCTGAGGGCAGCGAGGAAGGGATGAGGGGGGATGAAGTGCAGAGCCAGCCTCTGCTCCCAGCTGGCTCTGGGCAGGGCCATCCCTAGGGGGGTGCGGGGCCCTGCGCAAATCACCCTCTGCGGGGTCCCCACCCACCCCCCTGGCACTGGGAGGTGGGGCTGGCTGGCCCAGGAGAGAGGCAGACCCCTGTGCTGCCCCCCCATGCTTGGGACCAGGGGAGTGGCCAAAAGGGCGCCCCGGTGCAGTGCTGCTGGTCTGCCCCCTGCACCCCCCGGCCACGCGCGCTGCTCTGGGCTCTGTGCCGGAGCACTGGGGAGGGGGCGGGAGGCAGCGCAGCCATGGGGGGGTAACGATATTGCTCTGTGCTGCCTCCCGCCCCCTCCCTGCTGCTCCAGCACAGAGCCAAGAGCAGTGTAGGTGGCGAGGAAGGGCGGTGGCTAGGCTGGCAGCACTGAACCTGGCCGCCCTTTTGGCCAGCTCACCCTGTCCCCGATATGGGGGGAGGGCAGCAGTGTGGCCGCACAGGGCACCCCAAAGCACAGGGCCCTGGGTGGCCACCTTGCTCGCTCTACCCTAGGGACGGCCCTTGCTCTGGGGGCAGGAAGATCCAGCCCAGGAGTGGAGCGGACCAGCCCAGAGCCTGAGACCTTCTCTCTGGCCCCTCTCCTGGGCCAGCCGTTCTGCCCTGGGGGCATGGAGGGCCAGCCCAGAGGTGGTGCCGCAGAGCGCAGCCCAGCTGCTGAACCGCACGCTCTGCCCCCCGCCCCCGGCCGAGGAGGGGCAGCAATGCAGGACCAGGCTGCACCCCCCCAGCGTGGGGGGGCAGGGCCCCGCACAAGCCAGTTGGCCCCCGGCCCTGCACCACCCTGAGGCGGTCCTGGCTGAGTACTGTAGTTTTAAGAATGCTTGATAGCGATCCTGAAGGCGTCTGTCTCTATCGGAGGGATCAGCAAAAATGTGGTTATATCTTAGGGCTTGGCTGTAGACAATGGTGTGTGGTGTGTTGAGGATGAAAGCTTGAGTATTTTACTGTACACTTTGTATGCTTTTAAAATATGTACTAATATTTCAGTTTTAATTCAAATTTCTGGCTGATGACTAAATTGGTAACACTGCATGTAACTAGTTGATGGGGGCGAAGGGGAGTGTTTGCTGCAGAAATCCCTCACCCCTCAGATTTTTGATCACTCTCCTCTTTGAATCTAGACAGTTCCAGGCTGGGCAGGAAGAGGTCACAGAAGCAGGCCCCCCAGCGCCGGGAGAGTTTTGACAGCCCTAGCCCCTCCTCTCGGGAGGAGAGCTTCCTGGAGTCTGACGAGTACCCCAATGGAAAATTCAAGGGCGAGGAGGGGCAGCAAACGCTGGAGTCTGAGGGTGAAGCCACTGCCAAATCAGAGCCCACAACCCCCAAGGCTGGCCGGGCTTCACTGGTGGGGGGCATCCCCCAGGGCCGCTCACCCAAGACAGCGCGGAACCGGGCCGAGAAGTGTGCTGGAGTCCACATTTCTGTCCCCTTCTCAGTCACCGTCCCCTTCCACATCACTTCCAACATCAACCTGTCACGCCTGACCCGGGGGCTGGAGTGCCCGGCCCTGAGCCACTGCCCCTTAGACAAGGGGACGCTGGAGAGCTCATCCAAGGAGCGGGAAACAGAAGAGGGGCAGGGAGCTGAGATACCCCTCAACGAGGAAGACCACAGTGGTAAGTAGCTTGTTTGATTTGGGGATTGTTTTGCAAGTGTGGTCCATGCTGAATGGAGGGTCCTGTCATGCCCTTTCCCACTACCATCCCTAGCTCTGTCATTCACCTGTCATGTGACATGGGGCCAGTCAACCCAGAGCTTTCACGTTCCAAAGAGGCAGCTGTGTTAGTCTCATCCAGCAAAAGAAGCAAGGAGTCCTGTGGCACTTAAAGACTAACAAATTTATTTATCGCATGAGCTTCATGGGAGAAAATTGAAGTGGGATTTTCTCCCACAAAAGCTTATGCGATAAATAAATTTGTTAGTCTTTAAGTGCCACAGGACTCCTTGCTTTTTTTGCTAGATCTTTGAAGTTACCTGGCACCCACTGAGGAAATCTGGGCCTTGGCACTGAATTTCCAAAGGCAGATATAGCATAAGACTGAGGCCAGGAGACCCAGCTGAAGTTCTGGCCCTAAATGATGGCCCAAGTCCCCAGAGGACCAAGATTTAATCTCAGCTTTCTACACCCAGCTCTGACATTGACTGTATACAAACACTGCATCATCCTAAAGGCACTGACTTAATAAGCTTTACATCTCTCATGGAAGTGAAGTTATGATGTTGGTGTAGTTGGGAGCTTGCACTGGCGGGATCAGTGCCATCCCTAGGGGGATACGGGGCCCAGGGCAATGGCCTGTGGGAGGCCCACATGCCCCCACTCCCTGTGCTGGGGGGAGTGAGGCGGGCCAGCTCAGACGCTGCCCCTGCAGTCCCACTCCTCCCCGTGGGTGGAACAGGCCAGTCCGGGAGCTGGGATCTGCTCTCTTGCCCCACCTCTGGGTCGGCCCTCCCTGCAGCTAGGATGGAACAGCTGGCCCAGGGGAGCGTGAGAGAAGGGAGCCTGGCTTCTGGGCTGGCCTGCTCCACTCCTGGGCTGGCTATTCCCTGTGCTGGGGGCGGGATGAACCCACCTGGAATAGAGGTCAGCTCTGAACACTCCCACCCCTTTCTCCACTGCCTTCAGCTCTGCGCTGAAGGCAGCATGGAGGGGGCAGGGGACAACATGGCCGGGAGGGGACAGTGGGCTAGGGAATTGCAGGGACAAGGGCGATTGTGCCCCCCCCCCGAAAATACAGCCCTGGGCAGGAGGAAGGATATAATTTAGATGCTGACATAAGTAGGTCGACATAAGCTGCCTTATGTTAGCTTAACTGGGTAGTGAAAATCAGCCCTGCTGAGATTGGTTAATAATCAGTTTACACAGGAGCCACATTCAAAGGCACTTGTAACTCGATGAGACCCAATCTGAGATGGGAACCCATGCCCCAGTATCGTGGTTGCACAAAGGGTTAAATCTAAATGAAACACTGTTTAAATGGGAATTTAAACAAAAAAGATAATAGCCAAAACATTCATTGAAATAAACAAGGAACCTTGTGGCACTTCTAAAGACTCACAAATTTATTTATTGTATGAGCTTTTGGGGGGGAAATTCCCACTTCGTCAGATGCTTTGAAGATGGGGAACTTACAGAATGTGAAGAAAATATATGCAAGGCATGCAATAAATAAAGCTGTTAGTCATTAAAAGTGCCACAGGGCTCATTGTTTGCATAAATATTGTGAAGCATCCACTTCAATAGAAGTGACACAAGACCCCAGGCTCAGTCACATTCACACAGGCAAGCAGCGGAATGTGTAGGTAGCATCTATAAAAATAAAAAACAACTCTTAGAGCTGTGAAGTAATGGTGTCTTGCCTGTGGGGTACTGTCAGTCAGTGAGAATTTGTTCTGATGCTGTATTTCTCCTTCCTTGTGTTTGATGAGGTGGGAGGTCCTCTCCAAGGTCCGAAGAAGCCCAGGCCACTTCCAGCTTGTGAGAACCTTAATCATGATAAAAATAAAAAATGATGACACATGAAAACAAAATAAGGCATATCGGTTAACAAAAAAATTAACAAGTGTCTAAATTTCAGGCCCCCTTTGAACTTGAGGCCCAGGCCAAATAGCCTTCCTGGCCTTACTCTCTGATTGGCCCTGGTGGTTAGCACGTTATTAGGCAGTACTTTGTAGGGAGATTGGATGGATGACCAGAACTTTCCTGTTTCTGGTGTTGAATGAGACTTGTTGTGTTTAAATTTCACCTGGTCACCTGTTTTATTCCTGCCATTAGGATGGGGAGCTGAATTTCAGTGACATTGTTAAGATCTAGAGGTCTACCTAGGGTTACCAGACATCTGGCAAAAGGAGGACATGTGCTCCTTTTTACCTTCAGGTCCTCTGTCCAGCAGGCATACTAAAAATAGGTGATTTTGTCCGGCTTTATACTTGTGATGTGTAGAATGTTAAAAAAATAATAATAAAGAAAAAGCCCTATAACAGGTAAATTCCCGAGCCCAGCAGAGGGGATCTTCCCCCAAGGGCTGGCTATTGGAGCTGGGAACTCAGAGGCAGTCACAGGCACCCATGGCCCAATTGCATCACAGTACAAACCAGTCTCACTAAGAAGCTGGGAATCCCCTGCCTATGGATTTAGCTGACCAACATTTTCTGACAACATCTTGATTAGTTCAGTGGGTCAACAACCTGCTTCTTATCTTAGGGTCAAGGGTTTGAGACTGAGATCAGGCATTTTAAATTTTTGGCTTCTTGCTCCCTAGCAAAAGGGCTAAATCGGGATAAAAATAGAGGGACATTAAGGGTAAGCCTACATTCAGGCTGTTAGTTCAAATTGACTCAATCTCAACTAATCAAGTCAAACTAATTATGATTACTTCGAATTGAGTCAATTCGAACTAACATGACCACACTAGGAAAACCAGTTCGAACTAGCAAGTCCATAGACAAGACTTGCTAGTTCGAATTGGAAGAGAGGCATCATGGGAGGTGTGGCAACATGGCCCCCTGGCAAGGGTCATGTTGCCACCCAATCCCATGCCAGGCTCCAGCCTCCACAGCCCGGCACAGGGAAAAGCATCCCCTGCACAGCTCTAGGCGCCCTGCAGTCAGCTGGGCAGGGGACACTTTCCCCCAAATGTGCTCAGAAGACAGAAGCCTGGCAGGGGACATTGTCCCCTGGCAGGGCTCACTGGAGCCAGGGCACCCCCACACAGCCCAATGGGGGCGAGGGAGAAATGATTCCCCCAGCCCTGCGCTGTCAGTGTCTGGCTGGGGGAATCCTTTCTCCCTCCCCCAACCCTGGTTCTGTCAGCCCCCCGTGCGGCTGTCAAACCTCACTGTCAGTGGGGTGCAGAGGCAGCCCTGCACCGGGCTGTCAAACCCGGCTGGCAGTAGGGCTGCTTTCGGTCTTCCTTCCAGGTGGTATGTACCCTGGGAGGAAGGTCAAACATGTGAATTCGAACTAATTTTAGTTTGAATTCATATGTCTACACAGCATCAATTCGAAGTTTAGCATTCAAATTGACAATCCCTTCAAAGTTACAGGAGGTTTTGTAACTTCGAAGGGACCTCTCTTGGATTCGACCTAAGGGAAGCCTTAGGTCAAATCACCCAAGTGCTGTGTAAACAGCTCTATTTTTAAATGTGACCTAATGTTTATTAGGTTGAATTTAAGCCTGTGTGTAGACATACCCTAATAAAATGAAGGAAAATAAAGTATACCATAAATAAAATTACCAACAGAGTCCAATTAAGTAAAACAAATAAAGGGGCACATTTGAGCTGGAGAGAAACAATTTAGGACAATTTTTTTTTTAATTGTAAAATAGGCTGCTTTGAAAAATGAGAGGTGAATTAACTGCTTTTTTTGCTTGTTTTATTACTTTTTGAGGTGCTTTTCAAGTTTTATATTTGCAAATTTAGTTAACTTTTTTTAGTCTCATGAACATTAATGAAAGGGTCATGAAAAACTTTAATGAAAAATCCAGTTTTTGGTAAATGAAAACATTTTGGTAATTTTTTTTATTTTAAAATAATTTAAAAACACATGACATTGTGCAGTTTTAATGCTGCATTCATTAATCGTTACCCATTTTCCATGACATAATATGGTAATTACAGTTATATTAATACTACATTTTCTTCATGTTCTCCAATGCCCTCCTTTTTGTACTTCCCTGTCCTCCTTTCATGCTTTGGTATCTGGTAACCCTAGGTCTACGTAAGTGAGAACCCTGGATCCAGCAAACTAATCTTTGTAAAAGGCACTAGGGCCCAAACTTGGGTTCAGTTCTGTTTAAATTCCTCTTCGTTTGTGTCCGAGGTGGACACACAGACTGTGATCTGTTGTGGCCATCTCTAAGGACCCCAAAAAGAGATCAAAACTCTATAGTGCTAGGCCCTGTACAGACAAATCACAGAGCCAGCCCAAGCCCCTAGGTAGCTCACAACCCAGCACAGATGTGCACGGAACAGAACAAATAGATACACAGGCGGGAGTGGGAGGAGACGCAGTTGATGGGCTCTTTAACAGTTTTACTTGGTGCTATTTAACCGCAGCATCTCACTTCCCCATTCTGAGCCCAGGCATGGCAGTGACAAATCAACCCAACCTCAGACACCCAGGAAGTGTTTAGGGAACTTTCCCTTCCTCTACCCCATGTTGTTTCTGAATGTTCCTCACGCTCTTCCTTTGGCCTCCTAGACCCAGCTAGCAGGGGACAAAACACCACACGGGGGAGGCATAGTTTACAGTAAATCTGGTACCACTCTTACCCCAGTAACGGAGTGTGGATGGATGATTCTACTAAAGCACAGCCTTGGAACAGGGAGACCTAGTCTTTTCCTGGGCCTAAACTGGAGTCCAACCCCATGAAAAATAACCGTCCCTCATCCCCTCTGTTTGCCGCCCCCTCCACCCCAACAAGAAGGGTTGCAGGGCCCCTAGCTGAGTCCATCTTCTGTGTTTAATTGGTGAAGCAGATACAAAGGTGGAGAGTGCACTTGACCCTGAGGAGAACAGGCTGTCCTTGGAGGTGCAAGACTCCTTCTCATTTCTCGACCATCCAGACACCTGGCAGGACTGTGGTACTGAAGGCGACCAGCCAGAGAAGAACTTGCTTGAAGAGACCACCTCTGATTTTACTGGGGACATGCTGGATGGTTTCCCAGTAATGGATGATGACATGGAGAGCAGATTTATGAGTGTAAGATCCCAGTCATGCTGAAATCTACTTCCAGCCCTTTAGCACTAGAAATTGCATCAGTGAGCTAGGATTTGTAGGAGGAGATGCATAGACAGAGAGCTAAATGGACGTGTGTGATTGACAGACGGACATATGTGTGCTAAGGAAGGGAGGGAGAGAGGCTTTGATGGACAGATTGCTAGAAAGATGCATATGGGGATGGACGGACACAGACATATGGACAGTCAGAGAGGTGGGTATGAGGACTTGTAGAGATGTAGATACCAGTGGTTAAAGTATAATTTGGCAGGCCCCGGAACCCTCCTTATCGGCAGGCCCCCTTCACGCATGTGCGGGCTGCAGCCCAGGTAGGATGAGGGT
>ML682099.1:3442979-3512599 GCA_007922195.1 Podocnemis expansa
GGAGCAGGAGAGGGGGCAGAGAAGGGGTGGGTGCTGGCAGGAGTAGGGGGGCTGGGGCAGGGGCAGGAGCAGGGGTGGTGAAGAAGGCAGGGGATGGGGGCTGAGAAGGCTGGGTGGGGGCAGGGGTGGGAGACTGGGGGTTGAGATGGTTGGAGTAATAGAGGGATGAGGCTGGGAATTGATAAATAAAGGGATGTAGAAGGATGTAGCACTCAAAGGATGCTAGAGAAGGAGGCAAAACCCCAACCTGAAGAGGTGGCAATGCCCCTCACCCAGGAACCCCAAGCCACCTTTTTCCATTCCCAGGAGAGCTTAAGAAGCCAGAGAAGCTTTGCTTGGCAATTCTGGCTAGGCCCAGCGGGGAAGTGAATTGCAGAGTGGAGGGGCCTCAGCTGAGAATCCCCTGCCAACAATGCCCTGCACCCACCAGAAAACTGGAGACTTTTATAACCTCCATCAGTCAAAGCAAGGTCACATGCTCCACTGCCACTCTGCACTCTGTGGTGTGAATGGCCAGGTTATAACTGGGCTGCTGGTGTGAATGGCCAGGTTATAACCAGGCTGCTGGTGTGACTCTTCTGTGTGCTTTCCATCTCTAGCTGGACGAGTTCTCTGTGGAGCCACCCCCGGAGTACCTGTCTATTGAGGACTGCATGAACGATGAACTGTACTACCTGGCCACAGGCTGCTCAGATGCTGAGGAGCTCTCCAAGGAGACGGACTCTGAAGACGTGTTTCTGAGCGCCTATGATGACCTGAGCCCTTTAGTTACCGACCTAGAGAAGTTCCAAGAGTTCAGCGAAGAGAACACCGTGGACATGCCTCCCTCAGAGAGGACGCAGGGCGGAGAGATGGCTCAAGAGCTGCAGTGCGAACAGCCCGAGACACCTGCCAAGGAAGGGGCATTACCTAGCGACATCAATGGCTTCTCTTCATCCGAAGAAGGTGGCAGTGCCAAAGTGCCTCCACCAGACAGCACTTCTCATGCTCCAGAATCAGCCAAGCTGTTGCAGAGACAGGAAGCTGTGGAAGAGCCCGCTATTGACCTTTCCCAGCCAGAGGTACTCAAGGGCAACTCAGCCACAGAGTTCAACACAGCTGTCCAGCGAGATGACACAAAGGGAACAAGGGACAAAGGTGAGAGCCTGGAAGCTGGCTGCTTGCTGCACAGAGTCGGCCCTGGCCCACACAGGACTGATCCAGCCCCAGCAGGAAAGCACCAGGGCTCATTGACTCTGGAGGATGAACACCATGCCGCCCTAGCCAGCTATGCTGGAGACAAACAGGTGCCTGATCTGTGGCTCGGGGAAGCAGAACTGGCCGTGTGTGCGCTGGATGGGTCCATCCACAAGGCTGATGGAGGTGCTCCAGAGGAACTGAGAGCAGAGGAGGGACATGGGGGCTCTGCTTCTCCCATGCCACAGACCAAACAGCCAGAAAGTGGCGAGGGCTCACCACAGGCTTTTGCAATGGAGGCTCCCTCTGCCTGCTTGCCAGGGATGGAAGCCAAAGCTACTGCTGTTCCTATACATGAAAGTGGCCATGATGCTACCACCCCCTGTCTAAGGACAGGCCCTGAGGTCACCACTGTCCCTCTACCTGAGAATGTCTCTTTGGCCACTGCCCCTTTTCTAGGGACAGACCCTGAGACTACCATTGTTTCTCTGTATGAGAGTGGCCTCATGGCCACTGCCCCCTTTCTGAAGGAAGACCTTGAGGACACCACTGTCTTCCCATATGAGAGTGGCTCCATGGCCACCGCCCCCTGTCTACACACAGGCCATGAGGTCACCACTGTCCCCCTGTATGAGAGTGGCCCTGAGGCTATTCCCTGGCTTGAGACTAGCTCTGATACTGCCCCCTGGTCTGAAACTGTCCCTGAGGCTCTCCTGTTAGTGGGGAGCGGCCCCACAAGTCTTCCACTGGAATTTAGGTCCCCGCAGCCGGCAAACCCTCCTGCCCTCCCAGAGAACGACATGCACACTGGAGTGCGTGCAGATGGGAGCGCCTCTATGAGGCTCACTTCTAGCACCGTCCAAGTCCAGCAGGTGAAATCTGTCCCAGTAGTGCCCCCCAAGCCCCAGTTTGCCAGGATCCCTCCTGCTGTAAAGAAGAAGATGCACCTGGGTGAAGCGTCTACATGGCCCCCCAAGCCCTCTGTCTCAGAGAAGAGCTACAGCGACGGGGAGTCGGGTGGGAGGAAGGGGGCCTCCCCCCAGAGGCAGTCACAGCCTATCAGCCTGGAGGCGTGTCACGGCAGCACAGAGTTCAAGGAGACAAACGAGATATCTCCCCAGCTCAATGCTCTGGACAAGTGCCCCAGTGGCACTGAAAGCCGCAAGCCCGCTGGGGCTTCCCTCCAGAAGCAGAAGCAAGCCAGTTGGCGGAATGGCGGCAGCATGTCTTTTGACACGGCAGTGGCCCTTGCTAAAGAGAGGCACTTGGCCCAGACCCCAGTTCGGAGGATCCAGACCTATTGTGGGGGTGATGGTCAGGAGGTGCCCAGCCCCCCTAAGGCGGAGAAGCACGCACCATTTCCCAGGTCAGCCCTCAAGCCTGTGGGCCAGCAGCCCCTGAGGCCACAGAGTTGCACTGGCTTGCTACCATCTTCAGATGTGCTGGCTCTAGGCAAGCACCCAGCATTGCCTGATATGACCTGTGAACCACGAATGGTGCCCAGCCAGGAACCGCTGCCCTTTGCCCAGGAGCCCACAGCGAGGAGCAGGCTGAGCCTACCTAGGCTTGGGCAGCGACTGGCTGACACGGAAGAGGCAGCAGGGGCTGTTCCCCCGCAGCGGCGGTCATTGGCTTTTGAAATCAGGGACTGTGGCGGGACAAAGGAGTTGTGAGCGAGTGGTGAGGACAGTTCCATGCTCGGTCACTGGTAGGCTGCCAAATGGCAGCCAATGATATGCGGGTTGCTGCCTTAATACACCATCATGCGCCTGCTTCTCCTCCTGAGTCCAGCCCTGCCACGAGTGACCGGCACAGGATGACAGGACTTGGACGGTTGGGTTATGCGGTAGGAAGAAACTGCATATGGTTCAGGGGAGAGGATCTGCTTTCCAGGAACAACTCCTCTGAACCACCATGGGCAACATGAGCCTCAGTCTCAGTGAGAGCTAACGCCATTTAAATGCAATTGTTGAACCAGATCCCTCTCCTCTCCCCAGCACCACCTTTGGAGTAGTGATGTTCATTTTCAGTGTAAAAGAGAGCAATGTCTGCTCTAGCCAGCTAGATACGCTTCCATCAGCGCTGAGCCTGGCCCAGTTTGGCATTGGGTGGGTGGGAAAAGGCATGGGGCTAGTGGTCCTGTGAATAATTTGGGGCTAGATTCTCCAAGGTGCTCAGAAATCATTAAATCCAAGTCACTAGGAGCTGCAGAAGGCCAGCTCCTTTCTCTCCACCCCTGGGGAAGGGAACATCAGCCCTGGAGACAACAGGACCCATGATTTTTTGAAACAGTGACAGTGAAGAGATCTCTCCAATGAAAATCCTGAGCTGAAACCATAGCAATCTTGCTCCCAGCTCCCCAAGTTTATTTCCCCTCCACCTCCCTTGGCAATGATCTCTTTTGCTTTTAGGAAATGAGCCTGTTGACATTTTCTCTGCCCTAGGATTTTCCCACGCCTGCTGCTAGGCTGCAGCTTTTAGCTGTTGGAACTGGTGGCAAGTCACACACACACTTTTGTTGCTAAACTTGCAGGCCACCTAGCTTGTTTGTAACTTAAGGGTGGCTGCAGATGGTTGTTCAAGGACCAGTGTATGACAATCAGCTGTTTACAGCAAGCTCCTTGTATTTTCAGAGAAATCGTGGGCACTGCTTGGCCTTATTTTTAGCCAGCAGGCTCAGAAAAGAGGTCAATGAATGAACCAGCAGTGGTAGATGGAGTCTTCTGTCACCACAGGCTGTGCCCCCACATGCTCGGTTGCATCAAGCAAGGTAGGGAATCTTGCACCTCTGCAGTCTAACTTGTCCTCTTTCTCTGGGCAAATGGCAGGTTTCTGTGCAGGATACTGCATAAAGTCCTAGAACGTCTTCTGTAGGAAGTCAGCCTATGTCAGATGGCTGAGGAGCTAGGTGGGATATACAGGCCGAGTCCACCTCTAACTTCTGTTCTCTTGTCTGTCCTGTATGAAAGATGCAGTCAAGTCGTTGCCCCTTACTTCTGTCCCCCCACTGCTCCATCAGTAGTCTTATTTCATTTGTCGCTTTGGGTGCTCCAGCCTATTGTGAATTGAGATGGCAGCTGGTTTGGGTTTGACAACAACTCAGAGCTGCTGTATCCGCTCATAGGATAATAAAGAGATTGTAAGAAAACCACACAGTTGTGGTGGTGGCTTTTAAAATGAGCTCCTCTGGTCCTGAGCAGAGGTCTCCTCAATGGGCAATATGGAGACACTGTGCCAGTTGGCACCCTGTCATAAGTTCAAAAGGCAAGTTGAGCAGCAACACCAGCTGGGCTTTCTGCAGGCAAAGATCTGGGTTTGAATCCTGTCTGGTTTCCAAATGTGGGGGAAGGGGGGAACACACATTCTATATCCAGCCTTATAAGGGCTGGGGTCTTCAACCCCATGGGCTTACCTCAAAGAAACTCCTAAGGCCCTAATCCTGCAAAGCGCTCCACATGCCTGGCTGCCTGTATGGAGCCCTATTGACCTAGCTGGTTCTGTGTGGGCATCTGGCTGGGCCTGCCCACCTGGATCCACTCCAGGATCAAAGCCCATGTTTTGTCTCATTGGGCCAAAGTGCCAATTGTGGCTTGTGAACCAGCCAGATTGGAGTAGCAAGGAAGGGCGCAGGCTGGGTATTATTAGTTTTGGCAAAGCTGGTTGGATGGCGGCGAGATTCAGCAGCAGCATTACGTGAAAACATTGGAATGGAATAGGTGACTGGAACAGATGAGGACTGCAGGGCAGGAGACAGATCTTAAAACATATGGGCCTGATTCTGATTTCTTTCCACCTAGGCCCGTTCCCCCTCTTCTAGTAATGCATAGGAGCCTTAATGGGAAGTGGAAGATCATTAGACTTAGACAAAAACTGATGAAAAGGAAACCCATCCGAGGAGTTAGTTGCCCCTGCTATAATCAATATAAACAGTATAAGATCACCCACCAAGCACCCAGTTCCTTCCATCCCCCATACCTGCTGTCTCTCCCAGCTCCCTTCCGCAGCAACTGGTGTAAACAGGCCCTGTAGCTCAATAGACACAGGGGCGTCGCTGGCGCTGGGTACACAGAGCACGTGCCCTGAATCCTGGCGCCAGTGCCCCGGGTCTGGCGGGGCCCCCCCTTCCTGGTCTCTGGCCCGATTGGGCTGGAGATCCGGGGCCCAGCCACCCACGGCTACGGCAGCCCCATCCCCAGCCGGGGATCTGGGGCTCAGCCGCCAGCAGCCACGGAGGCTGCTCCTGGCCCCATCCCCAGGGGGGAATCCAGGGCCCAGCCACCCATGGCCACGGCAGCCCCATCCCCAGCTGGGGATCCAGGGCTCAGCCACCCGTGGCTGTAGTGGCCCCATCCCTGGCTGGGGATCTGGGGCTCAGCCACCCGTGGCCACAGCAGCCCCATCCCCGGCCAGGGATCTGGGGCTCAGCTGCCTGCGGCCACAGAGACCACTCCTGGCCCTGTCCCCATCCCCATCCCCGGCCAGGGGCATGGCCTGCGGCAAGGGGGTGTGGCCTTGGCCTGTGCCCCGGGTGCTTCGAAGCCTCTGAGTAGACCTGAGCCATTTCAGGCCAGTGGGGAAAGCTATCCAGCTCTGAACCTACCCTGATCGCAGCTGCAACAGAACTGGCCCTCAAGCAGCAATGTCCAAGCTCAGTTAAGGCTTTGTTGCCCAAACTCAACACCGCACAATCAGTCTGGACATTGATCATGCCACACTAGTGACTTGCTTCATCCCAAGGCGTACTGCTTTCCGCTTAGGGGGCTGGCTGCTGCATTTCTTCACCTGTTTGACTCTGGATTGGCCCCAGGCTTGGTAGGGTGACCAGGTGTCATGATTTTATAGGCACAGTCCCAAAATTCAGGGCTTTTTCTTATGTAGGCACCTATGACTCTCCTCTCTCTGTGCTGACTTTTCACATCTCAGGCATGGTCCCATGGAGAGCACCATACAGGATTGAGGGGGCCAAGAAGTGAATCACACTAGTGCGGCCCCTGCATCTGGAAGAAACAGCTGCAATCTCCTGGTTGGTGTAGATGGGCACTACTGCTATCAGATCATCTTACTGCAGCTGGAGTTCAAGATGACCCCCAGATTGCAAACCTGGGTCCTGAGTGGTGGGCACACAGCTCGTTCTGGCTGAGACTAGCCTTGCTTTCCCATCTAGCTGCTTTTCCTGTCCCACCAGCACCAGTCTTATCCAGTTTGATCTTCAGTCAGCTTGCTCTCGCTGGGACTTGAGTCTAGACAACTAACAGCATTGGCTGGATCGGATACAGGGCGTGACCATCATCCTGAAGCCACTACAGCCTATGCCACCTTTCTAGCACTCTCCAAGGCCCCCATATGCAAATCAAACAGGAGGGGGGACAAGATGCACCCCACAAAACCTCCCATAAATGCTCTGAGCAAAGAGCATTCAGCCCAGAAACAGGAACAGAGCCACTTGTGAGATGTGTAACATATATCCACTTTAAGATCCTGCCAGAATGTGGTAAGTGGGCATTGTACAAATGAGAATCACACTTCAGTACCTGGATCTGGACTTTAGGAGGGGTTCTATTAAAGCAGGGCAAATATTTGGGGTGGGAATAGTAAATTTGCTGGAATATATATTTTTCAGGGGAACCCAAACCAAACCAGCCTGGGGTGAGGGATTAAAAATCCTCAATGTGGGCAAAAAGTTTTTAAAAACTCATTTTCAAGGTGTGTGTGTGTGGGGGGGTGCCCTAATATGGGGAGGGTTAAACCCCTAATATCAACGAGGGTCAAACCGTAACATGGGTGTGAAAGGTAAAAATCTATTATCAAAAAGAGGGTCAATCGCAACATGGGGCAGTTTATCCACCAGCCCCCCCATCTATATGTGGGGCGTAGTAAGGGAGCATGAACAATCCCCATCCTCAAAACCTATCGATCTATGGCAGGGGTCTCAAATACGCAGCCCATGGGTAGCATGTGACCCCTAAAGCTGTTTCCTGTGGCCCGCAATGACACTGTTGTTACTGATATTTGCAATAGCATTGTATGAAAAGGTTTTAGTGGTGCGGCCCTCGGGCTAACGCACTAGTCGTCACGCGGCCCTTGTGGTGAATTGAGTTTGAGACCCCCGATCTATGGCATCTCTATGGGTAGGGTTACCAGATGTCAGGCAAAAGGAGGGCATGTCCTCCTTTTTGCCTTCACGTCCTCCATCCAGCAGGCATTTTAAAAATACATGATTTTGTCTGGTGTTTTACTTACAGGGGTTAAAGTATGCTGGAACACCCTATCTTTAAGGTGAAGTGTTCCAGGGCCCCCCAAAAACAAGAAAATTACATTAATGCTATATTTTCTCCATGTGTCCTCCAATTTTCTCCTTTTTGAACTTGCTTGTCCTCCTTTCCATGCTTTGGTATCTGGTAACCCTATCTATAGGGAGCAAACTAACCCTACTGTCAGGGGCCAAGATTAGCCAAGGAGCCAGCAGCACTGAATTTTGCCCTTAGCAAAGATGGCCGGCCCTGGCTGTTGCCCTCAACCAAAATGGCGCCTACCAGGCGCTATTAGCCGCAAGCCGTTCCACCCCCTCTACACACACCGGAAGTGGGCCAGAGAATTTAGGCCAGCGCCCGCGCGCGGCCGGAAGTCGGCCTGGCGAGCGCCCCGAACTAAGATGGCGCCCGCCGGAAGTCGCTGCCACGGGGCGGGCCGTACGGCAGGAAAGTGGCGCCCGCTCGGCAGCCCGGACGCAAGGTGCCCGGCGCTGAGATGGCGGGGCGGCCGAAGAGCGGCGCCCCTCACTAAGATGGCGGCGCAGCGAGGGGGCGGAGCCGCGCGAACGGGCTGTTTCCGCCCCGCACGGTAATGGCGGCGGCGGGGGGAGGGGGCGCTGGGCGAGTGCGCATGTGCACATCTCCATGGAGAGAAAAGGGGGCGAGCGAGCGAGCGGGATAAAGGGAAAAAACAGGTAACGGGGCCGGGTGCGGCGGGACGGGGCCGGGCTGAGGTCGAGCCCGCACTGGGCAGGGGTTAGGTTTAGGCTTAGGTTGGGGGAGGGGCCGAGGCGGCTTGCGCTCCCCTCCCCCCAGCTGGCCGCCTCTGGACTGTGCCACGCCGGGGGGCGGGGGGGGCGGCTCCCCTTTCCCCCCGCAGCCGCCCTGTTGATTGGCTGGGGCCTGCTGGGCTTCCCCCCAAACTTCTCTAGCACATGGAGGGGGCGAGCCGCGTTGGGCCAGGCCTGGCAGAGCCCAAGCAGGTGGGCAGCGGAGGGGGGGCCGGTGTCGCTTCCTCCCTCACCGGCAGCGTCGCGCGCTGCCGGCCTGGCCTCTTCCCGCTCCCTCGCTGCCTGCGCGCCTGTCGGGGGAGGGCAGGTTTTGTTGGGGGAAACCCTCTGCCTGCAGGAGAGACACCAACCCCCCCCCGCGCCAGGTGTGATTGGTCCGGCCCCTCCTCTGAGCGCCCTGTTTAATAAAGGCTGCTCTGGGGAAGCGGGAGCGTTTGTATTTCTCTGCCCAGGCTTTGGAGTGAGGTGGGGTGTGTGCATGCAGGGGGTACACGGGGAGCAGCCTGCACTGGCTTGCAGCCAGCTTTGCACCTCATCATCTGTTACCCTTATGCTTGATTTATTTTCCCTTTTGGGTCAGTAAAAAAACAACAAGCGGTTGTGCGGCACTTTAAGACTAACAGTTATATTTTCCGCCTGAAGTTCAGGCAAAAAATAAATCTGTCAGTCTTAAAGTGCCACACAACTGCTTGTTGTTTTTTTTTACTGGACTAGACTAACACGGCTATCCTTTTGGGTCAGCCTTACATTCAGTTTGCTTTTCTGAGCTCATATGTAGACAGCTGCGCATGTTCACAGCTGAGCTTAAGGCAGGGCTAAACATCAAGTGAGACTGGTTTAACTAAAGGGGAGTGATTTAAATTTGGGGCCAAACCTTGTGTAGGCACTCTTCAGGCTTAAATCATTTGGCTTACATTTGGTTAGCTTCCCTTAGGCTAGTGGTTTTCAAACCATGGGTTGGGACCAGGTGCTGTTGCAGACCCTCAGGGGCTGGGTTGTGGCTAGGGTGACCAGATACCAAAGCATGGAAAGGAGGACAGGGAAGTACAAAAAGGAGGACATGGAGAAAATGCATTACTAGTGTAATGTTCTCCTGTTTTTAGGGGGCCCTAGAACGCTCCCCCCTTAAAAACAGGAGGAAAAAAAAGCAAGGAGTCTTGTGGCACTTAAAGACTAACAAATTTGTCATATGAGCTTTCGTGGAAGAATATCGCACTTCATCATGCTCTTTGAAGAGGCCTGGCGAAGTGGGATATTCTCCCATGAAAGCTCATGTGATAGATAAATGTTATTCTTTAAGTGCCACAGGACTCCCTGCTTTTTTTGCTTTACTAAACTAACACATCTGCCCCTTTGGAGCTTGCCTAAAAATAGGGTGTTTAGAGGCATTCCAGCATACTTTAACCCCTGTAAGTAAAAACCCAGACAAAGTCGGGGATTTTTAAAATGCCTGCCAGGTGGAGAATGTGACAGAAAAAAGGAGGACATGTCCTTCTTTTGCCTGACATCTGGTAACCCTAGTTGTGGTGTCACCTTGCCAGCATCTCAAGACTGGAATGCATTGCTCAAAAATATAACTGTTGGGTTGTGGGCATAAATGATTATTTTTCAACTGGGTCCCAAGAAAAAATGTTTGAAAACCGCTGCCTTAGGAAAACCACAAACTGAATCATAAAAGGATTTGCACTGGTTTAACAACTTGGCCTCTAAGCTGCTTTGGCTTCTGTGTGTAAACAGGACCTTACAGTTTAGGCCTTTTAAAGTGCGGAAGTTGCACTGGATTAACCAAACTTCACTCCAAATATGGTTTAAGCTAAAATGGAGTAAATTCCTCATTTAATGCTTGTAACCGAGTTTAAACCAATATATCATCTATTGTTTGTGTACGCAAATGTGCTGACAAGCTACACCAATGTAAGCCCAGGTTGAAATCAAATTAAACATCTACAGTATATGGAGTTTTACTCCAGGTCAATAAGTTTTGTTTTGTTTTGTTTTTAAATCTTTTAGTGTAGTTTTGTTAGTGGTTCAGGTGTTAGACACACACTGGGATGACAGTTTCTGGACATTTTGTGCTGATATTGTGGTGAGGACTGGGAAACTGCAAGGATTGAGTTTGAAGGTGCAGAGGTGAGGCGCTTAGGATATAAGACTGGTCTGAGCAGGGGGAGTGGTGTGGGAAATATGACATCTGGAGTGAGGACTGGTGTCAGGCCTGTTTTCGTTGTTAAATGTGAGTATGAGAAGCTTGAACTTGACACAAGTGAGAGAATCTAGTGAAAGTGCGTGAAGTGTCAAGGTAGGTGCTGGCAGCAGCAGATTGCTGGTGGTGATTTTAGCAGTAGTTCTACACTAGAAAAGTGGTAATATTTACTGGTGAACCTTCTAGGCCCACTCCTAAACTTGAGAGCTCTACAGACAAATTTCTGTGTGGCCTATCCCTGAATCACCAAGAGATTCATTAAAGTATCTTGGACCTAATACAATTGGAAAGTCATCCAAATATCTAAGGCACTTATCATACAGTCTGCGTAGAAGTGGATGGACCTTAAACCATGTGCTGCTTCTTGAGAAATTAATTGTCTATCACACTTGTGTCCGCATGTGAGGTGCACAAACTTGAGTGCCCCAGTAGCTGTGCTTGTTTTATTTATCAAGAGTATTTGCAAACCTGTGCTGATAAACTTTCTACTGGCAGTGCAGAAATGTTGAGGTAAGATTAGGGTTACCAGATGTCAGGCAAAAGGACATGTCATCCTTTTTACCTTCACATCCTCCATCTAGCAGGCATTTTAAAAACACGTGATCTTGTCTGGCTTTTTATTTACAGGGGTTAAAGTATGCTGGAATGCCTTGTAACACCCTGTTTTTAGGGGGAAGTGTTCCAGGACCTCCTAAAACAGAAGAATATTATGTTAATACTACATTTTCTCCATGTGTCCTCCAATGTCCTCCTTTTCCTACTTCCCTGTCCTTTCCATGCTTTGGTATCTGGTAACCTTAGGTAAGATTAGCTTCTGCATACATCTGAGTTGTTTGTTACTGTTGTAACAAAATCAGCTGCCATGTTAAATTTGGCCCATAACTAGAACCCCAAACAAATCTAGGTTTTATAAAAACTATGTCCAGTAGAAGTGTTTCTCAACTGTTTGTTTGTTTTTTGGGTTTTTTTTAAGTTCTAATGCAAACAGTGGCTCCAAGGTAAATAAATGTTCCCCTACTCTGAAACACAAGCATTACACGCTATCAAGAATGAGAAAGTGAAACTGACACTCAGTGTCCAAGTGGGGAGAAATGATTGAAAGAGACAAGGGTGGGGTCTGCAGATTGAGTTTAAGATCTTGTTTTCACTTCTGAACACGATTCGTTGACAAACTTGTATTTACACAGTATTCTTGAAGTTGGCTCTAACTTCAGCTTTGTTTAAAAAGATGTAAATAATAAAATATCTATAGTAGGGAAAGATTATTTTTAAAGTGTCTTTTGGTGGTGACTGGGCGGGGAAGATGGAAAAGTGACTCTAAGAAAGGGTGCAGCTTTCTTTACAACTTTGTGCTGAGTCCTATCCACTGACTTTGTTGCAGAGTTTTCCGTCCTCTTGCCCTGCAGCACCAAAATGGCTGAGAGAGTTTGATCCTCTTTAGAAAATTGCAGAGTGTTTATCAGTTGTTTAATAGAGTAATCTCTTCCTAATTACCAAACCATTTATTAACATCTATAACTGCTACCTTTACACTAATAATGTATCAGATTATTAAAATGTGGTATTGGCTTGGCAAAGTTTGCTTGCTGTTGGTGAGTTGGTGCTTCTCGTGGTGGGAGAGGCTAAGACACTGGCTTCTGTAGCTCATGATTTTGTTATATTTAATTATTTGAATATTTTCAGTCCCTCTTACTGAATTGGGCCCCCAGCAGTGTTGTTGGCTTGAGTCTGTGGCTTGTCCTTGCTGTACTTGTAGTTTTCCCAGGCAGTGTTGGAGCAAAATAATAAGACTGTGGTCACTCTTGACGCAGTTGGCCAGAGTCCCGTGGTAGCTGGGGACAGTGGTTGTATCGTGGTCACGCATCTGCTGCTTAGAAGAGTTCTGAACAGAAGTTACAGTGGAGCTGGTGTGCAGGGCAGGGTTCTCAGGAAAGATGCTGGGTTGGGAGTATTTATTGTAGAAGAGACTTCTGTCCTCTTTCAGTGGCTGCGGCAAGGCTAGTTACCTTTTTCTTCTGCTGCTGCTACCCCACATAGTGTGAATCTTGGGGGCAGAGGGAGTGGAGAAAAGAGCAGCTTCTGTTTTCCCTGCTGCAGGGAGCCCAGGGGTGGCTTGTTACCACAGTGTGCCTGGAGACACCATCCCCAGGCACAGCACCGAAAGGAGCCACCTGCCATGGCTTTTGGCAGCAGGAGTGGTGATTTCGGGGGCGCTGCAGAGGGAGTCGTGTGTCGCTCCAAGTGGGCTAGCATGCCACTCTTGGCATGCATGCTTGGGGTCAATGACCCCATCCTAGCTGGAGGTGGCTCCAAAAACTGGAAGGAATGCCAGCAGACTTAGCGTTTAATTTATACTGAGCTTTTCATTCATAAATTCTGAAGTGCTTTACAGCTGTGTGTACAGGCATTCCCTTTTTGATAGATGGGGAAACTGAGGCACAGTAACTGGCCTAAGGCCACACAGCAAGGGAATGGCGGAGCTGGCACTAGAATGCTGGGATCCTGACTTTCAGCCAGCTGTCCAGGCTGGGACTCTGGACGTGCTTCACATGGGCCTTTGCCTGTCTCTATGGTGTCAACAGGTTTTGCAGTTAAGATGAATAGGACAGTTCACCCCTTTTGGAGCTCTTGTTCCAGTGTGTCTTCAGACTCAGACAGGCATCATTTATGCTTTGATCAGGTTTTCAAGCTTTTCCTGTGTCCATGAGAACTAGGAACAGTCTCTGAATGAAAGCTGGGAGTCTGCCCCAAGGCACAGGCTTATATGTCTGGCATTGAGTTCAGCCCTGCCTCCAGGCCTTTGTCTTGCCTGTGGTATGTTGATGGGCTGGACCTCTTGACAGGAAAACCAGCAAGGGGTCCTGTGGCACTTAGACTGTCACTTGTCAATCTTGCTGATGCTGCCTCACCCTTTTTGGCCTAGATGACTAGTATGTCTTTCAAGCTTTGGCTTTCCTATGGGTATAAAAGCTGGAAGGAATCTCTTTTCATCAGGAATCTGTATAGAGCAGATACAGATGTCTTGCATTTAGAGAAATCCCAGAGGCATCTTTGATCTGGGATCACTGAGAGTTCAAACCAAGTTCCACATGCTGCTGTCAGTCTCTTCTCAGTCAGTCCCTTAAACTGCCATAATTGCTTTAGAGAAACAAGGGTCAGCACTGCCAGAGAGTTCTCTTCAGTAAAATATCTGTTTACAAAATATGTCCCAGCTTTTTACTTTAATTAGGGTGAAGGGTCATTTATTTCCCATTTAGTGAGTTGGTGAAAGAAAATCCTCATTAACAGATATTTATGCTATAGTAGTCTCTCTTCGCACAGGTGTGAGAAATCATTCCAAAATATCATGGGAAAGAACATAGAAATAGGGCGGGCCAATGGTTTTTTTTTTTGTTTTTTTTTTTTTTAGATTGATCTTTTCCATAGAGATGCTGCCTTTTAAAGCACCGTGTAGTAACCTCTACCTGCAAATTTATAACACATTATTAGTTTATTAAAGTGGAGTTTTTAAGATGCAGCCTTACATTTCAGTTGCCTTATATTCTTAGTTAACATGCTGCTCTTCCCACTCTTTCTAGACAGTGCGTATTGAGAGCCAAGTTCCAGGGGGCAGCCGTGTTAGTCTAGTCCAGCAAAAGAAGCAAGGAGTCCTGTGGGATTTGAAGACTAACAAATGTATTATTGCATGAGCTTTCATAGGAGAAATCCCACTTCACCAGATGCTTTGAAGATGGGGGAAACTTACAGAATAGGAGGAAAATAAATGCAGAGGAGTGTAGGATGTGGGATCAAGTCAGACTGTAAAAGCAAATCAAAGCAGTTGTTAAGTTTCAAACCCTGGGAAACAGCACATGGAGGAAAGTGAATTCAAATCACCTGTTGAATGGGAAAAGAATCCATAGTCACGATTTAATCCTGCTTTCACACAGTTGAATCTGCATATCAGTTCTAATCCAGCTGTTACCTCTTCAAAATGTTGAAGTCCCATTGACTTGCTTGAGCACAGCTGTTAACAGATCATCCAATGAGTGATCAGAAAGATGGAAGTTCTCAGCAATTGTTTTTTGAATGTTGCAATTTCTGATGTCGGAGTTCCCCCATCTTCAAAGCATCTGACGAAGTGGGATTTTCACCCACGAAAGCTCATGCAATAATATATTTGTTAGTTATTAAGTGCCACAGGACTCCTTTGTTTGTTTTACTGAACTAGACCAGTGGTGCCCAACCTCTTCTCTTCCATGGCACATCTTGATACTTTAATTATTTTGAGGCATGCCACCATATAGTCACCAAATGACCTCATGAATATTCGTGAGCCAATCTGGAACTCGGTCGTTTTTCAAAAAATTCCATGGCGTACCTGCTCAGGCCTGACGGCACATCCATGTGCCATGGCACCGGCTGGCAAACGATGAACTAAACTAACACAGCTGCCCCTTTGGATCTAGCCCAGGGGTCTCAAACTCAAATCACCACAAGGACTGCATCAGGACTAGTACGTTAGGCTGAGGGCTGCAGCACTGAAACTTTTTCATACAGCGATATTGCAAATATCAGTAACAATAATGTCGTTGCAGTCTGCAGGAAATAGCTTTGTGGGCTGTGTGTTTGAGACCCCTGGTCTAGTCTAACTAATTCCTGATCACATCTTTTAGCCATTGGTGCTTTTCTTTAAGGCCAGCAGCTTATGGATGTGTCTACACTTATGCTGTGATGACAGAGCTGCAGCCCTTCGGTGTAGACAGTCAGTACAATGATGGGAGTTCTCCCATCAGTCTAGTTCAGGGGTCTCACATACATGCCCCATGGGCCACATGCAGTCCCTAAAGCTGTTTCCTGCGGCCTGCAACGACACTGTTGTTACTGATATTTGCAGTATCGTTCTATGAAAAGGTTTCAGTGGTTTGGCCCTCGGGCTAACATACTATTCCTAATGCTGCCCTGTACTAGTCCTCATGTGGCCCTCATGATGATTTGAGTTCAAGACCCCCTGTTCTAGTTAATCCACCTCTTCAAGAGCAGGTAGCTACATTGACAGAAGAATTCTTCCATTGATCTAACATTGTCTACACCAGCAGTCAGGCCATCATACCATGGAAGTATTTATGCTGCAAAATTATGTGGACCTAACTTTCTTTGGTGTACAGCTGCTGCTGTTTGTAAATCGCTTGTCTGTGTGCACAGTTGGCTCCTTGTGTCAGCAGTGTGCAGGAGTGCTGATCTAGATTGTCCTGTCAATACACATTATGGGATGGCTCCCGAACTGCAATAACAGTCAATGTGTTACTGCTGAGGGCCTCATATGCAGCTCTGTGTATGTTATGTGGGCCACATGCACACGATATGTATCCTGCCTCTTTGGTGCTGATGATGTCACATGGGCTGCAGCTGTGGGTTGAGACCCATTGATCTGTACTGATGCTGCATCAGCTGAACTGCAGTGACCATGACATGACACAACAACCTAACTACAGCAATCATGACTGCTGCTCGAAGAGGCCGTGTTACTAAATCGACATACAGTGGCATTTATGTCGGCAGAACCAAATTTACGTGAAGACACTGCCACAGCTAGGCGCAAGGCAAGTTACATCAACCTGTGTAGTGTAGACCAGGCCTACATCTTTCAGGGTCTTTGGATTTTCCACAACTCTGAGGACCATAGCTATGCTGTTACTTCCCAGTGTAGCCCAGCCCAAAGACGTGAAGAATCTCAGCTTAAAAAAAAAAAAAAAAAAAATTCCATTCCTCATGTTTGTGGGGAAATACTGGAGAATATCCAGAGGGATAGTCATGTTAGTCTAGTTCAGCAAAACAAACAAGGAGTCATATGGCAGTTTTAAAGACTAACAAATTTATTTATTGCAAGTGGCTGATGAAGCTGGATTTTCTCCCACAAAAGCTCATGCAATAAATAAATTTATTAGCCTTTAAAGTGCCAGTAGATTCCTTGTTTGTTTGCCTGAGAATACGACCCCTAAATGAACAAAAGCTACAAGGCTCCAAATTTTAAAATAGCATATGATTTTAAGGGGTCTGAATCTTGATTTGGAAACAGAAGAAGAAAAAATAACTATGCAGCGTTGTCAGTATTGGTCGTAGGCCTGATCTGCATTAGAAAATTAAGTCAATTTAACCATGTGGCTCAAAGGGTTGAAAAATCCACTTAGTTGAGCCAGCCTACCCCTCCAATGTAGAGAGAACTAAATCAGTGGAAAAATTCTTCCATCAGTCTTCACCTTTTGGGGGGATGGATTACCCAGGCAGACGGACGAATCCCTCCCTTTGCTCTAGCTAGTGTCTGCACTCAACTGGTGCCGCTGTACCTTGTAAGTGTAGACACCTTCTCTCTCTGGTACAAAGTCTCGTAGGCTGAGCAGTAGCAGGAGCCTCTGCTTCTGGCATTGACTGCAATTCCTCAGTGTCAGTTGATGGACAGTCCTCTCTTCCTTCCCACTGTGTCCAGACATCCATCCTTTGAGCTAACCCATCTGTTCATATCCTGAAAACCAGGCCAGCAGGCAGTATACCTCAGTTATTACAGGGCAGCACCAAACCCTACACAGTGCACTTTTATCATACCGCCGTTTGGGGCAGAAACATGGCCGGTCCTTGACTGTTGAGCAGCATAAATCCTGTGTGAGCAGGATGTTGGTGTGAGCGTTCCCACTCTAGCAAACAATTTTATTTGAAGGGTTTAGGGATGTTTCTTTGTCTTGTTTCTGTTATAACCTGGAACCAGCATTTGCTGCTTGCAGGAGATGCATCCGTAACATAGGGAGCCAAAGAGATCTTTGTCTTCCAGCTGCTAAATTGACTCAGGATGTTGGGATAAACTCTGACTTCACAATCAGAGTGAGTTAGCCGCTCAGGTCTAAACAGGAAATGGCATGGTTTAGCCCAGAACTTGATTTTGAACTGGTTTAGTTAACTAGTGCAGAACTCTGGGTGGGTGCTCTTAGTGTGAGTCAATGTAAGTTTAAAATCAAATGCTACCCTTTTAAGTCCTTTCCATCTAATGACTGTGTGACATATCCTTATCTAAGGGATATATCAGCTCTGTTTCTCTAGTAGCTTGGCACCTTGCAATGTTAACTCGTTTATCCTGGTTCTGCAGGGCAGTGCTCTTACTCCTATTGTACCTATGGGAAACTGAGGCACAGAGGGGCTAAGTGATTTATTTAAAGTCACACAGGAAGTGTGGCAGAGCAGGGATTTAAACCGGCTCTTCTAGGCTAGTGCTCTAAACCAGTGGTTCCCAACCAGTGTGCCAGGGCAACACCCAAAGTGTGCCGTGAGCATCCTTGAGAGCTAGAGTTAAAGTTCTCTCCCTGCTCAGCCCAGCCCCGTTGGCTGTGCAGGGCTAGGAAGAGGTGAGGGTTTAAAGTAAGGGGGAAGGCACGGGAACACAGTTCTGGGACCCCCTATTTTAGGCAGGCAGTGTTCCAGCCCCTCTAAAAATAGAGGAAGGCACCAGAACGTGGAGTTCCCGGGGTCCCCCTAAAAATAGCATGAGCAGCCGGAAGGCAGTGTTTTGGTGGCTCCACCTTAAACCCCGCTCCACTTCAAGCCCAGCCAGCAGAGAGCTGCGGGAGGCCGGGAGTGTGTGAATCTCCCCCTGCAGGGCGGGGCGGCTTGTGTCAGCAGCCTGCAAACAGCCCAGGTAAGGGCTTTGGGGAGGAGAGCTTCTGGGGGTTGTGTGGGGCAGGTGTGTGTGTGTGTGTGTGTGTGTGTGTGTGTGTGTGTGTAGCAGAAGGTGCGTAGCCGGGGTTGTGGGGTGGCTGTTTGGTTGGGGGTGTATGTAGATGAGGGGTGGGGTGGCTGTGTGGGGGGGGAATGTAGCAGGGGGCTGGAGGGGTAGTTCTGACCCCTGCAGTGATGGGAGGGTCCATCACAGGCAGCAGGGGGATGGGAGGACAGGACCCACTGGGGTGGGAGGGAGCAGCAGTGGGGTGAGCATTTGCCCTGGGTGGCAGGGAGCCACTGTGGAGAAGGGGGACATGGGGCTCCCCTGCCCTACCTTCCCACTCCCCAGGTTCCCCTCTGGCCCCCACCCCCACAAAGCCACTCTTGTTCTCCCTTCATCTCTCCTCTCTTGCCACCCTTGTGCTGTTCCCCACATGGCTGCCCTTGTCCTCGTTTGCCACCCCTGCCCTGCTCTGCTCTCCACACTTACTCCTGCCACTGCACATGACTCCTGACCTCCCCTGTTTTGCCATCCCTGCTTTGCTACCCCTGCTACTCCGCATAGGAACATTTCCAAAACACTGTGCCATAGTTCATAAATATTCATAATTAATTTAAGTTAACTTGAATATTCGTGAGTTTTTTAATAGAGGTGTGCCTCGAAAAAGTTGAAGATATCAAGGCATGCCACAGCAGAGAAAAGGTTGGGAACCACTGCTCTCAACACCAGTCAGTTGGCGCTTTTTCTGATGGAGATGACAGGTCTTGGCCTGTTTTTTCAGCATTTTTTTACTTGTCTCAGACATTGCCCCCATTGGCTGTTATCAGTCCCTTGTTGGCTATCTCAGTGGAAGGCCAAGCAATGAGTGGGTTGTGGAGATGCTCCCTCTTTAATGAACTAGAGTAGCTCTTTCCAAGGTGTTGGAGGGGAAAGCTCAGACAGCTGCTGTCCGTGTTGATGCCTTCCTGCGGGTAAACAGGGAGGTTCACCATCTGAAGCAGATCATTCATCTCCATTCCTCAGCACTATTCAAACCCTGGCTTCTCCTTCCCAAAATTAAAATCCTCTCTCCAGGGCTGAGGTTGGAAATTCAATGGCCCTTAACAAGGAGTGAGGCTTAGGTCAGCCAGCAAAAGAGTAAAAGTCAGTTGTTTCCCTTTTTAGTGACATGTTTGAGTGATTCATGCTCAGAGCACACTGAACAGTGGGTGATGCCTGTTATGCAACTTAGAAGCAAGAATCCTAAAATAAACAGTGGCCCAGGCAACTGCAAACTCAAACACTTGAACGATCAGAGAAAAGAAATAGAGCTCTAAAGAGAAGGCCTAGAGACGAAGTGAGAGGGGTGGATGAGGAGCTGAAGGGGTGTTTGGGTTACTGCCCCAGTTTCTCCTTGGAGTTGAGAGCAGACTGTGAAGGGGAGGTTATGGGAGCAGAGCATTTGGGGCATGTCTTCGCTAGGAAATAAGGGGTATTCTTAACTGGTGTTGGCTAACTTGTGGTCATTTCCCAGTGATAACACAAGCTGTAACTTCTGTGTGTGTTAGTGTGTTGAGGTGAGGATTTACCTTGACCTGTGGACAGGTGTGAAAACATCAAGCTGCCTTGTCTTCTCTAGGATTGCACCTTTTGGGAGTTTCCATGTGTTAACTGACATGAGCTGAGAAAATGCCTCTTACATCAGTGGAGACGAGGCCTTGTAGTTAGGCCCTTGGGTTCTGTTTCTAGCCCTGCTTCTGAGTTGGTGTGTGGCACCTGCGTAGTGGTTTGAAAAGGACCACAAAGTTTGCCCTGAAACATCCAGGGTCTGGATTTCAGTTTTGGCTGAGTGCACAGAACTGTTGAAGTCAGGGAGCTATAGGTGCTCAGCAGTACCCAAGATGTGTTGCTGCCTTCTGAACACATTATCTTTTTCCTTTCTGAGTCTCAGCTTGCTTCTCTGTGCAGCGAGCTCAGTACTAGCCGCTACAGCTATGTTTCTGTTCCTCCAAACTGTATTCCAAGGTGTTTCTCGCAGATAAGGGCAGTGAGACCTTAAGGTGACCTTATGGTGGCAGCCACTTGTTCGCTACAAGCCAAGATTTGGCTCTCCCAGAATCCATGTGTGTTGAAACAATCTGGACCTTTTATTCCACTGCCTGATCCCCAGGGTGCCTCTGCCATGAGTGTGATGTAAGCATGTTGCACTGTAATTATAACAAACGAGTCTGGTGGCGCTTTAAAGACTAACAAACAAATAATTAAAAGGGGCACCAGATTCCTTGTTTGTTTTTTGCTGAACTAAACCAGTGGTTCCCAACATTTTCGCTGCTGTGGCACACCTTACTACCTTTAATTAATTTGAGGCACACCACCATGTAGTTTCCAAATGAACTTGTGAGTATTCATGAGTCAATGAGCCAATTCAGAGTTCTCTGAGTAGTTTTTCAAAAAATGTTGTGGCACACTTGTTGGGAAACACTGAACTAGACTAACGCTGCTACCTCTTTGGAACTTGTGTAATTATAACAAAAGAGGAGTCTTGTGGCACTTAGACTAACAACTTTTATTGCATGAGCTTTTCTGGGAGAAAATCCCACTGTGTCAGACGCTTTGAATTATAGTTACATTAAAAAAAACAAAAACACCAGAACTGACTGGAAAGGGAAGGAAGTTGCGCTGCTAATTTTAATGGAGACTGAGCCGTCCATGTCCTTCAAGCAGCTTTGGAAGTGTCTGGTGAGATGTGTTCAGCTGAGATTTGATATGGTCTGAGTTGTCAGTAGGATGGAGAACAGCAAGTTTTGCAGAGGGGCAGAGGCTCTCTCTCCTGGTGACAGTAATGTAGAAAAGGCTAGAGGAGGCTAGTCACATCAGCAGGAGAGTGGCAGTGAGAGAGCATGTTTGAGGATGTGAAATGGAGCAAGTCAATGGAGAGTGTTTAAGGAGAAGGATCCTCAGTTGATTGCAGGGCTGGTGGAGGTCATGAGAGCAGAAGGCACCAGTAGCAGAGTATAGAAGTTATTTTCTTGGTGGGAGGGGTGAAGAGAGATTTAGTTGTCTGGAAGGTGTTTGAAAGATCATTGGCTGAGCAGTGAGTGAGGACGATAAAATACAAGTATGGCATATGCTTCGGTTACCCCAATGATCAACAAATGGGCTTTTGGGACCCCAAAAGTGTCTCCTTCAGGTGTATCAGGAACCTTATTACTACATATCTCTGATTGCCTGTGGTGCTTCTCAGAGCGCAGAACAGGGTCCTGGCTCCGGTAGGGAGAGCTCATTTGATTCCATGCCCACAGAAAATGGGACAGCAGTTTTTAGATCTGGAACAGTGCACGTAGGAAGGATCCATGACGGGAAAAGCGGAACTGGAGCAGTTGTACAGTATGAAAGATGCTGGTTGAAAACCAAGAGGAGGAGAAGGTGGAGCAGGAGGAAGTGAATGGAGGTATCTGGAGAGTGAGATGGCGCACACAGGGCCACCCACGTGAGGAGAAGGCAAATGGCTGAGACACTAGAAGACAGGAAGCTATTAAACAGGATTCAAGGAGGCAAGAAGAAAAGATGGTTTGAACACGAATATCTGGGTGAATGCCATTTAGTATTGAGGGCCTGGCCTACGCTTGTTGCCATTTTTGGTGGGAGTTGAAGGGAGATATGCAAGCTATGTCAAATCATTTGCATATCCCCTTTCAACTTTAATGCCCACAGGGCTGAGCTGGAGGGAAATGCCCTCCCTTTGACTCAGCGCTACTCTTCTTGAGGAGGTGGACTTACTGAGTCAAATTCCAGATTGATTAAGTGGATCTTTGCTGACAGCTTAATCAAACCGGAAAGATTGAACTGATGGCAGTGAATTAGATTTGGCCAAGCTTATGCAAGATGAAAGTAGCACGTGGTGAAGGGGCTGAAAGCTGTAAATAATAGATTTCAAAATGTAATTGTTAGTGAGAATTATCAGATGAGGATGGTTCATTGTGCAGCATGACTTAATATTTTTGTCAGCTCTCTAAAAGGAACTATAAAAGCATTGCTGATAAAGTTTGCAGATGGCGTACAAGTGTACACAGAGCCATCTGGATTGCTTGGTAAACTGAAAGCTAAGAAAAATCATAGGTTTTTAATGTTCACAAATGAAAGGCCCTATATCTAGGGATAAAGAACATAGGCCACACTTAAAGTATGGGGGCTGTATTCTGGAAAGGACCTAATGGCCATGGTGGAAACGAGGAACGTGAGCTCCCAGTATGATGCCCTAGCAGAGAGCTGATGTGCGCTTTGGTCATATGAACAGGGGCAGGTTGAGTAGGATCAAGTAGGTGGTAATATCTTTGTTAGTGTCTTTAAGGTCACACTTTGAGGAACAGTGTGTTTTTTGAAAGTATGGACACTAGAAATGGAGGCTGAGAATTCAATGCAGGGGTTAGAGAAGTGTTACGAGGCTGATGTAAGGCCTGGAAAACCTTTACAGTGTACATTAAGTGGCTCTGTCTGTTCAGATTATCAAAGAAAAGACGGAGTGGATACTTGATTAGTTTCTCAGTGAGTCCCAAACTGGGTTGTGTCCCAAAAGATACTGGGGGTGGGGGATGGCGAGGCATTGAAAATCTACAGAGGGGGTGAATGTGCCAGTCCTCCATGGCGTTTTGTGGGGTCCACAGCCGTATACATGTCGTACATGGTGGGCACCATTTTTTCTCCAGAGTTTGTGGAGATGCACTGGAGAGGCTCAGAGAGTGGCTCCGTGAAATCAAGCCATTGAGATTCCTGGCTGGGAAAACCTGTCCAAACATGTGGCTGCTGCTAGCAGGAGCAGAGGGAGGGCTGGGGTGGGTGAACCAGAACCATGTGGCAGGAACAAGGAACAGTTCCCGTGTACCATCTCTCCCAGTGGCTGCCAGTACCTGGGCCAGGCAGGTACCTCTGTTTCTGGAACAGGCTAAACAGTCACCTGTGGCATGGTGCCTACATCAGCGCCACTTAAACCTGGTATTGGTGCCTCTCACAGAGATTGGCCAGTACTAGGCAGGTACCTCTCTTCTCTCCAACTCCCAAGTTCCTTTCCCTGCTCTTCCAAGCACGTCTAATTCCTCTTTCAGTTCAACTATCCACTCCAATACCTGAAACTGCCCCCCCACCCACCCAGATGCAAGACCCAGCCCCCTTTCATAGAATCATAGAATCATAGGGTTGGAAGGGACCCCACAAGGTCATCTAGTCCAACCCCCTGCCAAAAAAAGCAGGACCACTCCCATTAGATCATCCCAGTCAGTGTTTTGTCCAGCTGGGACTTGAACACCTCCAGAGATGGAGATTCCACCACCTCCCTAGGCAACTTATTCCAATGCTTCACCACTCGCCTAGTAAGGAAGTTTTTCCTAATATCCAGCCTGGACCGCCCCAGCTGTAACTTGAAGCCATTGCTTCTCGTTCTGCCCTCTGTTACTACCGAGAACAGTCGAGCTCCCTCCTCCTTGGAGCAACCCTTCAAGTAGTTGAAGGTTGCTATCAAATCCCCCCTCAGTCTTCTCTTCTGCAGGCTAAATAAGCCTAGTTCCTTCAGTCTTTCTTCATAGGGCTTGTGCTCCAGCCCTTTGATCATTTTGGTTGCCCTCCTCTGGACTCTCTCTAATTTGTCCATGTCCTTTTTGTAGTGGGGAGCCCAAAACTGGACACAGTATTCCAGATGTGGCCTCACTAGTGCAGAATAGAGGGGAATGATCACATCCCTTGATCTGCTGGTAATACTTCTTCTGATGCAGCCCAGTATGCCATTGGCCTTTTTGGCAGCAAGAGCACACTGCTGACTCATATCCAGCTTCCCATCCACCATGACTCCCAGGTCCTTTTCTCCAGTGCTGCTATTTAGCTGATCACTCCCCAGCCTGTAGCAGTACATGGGGTTTTTCCTGCCTCCCTCATCAGTGTATCACGAGAGAAACTTCTGGGGGCATGCTGGTAAAGTGGGCTCACTGCCAACAGCCCAGTGTGGAGGTTGCGTTACCGGAGGTTATCCCAAAGGGGGTCATGGCATGAAAATGTTTGGGAACCACTTGTCTGTGTGTACCTCCACAGAGACAAGAGATCTGAAAGAGGAAAGCTCTTTAATCCAGCGAGCAAAGGCAGAACCAAGATCCAGCGGCTGGCATTCAGACTAGAAATACAGTGCACATTTTTACCGGTGAGGGGAGATAACCTTTGGAACAGCATCTCAGGAATATGCTGGATTCTCCGTCATCTGAAAGCCAAGCCTGGAAGTCTTTCTAAGTTAACACAAGATACTGGGCTGGGTGCAGGAGTAGGTGTGTGACGTTCTCTGGCCAGGTTATACAGAATGGCAGACAAGATGATCATAATGGCTGTAAAATCTATGAATAGAGTGGAAAGAGGAGGAGGAGGAGGTTACTCTAAGAGAGGCTGGCAGAGGAAGTGGGAGTGATTGTGGGAATGTGAAGTGAGAAGGGACCAAGTGTAGTTAGAAGCTGGGTATGGGTGGAGAGAAGGAGACGAGTCAAAAATGGTCCCAGGTTGTGCGTTTGAGAGATGGAAGTGTTGTTTGAGATGAGATCTTCACTGTGTGGAGGAGGCTAAAAGCAAGCAGCTCTGCTCAGAACCCATTCGAGGAGAGATTGTGAGGTAGTTAGAGGCTCTCGACTGGGGAGGAGTGTAGGGCAGAGCACTAACTCTGTCAGTCTCCAGCACATGGACTTTGCCTTTGAGAATCTGTGTTTCTCCCTCCCAGGGCTCAGAAAACGAGGCTGTGAAGTGAGAGGCTGAGGGGAGAATCCAAAACCTGCTCTTCTGATGCATAACAGAGCAAAGAGATGAAGGGGTAAGTGCCACAGAGGGATGGCTGCAGTTTTAATCAGAGTATCTTTATGCGAATATTCCTCAGCCACTGCCTTCAAAAAAGTGGCAACTGCTACATAGGCTGTCTCCAAACCCCTTCCTGGAACTTTCCCTCACTTAACTCATTGGATGAGCTGTCTGAGGGTGTCTCCATGGCAAATTGGACAGCATGCAGCACGGGTAGACAGACGTACCTGACTTGGCTTGGATTGAGCAAGCTTGCTAAAAAGCACTGTGTAGCCACTAGATGCCCAGCTACAGTGCTGCTTTTAGCAACCTGCCTTGGTTATGCCTAGGCATGCTACCATCATTCCTCCTGTGTGCAGTGTAGAGGTGCCCAGAAAACCTCTGGGCAGACAACAAACACAAGCAATAAAATGAACTATCTGTCGCAGATCCAGTCAGTGGAGCAAAAGAGACAGTCATTGACTCTCTTTGCCCCACTTCAGTGTAATTGTGGTACTGACCTGTGTTGTACTTGAAAAAACTAGCAGGATCTTATTCGGGGGACAAGGCAGTATGCCACTTTTACTGTAAATAAGTAAGAATAGCAAAAAGCAGTCTCTCTCTCTTACATGCACACACTTCTGCAAGCTGGTGTGCTGTAAATACCAGTCCTTTTGTGCATTGCTTGGGCCAGCCTAGTGGCCAACGAGGCTGGGCAGAAGGAGGGAGCCAGGCCTCTGTCGATCGCAAATCTGATGCTCCAAGATGACAATTGCAGAATGAGATCCAAATTTTTCATGTTCTTATCCATCTTTTATACTTACTAGCTCTCATGTAAGTCTATGGGATTTGCTGTGTCAAGTTGTCTCAGGGTTCCTGTGAGATCATTGGTTACCCGTCCCTTGCAGACTTGATTGTATTTTGTTCTTTTCTTTTTTTGGGATCGCTCCATCTGTTTGCTTTAATCAGAGACGTCTGCATTCTTCAACCAGTTAGATGGTACTTGTGCTTCATCAGGACAGGCTGGCGGCTGAGACTGGTTCCTTCTCTCTCACACACCCACCCACTCCCTTCATTCACATACCTTGTTCACACATTTCAATCAATTTACACAGCATAGGCCTAAACCAGGTTTCATCATGTATACAAAAGGGAGTACAATGATTAAGCAGGAGTTCCAAGCTGGCAATATGGAGCCTTGTTGGACATTGGTTATAATGTCTATTACACAGGGTTACAGAATTATTTTACTTATGACACTAAGGGACATATACACAACATTAACTAACATACTTTAAAGATAAATGCAATTCATTATCTATCTGTGCTCCTACACCTGATGTCGCCAGCACAGGTCAAGAACCCTTGGGTTCTTTGTGCTGCGTTCCTCACTGGTGGCTTGTTCCCTTTGCAGACAGCAGAAAGCGGCTGAAACTGAAGAAGGCACTGTACAGATCCAGGAAGGTGAGTGGGGACCTCAGTTCCCAGTGCTGAGAGACCCTCCCCATGGCGTTCTGCAGCCATGGATGCTTGCTGACAACCAAGTCAGCCCTGGCCCATAGTGGGCCCTGAAGGACATGGGGCTGCTGTGTCACCATTTCCAATACAGGCAAGTTGGGGGTGCCAGGCATTCCCTGACAGCTGTGTGGAGTGATTTCAGGTGGGTGGGGAAGGGAGGTCTCAGGTCTTAGTGGAGTTGCCATCACAGCCAGAACCTGTTAGTCTCCTAGGAGCTGCCAGCCTGCTCCATGACACCTGCTGCTTCAGATGTAATCAGTGGGATAGGCTACCCCACAGTGGGTCTTTTAAGCCCTAAAGCACAAGATTTCACATCTTTCTGGAACATGCTAGCATGAACACAACTTATTCTTGATTCCCAGAGAAATGACCAGTTCTTCTTATATCTTGCTCAGCTGTTGGCCTGGGAACTGACCAACTCTTGCAGCATGATTTCCCCTTCCCTGACGCTGCCTCACCAAGATGGTGTTCTGGGACAGGACATTTGGGTGGGGGCCATGAAGCATGCTGTGGCTGCTGCCCCATGATTTGTTTCCTGTCACATGTGCCCACATTTTCTTTCCTGAAGGTGCAGTGGCGACAGGCGAAGACCCCACCAGTGTTGCCATTGCCAGTATCCAGTCGGCGGCCACTTTTCCTGACCCTAACGTCAAGTATGTCTTTCGCACAGAAAATGGCGGGACTCAGGTACGCCTGCATGGTCCCTTGCAGCAGCAGCTCTGGCTTCAGCTCCCCCTCTGTTATCTCCCAGGAGAAGAAGTGGTGGAGTGGGTGGTGCTGGGGGGTTACTCTTCCTAGCCCCTCTGGGAGGTGTAGGTTGAAGAAAGGAAACACATACCCTGTAAGCTGCATGTTTACTACTTGGTCATATGTGGGTATATGCCAGCCAGCACAGAACATCTGCAGCCAGGGATTTCCCTAACATCCTCCTATACCCCTCACCCCGAATTTCCCAACATCCCCCACAACTGTCAGTTAGTGACAGTGTTATACCAATTTAGTGAGCACCCCAACACTTCCCCCTACGTCCTGCCTAATTTCAAGTCCTGGGGAGGCTGCTGACTGCAGCTCTCTGAGCTAACCCAAGTGCTCAAGAGCCCAGTCTAGCTAGCTCAGCCAGGCCTCTCATTTGCATCTGCACTGAGCCAGATGCTGTGCCCCTTGGAGGGGCAGTGTGCCAAAGGGGTACTGGGGGAGGTGTGCCTCCTGATTCTCTGCCATCCCAGGCGCTGGGGTAAGTACCAGTGCACCTGAAATGGGGAAAGGAGACTAGGTGACAGATACGTGGGCAGGGGAAGGAGATCATAGAAACTGGAAGGGACCAGGGGAGGTCATCAAGTCCAGTCCCCTGCACACGTGGCAGGACCAAGTACCATCTTAAACCATCCCTGCAGGTGCTTGTTTAACCTGCTGTTAAAAACTGCCAATGTAGGAGATTCCACAGCCTGCCTGGGTAACTTATTCCAAGGTTAATCACATTGACGGTTGGGAATTTTTTTCCTAATGTCCAAACTAAATCTCCCTTGCAGGAATTTAAATCCATTGCTTCTTGTCCTATCATTAGCAGTTAAGGAGAACAATTTTTCTTCCTCCTTGTGACAACAGTTTTCAAGTATTTAAGAGGTTATCATACCCCCTCTGTCTCTTTTTCTAGATTAAACAAACCCAGCTCTTTCAGTCTTCCCTCATAAGTCAGGTGCTCCAGACCTCTAATCATTCACGCTGCTTTTCTTGAATGGGAGGAAGCAGGCAGACTCCAGTAGACTTGGCTCAGTGCTCTGTGCAGAGCCCTCTCTGCTTTTCCTCAGGGCAGTGCCAGGAGCAGTGAGTGCTCCCCACCTCTGCATGACAGGCAGATAAAACAACATGATGCTCCGAGGAGAGAGTACCTGCCGTGTCATGCGTGACTATGCAAGGGGCAGAGTTGGGGGAGGGGCTCTGCATGGCCATGGATGGGAGAAGGGATGTGTGTGCGCCAGTCTCCATAGAGTCATAGAACTGGAAGGGACCCTGTAAGGCAAGGGTCTCAAACCACGGCCCATGGGCTGCATGTGGCCCTAAAGCTATTTCCTATGGCCCGCAATAACACAATCATTACCGATATTTGCAATATCATTGCATGGAAAGGTTTCAGTGGTGCAGCCTTCGGGCTACCATGCTAATCCTCATGTGGCCCTCTACTAGTCCTCATGCAGCCCTCATGGTGATTTGAGTTTGAGACCCCTGCTGTAAGGTCATTGCATCCTGTTCCATGCATGGTAACACTTGATTTGCTCTGTAAGGAAATCTGAGGCTCTGAGTGAGGTCACGTTGAGGAATCTGACTGCAGTCTAAGGTTTGGATGATGATTTGTGTAATAAGGTGGCCATTGACTAATGTATGGACAAGCTCAGAAACAAACCACATCCAAGCTGAAGTCGGGGACAGATGCCCACACTGCGTTTGTGGTCTTAGGACTTCCACTCCCATCTGGGATGCTGGGCTCTTCCTTTTGAGGACAGCCTGGTGAACTGTTGGGCTGTGCAAAGCCTCGCATGGAACTCAAGTTAGCTGAGTTTGAGTGCAGTTTGTCCTGGGCCTGGAGTGTGCTGGCCAGGACTTGGGCTGGGCAGCCATGACGTAGATCAGGGACATTCCTTAAGGGCAAGAGGTTGTATTCCAGGTAAATGCTGTTTGACCTTTGGCTCCAGCCTGCCGTCTCCTTCCGGTTCCCATTGCCTTATGGAGGAAAGCGAGGGTTTGTGAGGCCCATGGGTGCGGTGCTGCAGTCGCATTCAGAGCAAAGCCACATGAACATGGCATTGATCATCTGGGGTGATGGGGAGTCAGCACATCCTGGTAGGTGTGGGCGTCCGTGCAGTAATTGGAGCATTTCCTCTCAGCCTGCACTCTCATTTGTCTTGCTGTGGGCTGAGGTAAAGGTGAGGAGGCTCAGGACTGCCTTGTCTGTCTCAGCCATTGAGACCCAGGGAGTTAACAGCCTGTGGCCTTTCTCCCATAGGTGATGTACAGAGTGATCCAGGTGGCTGAGGGGCAGCTGGATGGGCAGACGGAGGGCACCAGCGCCATCAGTGGCTATCCTGCAGCACAGTCCATGACCCAGGTAAGTGGCACTGGGAAGCAGGAGGCGCTAAGAATGAGCCACGCCAACAGGCCTAAGAATGGAGTAGGACGTGCTGCAGATGCCTGGCATGCTGAGGCCTGTGCACACAGCTCACTTGGGGCTTGTCCCTTCTCTACCAGGCCCTGCTAACTCCCTGCCCTGGTAAGGCCAGAGACCCTGGTTATAGGTGAATAAACAGCATGGGGCTGAGGGGGTGTGGGTGGCAGGATGTGGGAGAAGGAGCCTTTCACACGTCAGCTGCCAGCTGCAGTGTGGCCCAGGTGAGTGTTGCCCCAAGCCAGTCTCCTGGGGTGGTCACAGTCTTGTTTGTGGCTCTTGGTGCAGTTCTTTGTGTATTGAATGGGGCGGTGTAGCCCAAACTCTCCCTTCCAGGGGGACAGGCAAAGAGCCCGACCTGACAGCTGAGACCACCCACCCAAAGCCAAGCTGTTCCTCTGCTGTACAGACTCCCCATCCAGACGGCAGCTGTGCATCCTGGCCCCATCGGGTTCTGCACTTGCCATAACCTCATCGTGCCCCGCAGGAGCCGCTCCCTACAGTTTGGAACCTCTGCTCTAGATCTCTCCATCCTTCGCCTCTCCCTCCTCCAGGCTGTCATCCAGGGTGCGTTTACCAGCGAAGATGCTGTTGAAACAGAAGCTACAGCCACGGAGACCCACTACACGTACTTTCCCACAACGGCCGTGGCAGACACCAGCACCTCCACCGGTGCGGGGACCACAGCCGCTGCCGTGGTGACCACCCAGAACTCGGAGGCCCTCCTGGGCCAGGCCACACCCACTGGTACAGGTTGGACGACTCGGGGGTTGGGACACCCAAACCCACGCTTGCAGCTGCCTGTGCTGTCAGGACCTGGGTCCCATGACTTGTGCAACCTGCTCTGACACAATGTAGCTGTGGAGTCCGGGTTGCTGCTACCGTGCTGATGGGCTTTCCAGGCATGCCATGAACTTTGACTCCTCAGCTGCCGCTTCCTGGGCTGCTCAGCCTGCAGGCTGCCTTGGAGGGCGGGGATCTTCCCCCCTAAACACCAGCACAGAGCAAACCAGGGCGGGAAACCCTCGGTGGCTTTGCTTGCTTTGTTTTGGGATGGTGATTCTGAACTGGGTGATTTTCCTTTGGCTTCTTGTTGGTCCCACTGTCTGGCTCCCCCCAGAGCTGTTCTTGGCAGTGGGGCTGTTTCAATCAGGAGAAGATAGCTCCACTCTGATCCAATTTGGTGGTGATCATCACCTCTTGTTCCTAGGCCTAAATCCAGCTCCTCATAAACCTGTAGCTTAGTTGTCAGAGGTACCAAGGCTTGCTGGCTCCCACTGCCCTCTGAGAGTTGTGGCTCTTTGGTCCCTTGGAGAACCAGGCCACAAGCTGAGCATCCGCTAAGCCCAGAGGTTTAAGCTGTGTTTGCTGCATCTGAAGAAGCTGCTGTGGATATATTTCCCTGCTGTGTTCAAATACACTGGTAGTGCATGTAGCCAGTACAGTAGTCACAGATAGTGGCATACCTATGGGAGGGGCACAAAGGCTCCAGGCTGTGGGAGATGCTAGAGTGGCCCTTCACAATGTGCAGGAGGAGGGGCGCAGGAGACTGAGAGGTGCAGAGCCTCCTGCACCCTTCCCATGTTGTGAAGGGCCAGCTTGGTGCCCCCCCCCCCCAGCAAGGGGGCACCCTCCCTCATCAGAGGAGGCACCACAGTTAAGTGCTTGGGGGGCACTGGGCCAGACTGAGCTAGTCCATCACAGCAGGTGCACCCCACATGTTGTGATGTTCCCTCCCTTCCTCAGGCCAGGGGGGTATGAGGCTGCTCTGTCTCAGCTGGGGTGCGGGCCAGCACTTCAGGTGGAATGGAGGATGCAGGAGTTGCTGAGGGGGCCCTCCTCCCCTGCATGTGGTGAAGGGCTGTCCCAGCTGGGACCAGGCTGTTCGGTTCTGAAGCCTCATGTCCTTGATCCCCACAGCAGGTATAGACCCCACCTCCCTGGGGCAATTGGGGGTTGGGATCAGGATCCCTCCTGATCTGTGCAGGGCAGGGGTGCAAATATGGGCTTGGCCCCTGGGTGCTGGATACTCTTGGTACGCTACTGGCTGTAGAGATGGGTCAGCAGTGCTCTCTTGCCTGATGCATGCACCTTTCTCTTTGACCTGTGAGAAAGTTCCCCTTGGGATCTTATCTCTTGTTCCCCATTTTCCAGGGCAGTTCTTTGTGATGATGTCACCTCAGGAAGTTCTGCAGGGTGGAACTCAGAGATCGATTGCACCCAGGACTCACCCCTACTCTCCGTGAGTGTGTGTCCCGGCTCCAGACATGGCTTTTAACCCCCCTCTCTGCTCCCTTCCCTCATGTCTTTCTATCTTGTGTCTGCTGCTTGGAGAGATGGGAGGGGTGTCTTTTTGTTCTAATTCACAGCTCTGAGGAGCAGCTGGATTTCTTGGTTATGTTCATGGCCATGTCACTGGCATCCTGTGTGGGTATTCTTACACCACTTGCTGGCTCGGTTTCCCTTCCTGTAAAACAGGACTGATGTTGCCTCTGAACTGAGAAAAGTGCATTGAGATGTGCCAGGGGCTCATTGCTGCTTTACTGTGTCTGCTTGTTTGCTATTCAGGAAGTCAGAAGCTCCTCGGACGACCCGAGATGAGAAACGCCGAGCACAACACAATGAAGGTAGGGACTGGAGGTGCAGGGGTTGGGAGCTGGGAATGAGGGGTGGAGAAGCAAGAGTGTTTTTTGTTGGCAGCTACTTTTGAGCCAAGGGAAATCTCGCCTTCAGAATTAGATGCGAGGAGTGGTTTCTCTTGGTTAACACCTCATCTTGGAAGATCTCTTAAGAAGGAAAGCGCATATAAGTGGGAGCATTGTATCAGAGCCCAGGAAATCCATGGCTAAGAAGCTTAAAATTAAGAGCAACCCAGTCCTTTGAAAATCTAAAAGTGCACAGGTGGGGCACCCAAACAGCCCTTAACTCTGCCTCTGGCCATCACTCTGTGCTTCCCAGGGGGGACTCTGAAAGCCCTGGGTATTCGCCATCCAATAAGGATGATCCTTTGGGAGTGAAGGCTTTCAGAAGGTCAGGCTACAGCTGTGGGCATCATAAATATGGTTCTGCCTGTGTCCCATCCCCGTCCTTCAGTGTAAGGGCTTTTGGTGGTCTGTGGCAGCAGAAATCAGATGTCTGGATGAGCTGTGGCACTGGTGGGTTCTACAGCAGTGAAGAGGGCTCTTTGCTGTCACATGCACTGCCCTTCCCATGGCGGTGCCTTGCTGCCCTGGGGTGGGCCATGGGGCTCTATCCGTATTTGCCTAGTGGTCAGTGTAACTGGCAGCACGTGGTGTTCTAGTGAAGAGCTGGGGTGAGGGACCGTCAGGATGCTGTTAGGCTCCTCAGCCTTTTGCATGGCTCTCCATGTGTAGCATAAGGCTGACTAAAGGGTGGAGATTGTGATATCAAGTGAAGGAAAGTCTGTGGGTTACACTGAGAGGGGAAAGCAACAAGGGGGATGTTGTGGTGGGTGTCTGCTATAGACCACCAGACCAGAAGCAGGAGGTGGATGAGGTGTTCTATGGACAACTAGTGGAAGCTTCTAGATCACAGGCCCTGGTGCTGATGGGGGACTTCAATTACCCTGACATTTGCTGGGAGGCCAATACAGCAGTGCATGGGCAATCCAGGAAATTTTTAGTGTGTGTTGGGGACAACTTTCTAGTACAAACGCTAGAGGAACCAACTAGGGACCTTGCACCGCTCGACCTGCTGCTCACAAACAGGGAAGAATTGATCAGGGACGTAGAGGTAAATGGCAAGCTAGGCAGCAGTGACCATGACATGGTTGAGTTCAGGATCCTAATTAAAGGAAGGAAGGAAAGGAGCAAAACAAAAACCCTGGACTTCAAAAAAGGAGATTTTGGCTCCCTCAGGGAACTGATGGGCAGGATCCCTTGGGAAGCTAATCTGAAGGGGAAAGGAGTCCAAGAGAGTTGGTTATATTTTAAAGAAACCCTGCTATAAGGGCACAGGAAGTTGCCATTCCAATTAGGAGAAAGAACAGCAAACATGTGAGGCAGCCAGAATGGCTTAGCAGAGAACTCTGCTCTGAGCTTAAACATAAAAAGGAAGCTTACAGGAAGTGGAAGCTTGGTCAGATGACCAAGGAGGCATATAAAGATATTGCTAGGGACTGCAGGGATAAAATCAGAAAGGCCAAAGGACAAATGGAGTTGCGGCTAGCGAGGGATGTAAAGGATAACAAGAAGGGGTTCTACAAGTATGTTAATAACAAGAAGAGGATCAGGGATGATGTAGGTCCCTTGCTGAATGGGGCAGGCATCCTTGTGACAGAGGATGAGGAAAAAGCTAAAGTGCTCAATGCATTTTTTGCTTCAGTTTTCACAGGCAGGGTCAGCTCCCTGTCCACTACCATGGGTGTGGTAGATGGGAGAGAAGAAGACAGGCCCTTGGTGACGGAAGGTCAGGTTAGGGACTGCTTAAAGAAGCTGGATGTGCACATGTCCATGGGGCCGGATGAACTGCATCCAAGAGTGCTAAGGGAATTGGCCGATGAGATAGCAGCACCGCTGGCCGTTATCTTTCAAAACTCATGGAGAACGGGGGAGGTGCCAGAGGATTGGAAGAAAGCAAATGTAGTGCCTATTTTCAAGAAAGGGAAAAAGGAGGATCTGGGGAATTATAGACCAGTCAGCCTCATCTCAATCCCTGGAAAAATTATGGAGCAGGTTCTCAAAGAATCCATCCTCAAACACTTAGAGGAAAATAAAGCGATCAGGAACAGTCAGCATGGATTTACCAAGGGTAAATCATGCCTGACCAATCTCATTTCCTTTTATGATCAGATGACTGGTTTTCTGGATGCAGGAAGAACCGTTGATGTGATACACCTTGATTTTAGCAAGGCTTTTGATACAGTTTCCCACAGCATTCTCATTGGCAAATTAAGGAAGTATGGGTTGGATAGGTGGACTGTAAGGTGGATAGAAAACTGGCTAGATCAACGGTTTCAGCGTGTAGGAATCAATGGTTCCATGTCTAGCTGGCAGCCAGTCACAAGTGGTGTGCCCCAGGGGTCGATCCTGGGGCCGGTTCTGTTCAACATTTTCATCAATGATCTGGATGATGGAATAGACTGCATTCTCAGTAAGTTTGCGGATGACACCAAGCTGGGGGGACCAGTAGACACGTTGGAGGGCAAGGACAGGAGTCAGGGAGACCTAGACAAATTGGAACAGTGGGCCAATAGAAATCTTATGAGGTTCAATAAGGACAAGTGTAAAATCCTGCACGTGAGACGAAAGAACCCCATGCCACCGCTACAGGCTGGGAAACATTCAGTTAAGTAGCAGCACTGTAGAAAAGGACCTGGGGGTCATGGTGGATGGGAAGCTAGATATGAGTCAGCAGTGTGCTCTTGCTGCCAAAAAGGCCAATGGCATACTGGGCTGCATCAGAAGAAGTATTACCAACAGATCAAGGGATGTGATCATTCCCCTCTATTCTGCACTGGTAAGGCCACATCTAGAATACTGTGTTCAGTTTTGGGCTCCCCACTACAAAAAGGACAGAGACATGCTAGAGAGGGTTCAGAGGAGGGCAACCAAAATGATTAAAGGGCTGGAGCACAAGCCCTGTGAGGAAAGACTGAAAGCATTAGGCTTATTTAGTCTGCAGAAGAGAAGATTGAGGGGGGATTTGATAGCAACCTTCAACTATTTGAAGGGATGCTCTAAGGAAAATGGAGCTCGACTGTTCTCGGTAATAACAGAGGACAGAATGAGGAGCAATGGTCTCAAGTTGTGGTTAGGGAGGTCGAGGCTGGATATTAGAAAAAACTTTATTAGGCGAGTGGTGAAGCATTGGAATGAGCTGCCAAGGGAGGTGGTGGAGTCTCCATCTTTGGAGGTGTTTAAGGCCCGGCTGGACAAAACCATGACTGGGATGGTTTAGTGGGAGTGGTCCTGCCTCTGGCAGGGGGTTGGACTAGATGACCTATGAGGTCCCTTCCAACCCTAGGATTCTATGATTCTAGGACTCTGATGCCTGCCATTCAGGGAGATGACACACACATTCTAGAGTAGTGTTCTGGGGGCCAGAAGTGGCCATCAGCTCCCCTCCTGCTGGCTGCAGAATGGAGTCACTACCTAGGAACCCAGGTGGAGTGTGTGTCCTCAGGGCTAAAAGACCAGTGCAGGCTCCTTGCTCAAGACAAAGGGGTATGAGATTAGCACTCCGGTCTCTTACTGTAGCAGGGAGCACTGCAAAACGCACTGCTTAGGTCCATAGGTGCTGGGGTCCTGGCTGAAGCCAGAGGGAGTGGAGAAGAGCACTGATCTTCTGTTCCTCTGGCTGCAGAAGGGAGCCGCTGCCTTGGGACCCAGATAGAGAGCTCAAAGCTGCAGGATGTGTGTGGCTTCTCTGATGCAGCCAGGGAGATGGAAAATCAGTGAGAAGGAGGCAACTGGCTTTTTGTGGGAAGGGGGCTGCTGGTGGAGACTGGTGGCCCATTCAGGGTTATAAAGATATCTGTGGCCTTTGAGCCAAAAGGATTGGGAACCACTGTCCCAGATGGACAAGGTGCTGTAGAGCACTGAGGGCAGAATAAAGGTGATTTGGTCCCTTGCCTTGTGTGTTGCCTGGTTTTCAAAGGGCTGGGCCCTTAAGCTTAACCTCACCTCTGGGTTTCCAATGACAGTTCTTGTAGCACAAAGTGACTGTGGCTGTGCCTGAGGCACTGGACGGCTTCCCTCCTCCTGCACCAGTCATGGAAGCATCCTAGCAAAGGAAAGGGTTAATTGCTCCTGCCCCTTCCATTGGGCTCTGTCCTAATGAGGAATGTCACCTCAAAAAGTCTGTGGTCCCATCTCTAGCCCCCGTTGTACCTTCCCCTCTGCAATCTAGCCCCCACCAGATCCTCCTCTTCCCCTGCACTCCTGTCCCCATGTTCTCTCTCCTGCCAGTGTCCCACCTCCAGGGTGGGAGCAGACATATCTGCCACAGGAGGCTGGCTTTCAGCCCTCAGGGCACCAGCTTTCTCTAGGGAAACTTGGACTTAAGGGTGTGCAGTTCCAGAGGTGCCAGTGTTAGGGGTGCTTTGAGCCTGTGGATGGGAGATTCTCTGGAAGGGGCTGCTACAAAGTTGAGAACCTTCCTGAAATTCTGTCCCCGCTTTTCTTGCCCAGTGGAGCGCCGACGCAGGGACAAGATCAACAACTGGATCGTGCAACTGTCCAAGATCATTCCAGACTGCTCCATGGAGAACACCAAGTCAGGGCAGGTAAGAGTCCACTGTGGAAAAGTCCAGGGGCCTGTGTAAGGTTGCCCACACTGCCCAGGTTGCATCTCCCTCTGCCAGTGTCATGTTCAGCCCCTCCGTATGGAACTGGGTGCTTTCAGTTGCTTCTCTGGCCTGAGAAGTTCGCTTGGGGAGCTGTGAAGAGGCCTTTTCCCTGTAGGTCACTGGAAATCTGTCTCAAATTGACGAGCAGTTACCATTGTCTATATGCACTGGGATGTTAGGCAGTTTTGCAGCCATGCACATTCTCCTGTACCTCCAGGTTTCTGTGCTGATGGCACGGAGTTGTGTTCTGGAGTCTGATTTGTTGAAAAACAGCCCAGAGGCATTCAGAGAAACGGTTGGTTACTCATCAGTAACTGTCTTCCTTTGAGATGGGCTGCTCACATACATTCAGTTACAGGTGTCTACGTGCCGCAGTGCACGGTAGCTCGGAAGGTCTTTAGCGTTAGCCTGTCAAGTCAGAGTGCACAGCCAACGCTCCATCCACGCCGCGACCGCGGCTATATAGATGACCGTGACCCTGGCCCTCCCAATCCCATATACCTTTACCAACTCCATTAGCAGGGACAGTGGGAGGGACCTGAATGTACGTGAGCAGCCCATCTTGAAGAAGGACGGTTACTGGTGAGTAACCAACCGTTCTCCTTTGAGTGCTGCTCACATCATTCAGTTACAGGTGACTGCTAGCCATACCCAAGGATGGTGGGAGGAGTTACAGTCTACCAACACTGAGTACAGCTCTGCCTACGGTGGCATCATCTCTAGCCTGTTGGGCAGTTGCATAGTGCGTCGTGAAGATATGTATCGACGACCACATAGTGGCCCTGCAGGTATCTTGGATCGGGACCTTAGCAAGGAAGGCCGTGGAAGACGCCTGAGCTCTGGTAGAGTGGACTCTAACAGTCTCTGGGAGAGGCGTGTTTGACCTTCCGTAGCAGTCTTTGATACAGTTCACAATCCATTTGGAGATGCACTGAGAGGATACTGGAGAGCCTCTCATGCGTTCAGCGACCGCCACAAACAGTTGGGAGGTCTTGCGGAAAGATCGTGTGTGCTCGATATAGATTAGGAGTGCTCTCCTCACATCCAGGGTGTGCCACCGTCTCTGGTTTTCTGTCACCTGGGGTCTGGATTGAAGACCAGCAGGCAGATTTCTTGATTCATGTGAAAGGGGGTGGCAGCCTTGGGCAAGAACGAGGGGTGGTGACAAAGGACCACCTTGTCTGGGAAGAAAACTGTATATGGATGTTCAGAGGACAGGGCTCGTAACTCTGAGACCCTTCTGGCCGAGGTAATTGCTACCAGGAAAGCCACTTTCCAGGACAGTACAAGCAAGGTGGCTGAGTCCAAGGGCTCATATGGCGGTTCTGTCAGAGCCCGCAGCACAGTGTTCAAATCTCACTGTGGAGTGGGTTTATGGGTGTGGGGAAAAAGTTTTTCCACCCCTTTCAGTAATCTATGACAGATGGGGTGTAAAAAGAGTGGAGCCCCATCTACTCTTTAGTGAAAGGCAGAAATTGCCGCCAAGTGGACTTTTAATGAGGACAGGGATAGGCCTTTCTCTCTTAAATCAAGAAGGTAGTCCAAAATTGCCTGAATTGGTACGGAGGTAGGGTCTATGTCTTTGGCATGTCACCAAGTGGAAAAGTGGTTCCATTTTGTCATGTAGGTGGACCTGGTGGAGGGTTTGCTGCTACCAACCAGGACCTTTTTAACCCTATCCAAACAGGGTCTCTCTTGCTCGCTGAGCCAGAGAGCATCCAGATTGTCAGGTATAGGAGGCCCGGGTTTGGGTGCTGAAGGCAGCCCGAGTCCTGTGTCACGAGGTCCGCCCACCGTGGGAGGCAGAGCGGGGTCCTGATGAACATGTCCTGTAGGAGGGGAAACCAGTGTTATCTGGGCCAGTCCAGGACTATCAGAATGATGAGTGTCTCATCCGCGAGGACCTTCAGTAGCACCCAGTGGATCAGGGGGATTGGAGGGAAGGCATACATTAGGGCCCCCAACCAATTGAGGAGGAAGGCATCGCTGAGAGGACCCTCCTCCCGACCTCAAAGGGAGCAGAACCGGGGACATTTGCGGTTCTGCCCCATGGCGAAGAGGTCAATCTGAGGGGTTCCCCATCTGTTTGTCAGCAGGGAGAAAACCTCGTTGTGGAGGGACCACTCGTGATTCGCCAGGGGTTTCCTGCTGAGTGAGTCCGCTATGCCGTTGTCTACCCCGGGTAGGTGGGAGGCAGTTGGCGTAAAGTGATGGTCTATCGTTAATTGCCAAAGCTTGGTTTCTTCCTCACATAGAGCCAGGGGGTGGACCCCCCCCCCTTGACAGTTTCATGTAAAACACGGCCGCTGTATTGTCTGAGAGGATCTGGACCACCCTGCCGCGGATCTGGTCTAGGAAGGTCATGCAGGCCAGCCTGATAGCCTGGAGCTCCTTCACGTTTATGTGGAGGAGTCTGTCCTTGGGATTCCAAATACCTTGCGTGGAGAGGCCCTGGACAGGTGGGCTCCCCAACCCAAGTCGGACGCATCTGTTATCAGGGTCACTGAGGGCTTGGACTCCCTGAATGGAATTTCCCCCATCGCGAAGTCGGGGTCCCTCCAGATTTGGCAGGACTCCAGGGCATATTGAGGGACCGAGTACCTTGTCCAGGCAGCCCCTTCCTGGTCGGAAGCTTGTGGCAAACCAGAGCTGGAACGGTCTCATCCGCAGGTGGGCTGTTCAGATTACCGATGTGGCTGCTGCTGTGTGTCCCAAGAGCTGCATGCGCTGGCGTGCTGTGATCAGCCTGGGTGCTTGGAGTTCCGTGATGATGGTGCAGATGGACCGAAATCTTGACGGGGGCAAGGACGCGGTCCCCTGTCGGGCGTTTAAACGTGCCCTGATGAATTCTGTGTCCTGAGTGGGGCAAAGCTTGGACTTCTCTGTGTTTTCTGCGGAAGCCCAGGAACCTGCATAGGTTCATTACCAGGTCAACATGGTTTTGTACCTGTCGACTTGACTTGCCCACTATGAGCCAATCATCTAGGTAGGGGTAGATTCTTACACCCCTCCTGCGTAGGAAAGCTGTGACCGGTCCGACACACTTTGTGAACACCCTGAGAGCTAGCGATAACCCGAAGGGGAGGGTGGTGAGCTGGTAGTGGTGTCATGCCACCACGAACCTGAGAAAACATCTGTGATGGGGTTGAATGGCTATGTGGAAGTAAGCATTCTTTAGGTCAAGAGTTGCGAACCAAACTCCTGGGGACAGAGAGGGGATGATCTGGGGCAGGGAGACCATGCAGAAGTTTATTTTCTTTGTTTGTTGAGTGCTCTGAGGTCTAAAATGGGTCGTAGCTCCCTGTTGGGCTTGGGGACTAGGAAGTAGTGGGAATAGAACCCTTTGCCGCGCTTTGCTTTGGGAACTTTTTCTATGGCTCTGAGGGAGAGTAGCTTCTGGCATTCAACTTTGAGCCTGCCCAGCAGATCTGGGTTTTCTGGTATTTTGGGAGGGGGTGGTTTCCTGTCCCGAGGGAATGAAAGGAACTGGGTGCTGTATCCTCTCGCCACTGTGTCGAGGACCCAGTGGTCTGATGTGACATGGGTCCACCATGGGGCAAAGTGGCAGAGGCGGTTGGGGGAGAACGGGTTCTGGAGCGCTGCCCTCTGATGGACGGTTAAAAACGCTGCTTGCAGCCCGAAGAGTGGTCCAATCTCTGTCCGTGCTGTCCAGACTGTGAGGCGCTCAGCTTACCCCCTTTACCTGATTGGCTCTTGTCTTTGTCCAGGTCCCCAAGATGGCGCTGGGGAAACTGGAGGGATCTCGGGAACTGGGTCTGCAGTTGCAGCTGCTGTTTCAGTTGCTGTAACTGCTGATGCGACCTCGAGGAGCACCTAATGGGTTGAGGAGTGTAAATTCCGAGGGACTGAAGTATAGCCCTCGAGTCCTTCATACCACGTAGCTTCGCATCTGTGGAAGATGCGAAGAGGTTGGGACCCTTGAAGGGAAGGTCCTGGATAATCTGCTGCATCTGCATGAAAAGACCAGAGTTTTGGAGCCAGGCCAAACAGTGCATAATGACTGCAGATGCCATTATGCGTGCCGCTGTATCTACTGCGTCCCAGGTTGCTGCGAGCGCATCCCTGGATGCTCTTTCTCCTTCGTCCAGCATTGCCTCGAATTCTCTCAGGCGCTCTTTGGAGATGGTTGAGCAGAGTTTTTGCAGAGCCTCCCACAAGTTGAAAATGTAGCGCATCATCAGGGCTGAGTGATTTGAGATATGCAGCTGTAGGGTGGCAGAGGAGTAAACTTTCCTGCCCAACAGGTCAAGCTTCCTTGCCTCTCTGTTCTTGGGTGTGGAGCTTGGCTGGCCCTGTCTCTCCCTTTGGTTGACTGTCGACCACCAGGGATCCTGGGGCCGGATGGTGGAATAGGAAAGGGAATCCTTCCGGGGAGACAAAGTAATTCTTGTCCGCCACTTTGGACACTGGCGGAATCAATGAAGGCGTTTGCCAGCATTCTTGGACGATACAAAACACCCCAGAGTGTAGGGGAATCGCAACCTTAGCCAGCGGGGCTCTACAGCACGCGTCGAAGAGGGAATCATCTTCCACTTGGATCACCCCCAGCTTCAGCTTCAGATTTGCTGCCATGCGGCGGAGGAGGTCCTGCTCGACAGGGGGATCTCCTTCACAGTCGGTGGACATGTCAATTAGGCGCTCATCGGGTGACGAGGATGATTGAACCCATGATCTGCTACGTCAAGTAGAATCAGGGTCTGGCTTGTCGTCGGAGAAAACTTGAGGACTCCAGCACCGGCGATTGAGCATAACGGAAGGAGGCATCGTCTGCCGTTGCATTCAGCCAGTCGAGGGTCCGCTTGTTGTGTGGTGACCTCATTGGCGGCATAGACGCCATGGGGGGAGCAGAAAGCTCTCCTGATGGGCGCCTTTCCCTCAAGCTCGGTGATATGGAGCTCTTTCGAGGCCGCTTTCTTGGACGCTCCTCCTGGGGGGGGGAAGAAAGGGGTCTTTGGAGGACGATCTGGACGACACCCCCTCCCCCCCCCGACATCCGGCAGTCTGGTACCACGAGTTCTTCGGAGGAGTGATGAGGTGGAGCTGCAGTACTTGGGCCCGGTGCCGGGCTTGCTGGTACTGGGTTGGAGAAGGGTGAAGAGGCCCACGACAGTACCTGTGTCAGTGCCTGGTCCAACAGTACCAGAAGTGACGGCACTGGAAGTGGTAGCATCGGCGATGGTGCCTGGTCCAGCGGTACCGGGCTTGATGGTGGTACCGTCTCCAGCGGTGCCAAGGAGGGCAGTGCTGCTATGGCCCGCTTCTTTCTCTTCTGCACCAGGGTCAGGTTCGAATGCCGTTGGCAGTTGGTGCCTGAGCCGGTGCCCTACTCGGGGTGGCTGAGAGGCTACTGGAGGACCGGTGAGGTAGGTGCCAGGGCGGTACCGTAGCAGGCCGAGATTTCGAGCCCGGTACTGATGATCAGTGGGGATCCTGAGCCCAGGCCAATCGAGGGTCCCGCAGAATGCTGGTGGCTCAGCCGCCTTAGGGTGGAGCAGTTCTGCTCCCCGAAATTGAGAGGAGACAGCGCTCCCTTTCCAGTCGAGTCCTTCGCTTGAAGGATCGGCAAATGGAGCACTCCACCGTGAGGTGGGACTCATCCAAGCGGGCGAGGCATTTCTCCTGCAGCTTGTCCATCGGAAAAGCCTTGCAGCATCATAAGCACGGCTCGAATCCTGGCATTTCGATTTTTGTGTGAAAAGACAGGCCCTTGCGTTTCACAAGATAATGCTGATCCAAACCGACGCTGATGGCGGAAAAAGGAACTGGGAGGGTCAGGGTCACAGTCACCTATATAGCCGCGGCGTGGAGGGCGCGTTGGCTGTGTCCCCTGACCTGACAGGTTAACGCTAAAGACTTTCCGAGCTACCATGCACTGTGGCATGTAGACACCTGTAACTGAATGAGGTGAGCAGCGCTTGAAGGAGAACCTTACATACAGGGAACTGCTGTGCCATGCCTGCCTGGGAGAAGTGTGAACTGCCCTGTTCATCCCTATGAAGTGCTAACACTGAACCCTAATGATGCTGGCTGTAAAGTTCAACAGCAAACACATCAACAAACATGCTGCTCCCTGGTTGATGGTGATGTGACGGGGAAAAAGTTATGGTTTAGGGTGGGGAATGAGGATTTCAGGCCCCTTTCCAAATATAACATCCACTCTGAGTAAGAGGAGGGACTTCAGAGGCAGGGTCCATGCAGCATAATTTAAGTCTAAAGGGGACAGTGTTGGAGATTGCTAAATCAGGATCGGGGCTCTTGATCCAAAGATGTCTGGCATAAACTGTTGCTCTGCTTTGGGCCATGGCCACTGCTGGTTTCTTCCCTGGAGCTGCTGTCACCTGCCTGGCACTGCAGTGGAGATGAGTGGAGTTGTCCCATCGGATCAGGCCTCCGATCAAGGGCATGTTGCAGGGCTGTTGGGCTGGCTGATGGGTCATAACATTGACTTGGAGGCAGTGATGGGCTCCCTGCTCTGTTTGTATATCTGATGTCAGGTCAAATGTGGGCACACCGCAGTCATAGCGGATATGGTTCTAACTGCGAGTTCTGCACCCTGTGATAGGATTGGAGGGTCAAGCTGCTCTCCCACTTGGGCAGCATCAGCTGACCAGTCCCTCCAGCTCCCTCCCCTGTGTCCAGGCTGGCTCAGCTGGGCTGACAGGGAGGGATTTTCCTCCCTCCCTTCCTGCTTTCTCCCCCTTCGCCAGGCTGGCTGCATGGCACTGGCAAGAGGGTTAGAAGCAGCAACAATGTATGTTTTTGGCCCTGGGCATGGAAACAAAGTGTCTGTCTCATTTTCCCTGGCTGCACGAGGGCAGGAACATCCATGGCCAGGGTTGTTACTAATGCCTGGGAAGCACTTGGCGTAAAATGAAGTTCTTGCCAAGTGTGCAGCTGGGAGTAAAGGCTGAGCAACTGAGGAAAGTCCAGTTGATGAGTGAGACCCAGTGTGCTCTGGAGAGATGGAAGAGGGAAGATCCCAGTATGTGGAAGCAGTTCCCCTCTTTCACACAGTGATGGGCTCAGAGCTGCCTGACAAGGCAGCTTTGTGCCCCTCCCATGAGATCAACTCACTCTCATCACTCCCCTTCCCAGGCAGTTTTCCTTGCACTGATCACTTGCTCACGGCATCACTTTAAGGGTTAACAAAATGCACCAAAGGCTCATATTCAGCTCTGCCCTTGGCAGCCCCCAAGCGGGGACAGCTCTTAGCCTCATTTTTGTGTCCTTCACTTTGCACTGGTGTAAACGATGGCACAAGGGACTGGGTGACAGTAAACAGGGATCCACGAATCCAGACTGGCCTATGCTTGGGCTGTGGCAGATTCACAGAGGGGTGCAAGGCTAAATGAATTCAGCAGGTGCATGTGTGGCCCAGGATTCAGTCCAACCTGGTTTATGACAGTGTAGCGTCACTTGATTCCTAGCTGCCTTTGCTCACTCAGCAATTAAATGGTGTTCATCGTATTCACGTGGGGCTGTGTTGCTCTAATGAAACTGATTTACAGCCTAACTACAGCTAGTGGGGCAAATGTTTCTGCACAGGCCTGGCATGTTTCCTTGTGTGGCCGTGGTCATGCTCCTTCTCCTGGTGAAGGCCTGGTCCTGTGTATTCAGAATGTGTGGAGAAACCTCTTCTGAAGGAGTGAATTCTTTCTGCTCCCAAAGCAAATCCCTGTGTGGAGTGAGCTGACCCTGAGTGCTGGGCTCTGGACAGTGAGTCTTTGGGGTGGCAAGAACAAAGGCAGCAGGGCCTCATGTGCACAAACTTACACTGCTTTAGCCGAACCAGTGCACACATTGGTGCAGACCCTTATAGCTTAAACCTATTGCAGATTGGATTAAGTAGAACTGCCAGGGGTGAACGGGAGTTTGTGCACAGGGTCTGGCTCCATGTAAGGGGGGGGTACAGAAATGCCATATGTAGGAGGGGCTGAGGCTGGTGGTTCCCAGCCTAGAGCCTGGCTCTGGCAGTGGTGTCCTGTTCTGCTCTGTACTGGCCTGCATCCCCTCCCAGCTGGGTCTCTGTTCTGCAGAGTAAAGGAGGGATCCTCTCCAAAGCCTGCGACTACATCCAGGAGCTGAGACAGAGTAACCATCGGCTCTCAGAGGAGCTGCAGGGCCTCGACCAGCTGCAGATGGACAATGAAGTCTTGCGGCAGCAGGTGAGCTGGTGGTGCGGTTGGTCCCTGACTTGCGGGCAATGGGGGCGTGGGCAGCCCTTCCCTTTCAGCCATCCGATATACTCTAGTCTGGCTGGAAGGGGGCTACAAATAGCTGCTGCTCGCTCAGGGGTGCTGTGGCTAGGGAATGGGTGGGGTGACTTTGTCCCAATGCTTATGGGGGGATTCCATATCACCAGTGCTGCTTATTGGCCTCCTTATCGGGCAGCTTCAAGGACTTAAATGGGCCATGAGGACCAGTTGCTGTCCTGGCACTAGGTGCAGCCTATCCTGCTGCTGGGCAGAGGAAGAGGGCATGGCAGCTTAACCAGCCCAGCACCGCTCCAGCAGCCCCATGCGCCCAGGTCGGGGAAGGAGGCAGCGCCCGCTTCTGGCTAGACAGGGCCAGGAGTGGGTCCCTGGCCTGACATCCCTCCACTTCCAGGTGGAAGATCTCAAGAACAAGAACCTGATCCTGCGGGCTCAGCTACGTCAGCACGGGGTGGAGATTATCATCAAGAACGACACCCACTGACTGGCAAGGGTTGGGGGGGAGCAGCTTGTCCCTGGCCCTCAGTGTCTGCCAGGGCACGAGGTGAGGAGGGACCCCCAGTTGATTGCCCACAGGAGGCAGCTCAAGCCTGTTGATGCTTCTGACCTGCAGCACCTCGCTATTGCTGTACAGACTTGAAAGCGGCAGCATCAGTGTCATGGGGCTGAAAGCAGCGCCCATGCCTCCCCCCCAGAGCTCCCCTAAGCCAGGGCCAGAGACTCAGCCTGCCTGCCCTCTGCATCTGCCCTCCTGTCCCCTGTGCTCCCCCAGCCTGGGCCAGAGACTTGGCCTGCTGCCTCCTCCTGAATGGAGCTGGTTTGAATAAATAAGCTGACGCTGTCTCTGTAGGATGTATTTTGATTGGTGTAATGTAATGATGTGCAGTGTTCTGCTCACAGTGTCTCTCCCAGTCAGGCTGTGGGCAGACAGGCTGCACAGGTGCGTGGGCCTTTATGCCCAGTCACTGTGCTGCCTATGCTTGTGTTCGCCCACTGCTTTTTATTCCTGTGTTATCTCGCACGCGTGTGCACACAATCTCAGGCTTGCACAGCCACTCCACATGCCCACCTGCTTGTGTCTGCTCACACAGATGTGCTGTCACATCCTGGTCACTGCCAGAGCTGCACTGACAGACCCAAGCTCTGAGCAGGCAGATGCTGGCTTTGTTCCCTCTCACCCCTTGCTTTGTCACCTTTCCTCAACCCAGCCCGGTTCCCCTGCCTGCTGCAACAGGCAGCCAGCCACTGCTCCCAGAAGTAGCCACTGGGCTCCACCACCTGCCCCCAACCACATGTTGCCCATAGTTGTTCTTCCCTGGTGCCGTGTCTGCCCCAGCCTGAGCTGTTTGCGCATGTGCCGTGGAGGGGATGTTGGTGAAACCCTGTGTGCATGTCCTGGGCCCTCAGCCTGGAACGTGGTAGCCTGGCTCCAGCAGCCTCCCAGTTCAGCTGGCTCTCTCTGATCCTTTCACGGGGGAGGTAGATGGTGCCATACTGGGGACAGCACCTGCTGCTGCAGGGCCCTACCCTGTTGTCGTCCCCGTCCCCCCTGTCCCCCCCCCCGTGGCTGGTTCTGCTGGCCTCTGACTTTTTTTAATTCTCTGAATTTAAGAAGCAGAATAAATAAAAATAGTGCTTTGTTTTTCCATGTGCCATTGCTTTTATTTTGCTAGCAGGGAGCCCACACCCAACCACCCCCTGGAGGAGGTGGGCAGGAGATGGGGCTGGGACCCCTGCTGCTACACCCTACAGCCCTCTAGTAGTGGGATGGACCTGCTGTGATCATTTCATTTAGTCTCATCTGTAGAGCACAGGCCAGAAAATTTCCACCAAGAGGACCTGATTCCTGCCCCCATGTGCTTACAAGAGTTCATCCCATAATTCTGGAGGAGGGAAGGTTGGGGGCGAGGGGGGGGAGGCTGACTTGTGAGATGAAAAGCACCAGGTGGCTGGGTGGATGTGCTGCCTCCTGCTTATGGGCATCAGTGGAGGGGCTTGCCTCTCCCATGAGTTGCTAAGGGGAAGGGTGTAGTGAGGCGTGTTTACGCTACGATCCTGGAGGTGTGAGCTTTCCCTTGGCCTTCTGGGGTGTGAGGGGCTTGCTGGATCTGCTCTGGGTGTAGTCCTATAGGGCAACTGGCACCTTGGAGCCTGTGCTCACAAGTTGGCAAGCTCCAGGCCTGCTACAGCGATTCGGGGGGGGGGGGGGGAATGCCCACCTCTGGTTTATAGTTAGAGGGGACTGTGTTGGTGCCTATGGAAACTACTGGGTCTCAGGCTGTTGCATGTACCAGAGGAGCAGGGCCCACCCAGCTGTCGACATCAGCCCCATGTTCAGTGCCTGGGAGAGGCCTGGGCTGCTCCTGCTTCCTTTAGACAAAGAATCCAGGTTGCTGGGGGGGAGGTAGCATGGGTGATGCTGGTTCTTGGTGGCATGAAGACTGCCAGGCTGGTTCCTCCTCCAACTCGCTGCCTGCCTGGATCTCCTGGGAGAGGCTGCTGCTGCTGCTTCTGCCCCTGCCCCTGCCCCGGGGCCTTGCCCAGGGTGGCTGGTTCGGCCCCCATGGTGGCACCACCTGGCTCCCATCGCCCAGCCTGTGCTGTTGGTTTGCAGCAGTGGTGTTGGAGGTGGAGCTGGTGAAGAACTGGAGGGGCTTTGCAGCCTGGCTGGCCATTGGAACATTGCCAGAGAGGGGCTTGGCCATGATGAGACGCCCTGGTGAGAGGCTGTCAACTCTGGGGAGACAGTAAAGGACAGCATCAGCCTCTGCCCTGGGCCTGACTGCACCACAGAGCCAACAGGGTTGATTGGGAATGAAAAAAGATGTGGGGGAGAAGTAGGAGGGCTGTGGTGCTGCAAAAGGAGGGTGTAGTGTGGGTGTGATGCCAGAGGCAGGGCATGAAGGGAGGATGTGATACCCAGGATGGATTGGAGGAACAGCTTGTGTCACAACCCCCTTGTGCTAAGGCCTGTTGTGCTGCTGTAATTCTAACACACACACACCCTGGCTGCCTGCCCTTGGTTCTCCAGATCTGGCAGCCCCGCAGCTTGGATTTTTCCATACTGCTACTCTAAACTTCCCTGAGCTTCAGTGGTCTTGCACGTGTCTTCCTTACTTCCGGGCAGAAACGTCTGCACTGTGTTACCTCCTGTTAAATGCCCCAGGACCCCACTGATGAAGCCTGCATTAACCCTCACCCACCACTCTGGCTTAGGGTGGTCAGCTGTCTCCATTTGTAGTACAGGGAAATGGACCTCCAGCAAGGGGCTCAGGGAGAGGGGAAAAATACGCCCTTGTGAGCTCAGGAATCAGAAAGAAAAGAATCATGTAGTGGTGGTAAAAATCTGATGGATTATTTCAGTCAATCACAGTATTTGTGGGAGCCTGGCTCACAAGTTTCATAACCTTCAGGAGACTGATGCTGCTCCAGCAACATGACCCTGTAGCCACATCCCCTGGTACAGATATAAAGGCCCTAACACATGTAGCTGAGTCAGACTGTCAAGGGCTCTGCCTCCAACATCTGTGGGCCCATGTCTCATTTATGCTAAGACACCTTCCAGGATAATGGGTCTTTTAGGCTGTTAGAGTGGGGTGCAGGGGCTGTAGTTTGCATGTGACTTAGGCCTTCCCCAGAGAATCACATCACCCACCACTGAAATGCAGCCACCTCCGGGGCAGTGCACTGCTAACCATGCAACATCCACACTATTGAATAGATTAGGATGCAAGGTGAAGCACTCCAAACCCAACTAACTCTGCAGAGGGGCTGAGTCTGGTCTCTTGTAGAGCATCCAAATCGCACACCCCTTTAAACAGCCACAGGCCCTTATTGGAATAAAGTTCAGGAGCAGCCTTCTTCCCTCCCTTTGAGCTCACCTGATTTCATTGTAGGAGTACTCCTCTTCCTCCTCTGGCCACTTCCTCACACTCTGGTGATGCAGCCAAAGCACCAGGGCCAAGAGAGCCAGCAGCACCAGCCCCATGGTCATGGTGACAGTCACGCCCACCACAATGCCCAGCGTACCCTGCGGAGCTGAAACACACCACCAGGAGGTTACTAGTGACTTGGCAGGCAACTGCTGCTCAGATAGGTGGGTGGCAGGAAAGGTATCTATGGTATCAGTAGGTGCAGAGGCACTGGACCAGACGGCCCCAGTGTTGGATTTGTCAGAAGATGTGGCTGGGAATTGGATTTTCATTTCATGGGAAATTCTGCAAGTTTGGGAAATAATTTTCCAGAGCAGAATGAAAGCAAATAATTTTTTCGTTTCCTAGGAAATAAAATTCCAGAGTTTGGATTGATTGAAATGTTTCCTTCTGGTTTCATTGTTTAAAACTGTTCCCCCTCCCCCCAGTACTATACAAGGAAAAATTCGGAAACAGAAAGTGGTTTAGAAATGAAGTCAAGATGTTCCTGTCCCGAAAAGGCCAAGCTGAGGCATCTTGGATGTTGTCATTTTTGAGACATGGTTTCATTTTCCAAAATGAAATTGAATCTAAATTGACACCTTTCATTGTTGATAAATCACCCCATTCTCACAGAGAACCCTTCCCTCAGATCACTACCGGCCCGGCCTAGTCATTAGCCACTGGGATTGAGGTGCAGAGATGCTGACTTTGGGTTGGGGGGCATCGCCCCTTCCTTCCACAAATGCAAGCTGTTCTGGTTTGGCCCAGGTTTAGTCCAGGGCTGCAGCAAGCTAGGTCTCGGTCCAGTGGAAAGGGCCCTGTGCCAGGAATGGGGTGGAGATTCTCTGGGGTAGCTGTCCCCCCTGGCACACGCTCTGCCTCCAGTTGACCCATGGCCAGGGCATTCAGGCTGGCTTCACAGCTGGGACTGGTTTGGTGTCTGTGTAGTCAATCAGAAGACTTATTTGGGTCAAACTCTGCCATTGGGCCCTGGCAAGGCCAAGCACCAATCGACACCCACAATGGGATCCACTCTTCCTAGCCAGACTCACCTGGGTGGATGTGCAGCTGGAGGGTGCAGGAACCAGAGCCCAGCGTGTTGGAGGCCGTGCAGCGGTACAGGCCCGAGGTGTCAGTTGTCACATTCTGCAGGGTCAGCAGGGTCCGGTGCACCTCTGCCCCACCGGCAGGAGAGTGAGGTGACAAAAAACAACCAAGAGAATGGGATGCACTGGGGACCACTCCAGGACAGGGGCACTGGGGCTAGAAGCCACCTCTCTGGGGCCACCAAGTACAGAGGCTTCTTCCATGTGGTTAAAGGGATTGGCTGCCCAGGTGGTTGTGGAACGAGTCCAGCCACTGGAGAACCCCCTCAATGGCTTCTTCTGCCACCCAATGCCTGTCACATGGCCTTTGGCATGCTGGGCATGTCGTGGGGTAGGTGCGACACAACCTGTGCTGCATTTGCTCAACATCTGCAATGTGGCACATGAGCCACAGGATGTGTCTAGCTGGGGGTTTGTGCACTCAGTGGCAGGGTCACTGCTAATGAGACTGAGGTCCCTCTCAGCTGATCCCCAACCCATTCTCCTCGCCCCCAATACCTGTGTAGCTCATCACCAGAGGTTGGTTAGTGGGGGGGATCTTCTCCCAGTGGAAGGTGGGAGCAGGCAGTCCTTCCCGCACGGCACAGGCCAAATGGACATCTCCCCCTTCCTCCCCGCTCCCGTCGCTGGAGCACTCGGGGCCGGAGGGGGGCACTGCAGAGACACGTATCCATGTTCTGTCAGGAGAGGGGCCTGCCATGGATGGAACAGTCTCTAGCTGCTACCAAGAACCCAGGTGTAGGGCTTTGTTAGCACATCAGGGAACTGAGGGATAGGTTGACCCAGCTAGAGACAAAGAGCTAGAGACACTCATGTGCACACATGCACATGCATTGCACAGTGCACATACAGCGCACACACACTCTACCACGTCCATGCATTGTACCGTGCACATGTGGCCAGGGGCACACAGGACTTTCAGTTGGCCCCTTTTGGAAGGGTACATTTGGGGCCCCACCCCTACCCAAGGACCAGAAAGCCCCTGCTCACCCCCCCTTTGTGCACATTCCTGCACAGAGCCATAACTCCCATGTGCATGTCACACACAGTCTCCTGCTACCACCAACAGTAAGATGGAGACACACAGCGACAAAGTGGGTGCACAACACACTTACGCAGCATCCCTGTGGTGTGCATGTGCACACTGAAGCACAAAGCTGGGCACAGGCAGGAAGCATGTGCACACTGACCAGGTGCACACGCACACCAGTACTCACGCCCAGTTGCACTGGGACACGTGCACCAAGATCCTCCCTATCCACACTCAGATATATGTACACCACAATCACAAATGCAGACACACATGTAGACCAAGACCTCCACACTCACTCAGACATACACATCAAGTACCCCCTACACCCCCCCCCCCAAAACACAGATGTTCCTTCAGGTGCCAAGATGACACGCCCAGACTTCCACACATTCAGACATGCAAATTCACACACATAAGCTCTGCACACACTCAGGCAGACACATGGACACAGACATCTGCCCACGACCCGTGCGTACACGCGCACACCCTCACACACAGGGACATACTGAGAGAACCAGCAACTCATAGACAGTGAAAAGACTCCAAGGGCCAGGGGGAGGGCAGCAGGGGGGAGACGGGGCTTCCTCTGCAGCAGGGGTCTCAAACTCAAATCATAAGGAGGGCCACATGAAGCCTAGTACAGGGCCGCATGAGGCCTGGTACGTTAGCCAGAGGGCTGCACCACTGAAACCTTTCCATACAATGATATTGCAAATATTGGTAACGATAGTGTCATTGTGGGCCACAGGAAATAGCTTTAGGGCTGCATGCACCCCACAGGCCGTGTGTTTGAGACCCCTGCTCTACATGGAGGCAGGACATACCAAGCACGGTGAGCTGGATGACCCCAATGTTGGGTGTGTCCCTGTCCGGCGGGTTCATGACGCTACATTGGTACGTCCCGCTGTCTGAGCTGCGTGTCTCATTGAGGAAGATGGTGGCGCTCTGGGTGGGTGGGAAGGCAAAGCCTACGCGGCCTGTATACTGGGACAGATTCTCCACTACCTCGCCTTGCTCATAGGCCAGGACCTATGGTGGACAGGGAGGGACGGAGTGAAGAACCCAGCCATGAACCAAAGACATCTTCACTTCAGCGTTGAGCACAGGGCATTTCCATTGTGCTTGAAGAGGCAATGTGGACCCATGGGCAAAGCATCAAGCTGGGAGCCAAGAGCACCTACATTAAATCCCACTGCTAATACCAATTTGCATATCTTTGGAGGCTTTGGGCCCTCTCCCTGCAGCTCAGATTTCTCCCGCATCTTGCTGCATGGAAAATTTCTTTCCTCCTGCATCTACTGCACAGAATTTCGACAGCTTTTTTGGTCTGAAGGTTTTGACAAGGAAACGTTGTGTTTCATTGATGCCACGCATGGAAAAATGCATGACTGAAATTTCCTCAGTTTCCATTTTGGGGGCTTGCTGCCCTCCATTTGTTTTCCTTCCTCCCCAGAAAAACAAGGAGAACATGGAGACAGGAGAAAAGTCAACATTTTCTATTTTTGTAAAAAAAAACAAACCCCAAATCCACAAATTTCGAATTTCAACACACACATGCACTAAAAAAAAAAAAAGAAAAGAAAAAATTACCAGAGATGTTTGGGCTTTGGTTGGCCAGTTCTGGATGTCACCAGCACTGGAAAACACAAAGTAATACTCAGTGGAATAAGTAATCCCACCTTGGCATACAAAGTGATGGAGTCTAAATTAACTGTTCCACTCAAGAGAGAGACTGTGTCATCATGGATTGTTCTCTCAAAACATCTGCTCAGTGTGCAGCAGGCGTCAATGAAAGCTATCTGAATGTTATGACCTGTGTAGGGCAAATGGAAGATTTTGTGATGGTACAACAATAGTGAGCAACAGAGGTCCCCCCAACACATTTCCACTCTGCCAGACTGTGTAATAAACAGGTAGTTATCTAAATTCCAAAGGGGCAGCTGTGTTCGTCTAGTAAAGCAAAAAAAAGGAAGGAGTCTTGTGGCACTTAAAAACTAACAGATTTCCCACGAAAGATCATGCGTTAATAACGTAGCTATCTAGGTGTTAGATTGTAGGATAAAGGTGGTGGGAATCAACACCCCAGCAGACAGCCTACCTGACCAGGAGAGGGCCTGATCAACCCTCCCTGTGCACAATGGGCTATAACAATAGCCTGTTTCCCTGATTCACTGGACTTCACTGTAGGACCTTGAAAGATGTCTCGGAGGACATCACGCCCCAGCTGAAGCCCATGGTTGCGAAGTGGGGTCCCTGACTGCTGATTGGGTTGTAAGCCTGTCTATGTTACTCTGTGTTTAACGCTGAGTATATCATTTTGTCTGGGTATCAGTTAAGTTATCTGTTTAGTTAATAAAACACTTTATTCCTGCTATGAGCATCTCAGTGGTTGTTGCTACTGGAATCCTGGAACTGAAACTCACTTGGTAGTGGAGAACACTCTGTTAGGAAAGGGGTAGATAATGTGACAAAGTCTGATGGTCACAAGAGCGTAAGGATTTTTTTTAACTGGATTTTTGAGGTTTATTAGAGGGCCCTGGGTCAGGTAGCCTTGTAAACACTAAAACCAAGGAGAGAAGGTATATCAGTCCCAGGCTCAGCAAAGCCTTGTTTCCTGGGTAAGCAGGATGGGGCTGCTCTAAGCCAGTTAAGGCACCTGACTCCAATTATGGAGCCTGGTGTTAGCTGGAGCACCTAACTTCAATCAGAGGGTAGACACTAAAAAGCCCCTGTTGCAGCAAGGCAGGGAGGGAGTTTTTGGTGTGGTGTTTGGAGAAGGAGGGTCAAGGAGTAGAGTGTGTGGTTGTAGCAGAGCAGAGGATTTCAGAGCTGGACAAAGCTGACTAGTAGCTGTTGCTACGAGCACCTGGGGGATAGAGGTAATCAGGACAAGCTCACCCAGAGGGGCCTTAGGGCCCCAGGCCCTGCAGGCTGAAGAACCCAACCCCAGGACAGGAGGGACTGGAGGAAACTAATTTTGAAGGTTTGGAGATGGGAAAGCTGGGCTCCAGCTGACTGCCAACAGCTGAAGTGCAGGACCTATGGAGACTGGGCTTCTGCAGTTTGTCTCAATAAAGACAGAAAAATATCATCATACCTCTATATAAATCCATAGTACACATGAAGACATTTAATATTGTGTGCTGTTCTTGTTGCCCTCATCTCAAAAAAGAAATTCTAGTAATGGAAATTGTGCAGAGAAGGCAACAAAAATGATTACGGGTTTGGAAGAGCTCCCATCTGAGGGAAGGTTAAAAAGACTGGAGCTGTTCAGTTTGCCAAAGAGATGATTAAGGAAGGATATGATAGGGGTCTATAAATTCATGACTGGTGTAAAGAAAGTGAATATGGAAGTGTTATTTATCCTTTCACATAATACAAGTACCAGGGGCCACCCAATGAAAGGAGTAGGCAGCAGGTCTTAAACAAAGGAAAGCACTTCTTCATGCAACACAGACAACCTGTGGAACTCATTGCTTGGTGATCCTGTGAAGGCCAAAAGTACAAGTGCATTCAAAAAAGAATTAGATAAATTCAGTGGAGGGTAGTTCCACTGATGATTATTAGCCAAGATGGTCAGGGATGCAATCCCATGCCCTTAGTGTGTCTAAATCTTTATCTCTCAGATACTAGGATTGGACAACAGAGGATGGATCGCTCAATAACTGCCCTGTTCTGATCACTCCTTTTAAAGGACCTGGCCATGGTACAGTTGGAAGACAGTAGATCAGGCTAGCTAGACTGTTGGTCCGAGCCAGGGTGGCCGTGACCATTTCTATGTCTTTATACCAGGAGGGACTATTGACACACATCTGGAAACAGCAGGAGCAGGGCTGTGCATACTGCAGAGGAAGCAGCATGGTCGTGGAGGACGAACCCAACCGGGTCAAGTGTGCAGCCCAGGGTGATTGGGACTGGAAGAGGGGGCTGCTTTTAAAGGCAAGGCTGGGATGTGTTCTGCAGTGTGACTCATTGCCCTCTCCATATAATGCTCTTATGCAGCTTTATGCAGCAGCACATTCAGGGGCAAGGTAGAGGGACAATGACTCCTTAACTAGCTCCACCCTGAAATTTGCCCTGTTTCGTTAAGATGGTGTGCCTGCAGCTGCTGCTATTATCCCTGTGAATCGACTTGTTGCTAAATTAGCCTCATGGGTATCCTGTGGCAGGGAGTGCCACAGGTTATTGGGGCCCTGCTCTTGAGGAATAACATGGAGAGCTCTCAACAGCTCCTCTCTGTTGTAATGCCTGCAAAACTCTGCCCTCTGACAGCAGCTGGTGAACCAGGGTTGCTGTTTACTAGGTAATGCAAGTTTATTTGGCCCTGTGACTTGGTGCCCGCCTCTCCTCCTACTGGTTCCTCCCTCTACTCCCATTGCTTTCTCCTATCTATTTCTCTGGCCGCCGTCCTTGGTTGTGGGCTCTCGAGGCAGCATCCCTGAGACCTGTTCCTTGCTGCTAGCCCCAGTCCCTGCCCTGCCTATACCAAAGTCACCTGCTCCCTGGTCATGGAAGGGCAGAGAAAGGAGGCCAAGGGCCCATGTGTCACCCACCTGCTGGGGGTGGTCAGGCTCTGCCAATGGGATGACTGTCCAGATGATGTTGAGGCGACTCAGCGAGGCCGTGGTGTGGAAGGCACAAGGCAGAAGCGTGTTCCCTCCCCTGGCCACCTGGATGCTGGCGGCACCCACTGACACCTTCACCGTGCCCACCGCTGGAAGAAGCACAATGGATGTAATAAGCGGAGAAGATCCTGGCCAGTCACAGCAATAAAAGCTGGGTGCCTGGCCGAGATTCAGAGCCAGAGGAAAGAAAACCAGAAGTGATCCTTCCACCAGGATGGCTGCCACTGGCCAACACAGGGAGTGATGTCAGGCCCGCCAGAGCTAACAAACTGGGGCCTCACAGCAGGAGAGGGGTAGCCAGGTCCCATGAGGGGCTGGGATGTGATACCCCCAAGCAGTGGTTGATACTGGTCACAGGAGCATTTCTTGCCTGGGCTGAGGCAGGACATTTGTCGTGTCCAGCCTTTGCTGGCCTGGTGGTGGGGACTGACAAACAAAAAAATCCAGGCACCAAGTTCCCACTGCCCTTCTGCCTGCAGAGCTGCCCTGCTTCCCAGAGATGATGCAGCTTTCACCACTGTGGGCCACGGGTGCAGCTGATGTTCCCCCTGGCCAAGCTGGGCATTACCTGAGGTCTTTATCCCTGACTGCAGAGAGGAATTTCACCCTGGCTGACCCTTTGCTGCACACTCACCCCCCAAGGTGAGGAACCCTTGAGCAGGAGGATGAGAAAGTCAGAGCTGAGGCTGGGCCAAGTGCAGGGGAAAGGAAACAGTACCAGACTGACTGGAGGTACCCAAACCACAAAGCAACCAGGGGGTCTCAAAGCCACCAGCCAGGGGAAGCCGAGCAGTGCGTAAGAGCTTTGGGGAGTGCTTGCTGGGCTGAAAAGTTGGAACACGTCTGTCTGTCTTTCACCAAGCAACTGTGTGTTTGCCAATTCATTTTGCCAACCCATCAATAGTCATTAGTCCTACTCATAATTAACATGGATTTGTCCCCTGTTCTGCACCTCTCCTAGCTCGGACTGAGTTAACCCCTTCATGACCAGAGGCTCGACTGGGAACCCAGGCAAACAGCAGCTCCAGCCTGGTTAACCCTTTCCAGGTTGGACCTAGTGGTGATGAGACGCCCTTCCCCGCCTCCGGACATGGCAGCTGGATGCAGGAAATGTGGTCTAAACAATGGGGCACTGTCTTCAGAGACATTGTTATGGTCACTTGCACCAGGGAACTGCACGAAATGGGAACCAGCCGCCTGCCTTATTCCCATGGCAGATACTGGGAGGTGTGAGGGGAAGACATGACAGCTCTTCAGTGTAATTGGCAGTAATTAGAAGTGCTGTGTGAGGGCATGTGGGACGAGAGGAGCCCATGGCAGCCAGAGCGATTGATGCCATGTCTGAGAGACCCTATTCTGGTCCCCAAGATGCCCACCGGCTACGATGGCCCCTCCTCAGCAGACTGCACTAAGTTCAGACTCTCTGGAGTCAGCAATGGACCCACCAAGGCAGCCTGGAGGGATCAACCCCCCCCCACAAGAGGTACCCATCCATTCCAGATGGGGGGCACTACAGGCCCCTGCATGAAAAGCTGTGCTACCTCAGTGCCCTTAGCCCCAGGGATCACCAAGCACTTCCCAGACAGCCAATGCACAGGGAAATGCTTGTTGGCCCCATTGTACAGATAGGGAAACTGAGGCTTAGTGAAAGGAAAGCAACTCACCCACAGTCAGCAGCAGAGCCAGTACTAGAATCCAGGCCCCTGTGTGCCCCAATTGTGCTTTAACCACTCAGTCACACTTCCCTCCCTGGTAGCATCCCCCAAGGCCTCTCCACTGGGTTTCCAGCCGGCAGGGCCCCTTGGCGTGTTGCTGGGAGACAGGTTTGTGGCCGGTCACATGCCTGTGTGGGTGGCATCAACACCCTCTCTCCTTTGCCAGGCCAGTGACCTGGAAGAAACAAGCCTCAGCCTAGAAAAGGCCACTGCAGTTCTTAGGTGCCAGGCGGGTATGATGGATGGATTGTTATTTAGCTTGGTAACACAATACAGCTATGGCAGATCTGCCACTTGAAAGGCTCAAGGGGGTAACTGATATGTGGGAAACCAAGGCACAGGAGATACATGAATCACCCACATCACACAAGGGGATAAAAAAGAGCTGGGACTATCACCCAGCAATCAGTGGCAGCTTTAGGGGTAGGTGAAGCAGGCAGCTGCGTAGGGCCCTGAGCAATAAGTGGCCCCATCCTCCGTTTGTGGATAGAAATGAAAATATAGAAATTGTTCCCATCTAGCAGAACCAGTAGGGCTGGATGCCTCAGCACTTTTCAGTCTTGGCTCATCAAGGAAAGCGATCATTCAGATCTGTGCTTCGTCTGAATTGCAGATTTCACCATTATGTGCCTATCACCTTCACAGTGACATGCTAAAAAAGCAGGAGCAAGGACAATAGCGGGAACTTTTCCAATTAGCTCATCTTGTAGTTTCTCAGTGTGGCCCTTTATTCTGCCATTTTTTAATCCTACTTATGAAATTTTGCCTTTTCCTTTTCTTTTTTACCTGTTCTTCTTTTGCCTTTGACAAGTTTTACTTTGGCTTTGGTTATCCCAGGTTACCAGGTAGGTCCAAATAGGCTGCTACATATAAATACAGTGCTGCCCTCAAGCACTCATTACAGCTGTGTGTGATGTCTGTGCTGTTTGTCTTTCTTTTGGTAAGAAATTTTTGAGCTTCTTTTGTACTTATTATTTAAGGGGCCAGAGTCTTATAAACTTGAGTACTTCAGAGAATTTCACTGCAATTTTATGTTTTTCTTTTATAACTACACACTAGAAACCTCCTTTTTGCTTATTTTAATTATTTGTATTAAACTCCTAGTGCACATAAACCCAAGCCTATGTGAAAAATGGGTAAGATTTGACTGCCACAATTTTAAATGTGGTATTTTAGTTACTTGTGAGCCATCATTAATTTTACCACTTTTTATTTGTTAATTAATGCACACACTTTTAAAAATATTTTTAAATGTTCATTTTAACTTTGTAGTTCAGCATTAGCTCTTTTATGTTACGTGAGAAATGATCAACTTACAAGCTTCATAATGACCGTTAAAAAATATCATAGCCAAGAATAATTTACAAGTTCCAGAGAGATAGTCATGTTAGTCTGGTTCAGCAAAACAAACAAGGAGTCCTGGGGGGAGTAGTTAGGGCTACAGGGGGGACCAGTGCCATGAGGAGGGCAGCACTGGGGGGTTATAAGGGGCCCCACTATGTGCCATCACCTAGGGCTCCCAATTCCCGAAGGCCACCTCTGCTAGCAAGCCCACGTTTTAGTCTCCTTAATGCTTACATTCCCACCCCCTCTCTGAGCAAGAACCCAGGAGTCAAAGCACTCGGGCCCCATGCGTTAACCACTACGCACTCCCCCTAGGAGAGGATTCAAACCTGGGAATCCTGAATCCTATCACCCGCTCTAACCACTAGACACCATTAGTTCTGTATTACTCCCTTCTGCCTTCCATTGCTTTAGCCACTAGGTATGCTGTCCCCTCTGAGTAATACTAGAGGGCACTGGATGTATGTCATGGTGCAAAAATAGGGTGTCACACTGCTCAGACTATGAGAACGAGGCAGGTAAACTGAGGACAATCAAGATCTTTGCTCCCCTAGCGGGAGAATCCCTGCCCCAGGGTCAGTGAATCAGAGATGGGGTATTTGTCTACACTGCAAAGAAAAGCCCGTGTAGCAGAGTCTCAGAGCCCAGGTTGATTGACTGGGGCTTGCAGGGCAAAAAACAGCAGCTAGATAATCCCACTTAGCTGGAGTCTTTCAATGAGCGGCGTGGGCCTCAGATCTGCAGGCTTTTGGAGCTTCCCTTGGGGAAGATAGCTTGGTGGCTGACCCATGTCCCATCCTTGGCCCCTCTACATGCACCATCCCCAGCACGCCCCCAGCCATGCCCCTTAACCCTCAGCACCTCCTTCGTCCTCCCACCCACCACATACCATCCATCACAGTTCAAAGTCGAGTCTACATACTTCTTCCTTTCACCCACCTCCCCCTGCCCCAACTCTGTACCTCAGCCCCTCCTTTCCAGGGAACAGATGAGGGGAGCTTAATTTACGTCCTCTTTGTTTGCACTTCTCCACCACCTACAGGAAAGAAGATAGCTCTGTTTGTCTGTCCACATGCGAACTATATGAAATACATGGGGACAAAACAAACAAGGAGTCCTCTGTCACTTACTACTAACGCATATATTTATTGCATGAGCTTTCGTGGGACAAAATCCCACCAGGTGATTTGACCACATCTTCCCCTATATACTGTTCCCCAATGTGTATGAATCTTAACAACTGCTTTGATTTGCTGTTACAGTGTGACCTGATCCTATGACTTACACTTCCCAGCATTTATTTCCCTCCATTCTGTTAAGTTCCCCATCTTGAAAGTGTCTGACGAAGTGGGATTTTTCTCCCACGAAAGCTCATGTGATGCAAATAATTTTCTTTGCCTTTAAGTGCCACAGGACTCCTTGTTTGTTTTGCTGAACTAGACTAACATGACTGCCCCTTTGCAACTTGGCAACATGCAAGATTCAAATGAGTTTGCTTTGTTACATCCACAAACTGAATGTTTGGTTTTTTTTCAAGAGCTAAAGGGCTGCGAGGCTCCAGCCCTACTATTGCCTCTGTAGCAAGCTGCTGCAGGCAGGAACAGAGCAAGGAAAGATGGTTTCCAGGCTATGCCTAATGCTTTCCCAGGAGAAAGAAAGACAGGGAAAGATTTTGTGGGAGCTATGCCTCCCCTGCCTACAATAAAATCCACTCATGGCCCCATAGCCTAAGCACTGAGATGCTTAATCAGCTGATACTGGCTCTGGGGTCCAGCGCTGGAAGTTCTCCTGGCAGTGTAGATGTACCTTGTAGGGTTTTTAATCTACCTACAGATCTTTGCTGGTCCCCTCATTATAATATCTGAGCACCCCATCCTGGGCATGTACTTATCTTCCCTTACTCCAGCAGGGCAGGGCAGTCATCCCCATTGTACACAGGGAAAACCAAGACACAAGAAATTAAGCTACTTACCCACATCACACAAGGAGTCTGGTAAATCACAGATGACCACCCAGGTCTTCCAGGTGCTAGCCTGCTGACCAAACCACCGGGCATAACCAATCCCTAACCGTGACCTGGTAGTACTTTGCCTCACTTGTCACTCATATCCATGAGGTATGGCAGGCAACAGCACCCAAAAGTCTCAACTCTCTGCCCCCTCTTGTACTGTCTCTGTCCACTTGTAACACCTGTGCTTGTGCCCCCTGGCAAGTCACACTGCTCAGACTGTCAGAATGAGGCAGGTAAACTGAGGACAGTCAAGGTCTTTGCTCCCCCAGAGGGAGAATCCCTACCCCTGGGTCAGTGAATCAGACACAGGGTGTTTGTCTACACTGCAGAGAAAAGCCCTCAGAGCAGAGTCTCACAGTCCAGGTCAATTGACTGGGGCTCACAGGGCAAAAAACAGCAGCTAGATAATCCCACTAGGTTGGAGTCTTCCGACAAGCGGGGCAGTTAACCCCAAGCTCTGTGCAAGGTGCCATGGGGATCTCTGGCCATGAATGTAGGGTGGGGTTGCGGGGTGAAAGATCTGGGACTGGCACCGAGCTTCAGAGCTTCCTTTCCATCTTTTTTTCCAGCACCCAGGCAAAGCCTCTTCTGTCCAGTCCTCAGGTTATCCTGCTCACCGCACTGACTGCAAAACCGCAGGGCTTTGACCCGAATAGCAATTGGAAGTGAAGGTACTGGGTCACACTCCTAGCCAGGAGAGAGGGAAAAATTGTCCCCCTTTCCTTGTCCCATCAGGCTGCCCCTTCACTCTTTTCCATGCTCAGCCCTTTTCCTGTCTCAGTGCCACTTCCCTCGTGCCCCCAGCCCTGCCCTCCAGGGATACCTGACAGGCAGCAGTGGAGAAGCCACAGGCTGGCGAGGGTGACAGGGTGGCCATGGGGTTTCGCAATCTCCCACGGCGCCATGGCTGGGGCACTTCACTCAGCAAGTCCATTCCATGTTGTGCTCTGCTCCAGCCCAGTTCCCTGATGGCTGCCTCTCGCTGTCCCTTCCCTCCTAGAATCATGTTTAGTCCCCTCCCCTCTCACAAATCCAGGGCACCACTAAATGGACAGATGACAGCATCCTCCATCCCTTCTCAGTGCAAGTTGCCAAGGTCCAATTCCTCCTCCCTGGAGGAGGGGAGCTCCCCCATACAATAGGGAGAGTTACTCCAGTTTGGAGCACAGCAGGGGCCGGTCTAGCCCAGTGTGGAAGTTGGAGGGGGCAGGGGTATTGGTTAACCTGATCCAGGAAATTTTCCTTCTGAGTCTTCCCCTTTAGCAGTCCCTCCCTACAAGGCACCTGCCAGGTTGGATTCAAGGTGGCAGCATATCCCAGGCCTCCACATGAACCTCAGGGGATCCTCTAGGGATCCATTTCTGTAGCTCAAGGCTATTCTTGATTGCCCGACTAAGGCTGCCAGCATGTGGGAGGGGGCCACGCAGTGCCAGCTGATGGCTATGGTGAAGGAGCACTCCTCAGACATGGAGGTAAAAGGGTAGGCATCCTCTTTCCAATTTTTACTTCTGGCATAAGTGTGGGATGACTCATCATGGGTTAGCAGCAGCATTTGAACCTCTGCTCCCTTCAGCTCTGCTGTACACTCCTCTCCCACTTGAGCTTTCTGCTGACGACGGTAGTAAACTGTTTCCTTGCATGTGGAACAGTCACTAGAGGGGGACGTGATGCACATTTCCAGACGTGGCCTTAGGCAATTGGGGGCCTTAGGTGAAGGCCCATTGTAGGGCCCCCTATTGGCCCTGATTGCTACCCTCCCTAAGGCCACAGTTCCCCCTGCATTCCTACCTACCCCCAGGACTCCTTGTTCATTTTGCTGAACCAAACTAACACGACTGTCCCTCTGGAACTCGTAAATTATTCTCGGGTATGATATTTTCAAAGCTCTTCCCATCATGAAGCTTGTAAGTTGATCATCTTTCACTTAACATAAATTAGCTAATGCGGAACTACAAAGTTAAAATTTGTAAGATTGGACTGTCAAAATTTTAAATGTGGTATTTATTTCTGATTTATTTTTCACATGAGCTTTTGTAGGAGAAAATCCCACTTCGTCAGATGCTTCACCCATCTTCGAAACATCTGACGAAGTGGGATTTTCTCCCACGAAAGCTCATGCAAAAAATAAATCTGATAGTCTTAAAGTGCCACACAACTCCTTGGGGTTTTTTTGCTGGACTAGCCTAACAAGGCTCTCCCTTTGGAAATATATTTTTGAGCCATCATGAATGTTACCACTTTCTATTTATTAATTAATGCTCATACTTTTAAAAAATTTTAAAATGTTCATTTTAACTTTGTAGTTCAGCATTAGCTCATTTACCCCATGCTTCTCATCCATACGGGAACCAATGCTACTGTGAGAGGTGATCCTCGACAGATCAAAGGTGACTACAGGGCTCTGGGAGAGCGGGTGAAGGAGTTTGGACACAGGTGGTGTTCTCCTCGATCCTTCCGGTCAAGGTTAGGGGCCTGAGTAGACAAGATGCATCCTAGAAGTGAACATCTGGCTGCAAAGATGGTGTGGTCAGGAGGGCTTTGGCTTCCTTGACCATGGAATGCTGTTCCAGGAAGAAGGACTGCTAGGCAGAGATGGACTCCATCTGTCGAGGAAGGGGAAGAGCATATTCGGACATTGACTGGCTGACCTAGTGAGGAGGGCTTTAAACCAGGTTTGAAGGGGAAAGGAGACCAAAGCCCACAGGTAAGTGACAATGTGGGAGACCTAGGGGAAGGGATGGAACTTGGGAGGAACGGGGACTGTAACACCAGGGATAAAAGAAAAGGTAGTTGGAACATGGGGGGGAATCAAATAATTATGTTACATGTTCTAATGAAGCTTTAATACCTGAGGCAGATGCAGGAGGACAATCCCAGGAGAAAATACAAGGAGGTAGATGCAATAGAACTGAAAATCGACTTGGGAAAGAAGGGCAATCAGCCTGGTATCTCAGGTGCCTGTACATGAATGTGAGGAGCCTGGGAAACAAGCAGGAAGAATTGGTAGTACTGGCGCAGACAAGGAACTATGATATAACTGGAATAACAGAGACGTGGTGGGATAGCTTGCATGACTGGAGCTGTGCCATGGATGGGTATAAACTGTTCAGGAACGACAGGCAGCGAAGAAGAGAGGGAAGAGTAGCACTATATGTAAAAGAGCTCTATGACTGCTCAGAGCTCCATTATAGAAGTGGAACCGAGCCAGTTGAAAGTCCGTGGGTTAAGTTTAGAGGAGAGGGCAACAAGGGGGATGTTGTGGTGGGTGTCTGCTATAGCCCTCCAGACCAGAAGGAAGAGGTGGATGAGGCATTCGATGGGCAACTGGCAGAAGTTTCCAGATCACAGGCCCTGGTTCTCATGGGGGACTTCCATTACCCTGACATCTGCTGGGAGGCCAATACAGCAGTGCACAGGTAATCCAGGAAGTTTTTGGAGTGTTGAGGGCAAGTTCCTGGTACAAATGCTGGAGGAACCAAGTAGGGGCCTTGCACCTCTTGACCTGCTGCTCACAAACAGAGAAGAAGTGATTGGGAACATAGAAGTTAATGGCAACCTGGGCAACCGTGACCATGAAATGATAGAGTTCAAGATGCTGATTAATAGAAAAAAGGAAAGAAGCAAAATGCAGACCCTGGACTTCAGAAAAGCAGATTTTGGCTCCCTCAGGGAACTGATGGGCAGGATCCCTTGGGAGGCTGATCTGAAGGGGAAAGGTGTCCAAGAGAGCTGGTTGCATTTTAAAGAAACCCTGCTAAGGGCACAGCAAGATACCATTCCGATGAGCAGGAAGAACAACAAATGAGGAAGGCGCCCAGTGTGGCTTAACAGAGAGCACTGCACTGAGCTCAAGCATAAAAAGAAAGCTTACAGGAAGTGGAAGCTTAGACAGATGACTAAGGAGGCATATAAAGATATTGCTTGGGACTGCAGGGATAAAATCAGAAAGTCCAAAGGACAATTGGAGTTGCGGCTAGCAAGGGATGTGAAGGATAACAGGAAGGGGTTCCACAAGTATGTCAATAACAAGAAGAGGAACAGGGCTGGTGTAGGTCCCTTACTGAATAGCATAGGTATCCTTGTGATGAAGGATGAGGAAAAGGCTGAAGTGCTCATGCTTTTTTTACTTCAGTTTTCACAGGCAGGGTCAGGTTCCAGCCCACTACAATGGGTATGGCAGACTGGAGGCAAGAAGAGAGGTCCTTGGTGACAGAAGGTCAGGTTAGGGACTACCTAAAGAAGCTGGATGTGCACAAGTCCATGGGGCCAGACGACCTGCATCCGAGGGTGCTGAGGGAGCTGGCTGATGAGGTAGCAGTACCGCTGGCCATTATCTTTGAAAACTCGTGGCGAATGTGGGAGGTACCAGAGGACTGGAAAAAAGCAAATATAGTGCCTATCTTCAGGAAAGGCAAAAAGGAGGATCCAGGGAATTACAGACCTGTCAGCCTCACCTCAATCCCTGGAAAAATCATGGAGCAGCTTCTCAAAGAATCCATCCTGAAACACTTGGAGGAAAATAGAGTGATCAGGAACAGTCAGCATGGATTCACCAAGGGTAAATCATGCCTGACCAACCTCATCATCCTCTATGATGAAATGACTGGATTTGTGGATGCGGGAAGAGCTATTGATGTGATATACCTCGACTTTAGCAAGGCTTTTGATAAGGTTTCCCACAGCATTCTCGTCAGCAAGTTAAGGAAGTACGGGTTGGATGCGTGGACCGTAAGATGGATACAGAACTGGCTAGATCAACAGTTTCAGCGTGTAGGAATCAATGGCTCCTTGTCTAGTTGGCAACCAGTAACGAGTGGTGTGCCCCAGTGGTCAGTCCTGGGGCCAGTTCTGTTCAATATTTTCATTAATGATCTGGATGATGGGATTTATTGCACACTCAGCAAGTTTGCGGACGACACCAAGCTGGGGGGAACAGTAGACACTCTGGAGGGCAGGGAGAAGATTCAGGAAGACCTTGACAAATTGGAGCAGTGGGCCAACAGAAATCTCATGAGGTTCAACAAGGACAAATGCAAGGTCCTGCACTTGGGACAGAAAAACCCCATGCATTGTTACAGGCTGGGGAGTGATCAGCTAAGTTGCAGCAGTGTAGAAAAGGACATAGGGGTCCTGGCGGATGGGAAGCTGGATATGAGTCGGCAGTGTGCTCTTGATGTCAAAAAGGCCAATGGCATACTGGGCTGCATCAGAAGAAGCATTGCCAGCAGATCGAGGGATGTGATTATTTCCTTCTATTCGGCACTGGTGAGGCCGCATCTGGAATACTGTGTCCAGTTTTGGGCTCCCCATTACAAAAAGGACGTGGACCAATTAGAAAGAGTCCAGCAGAAGGCAACAAAAATGATCAAGGGGCTGGAGCACAAGCCCTATGAAGAAAGACTGAAGGAACTAGGCTTATTTAGCCTGCAGAAGAGAAGACTGAGGGGGGATTCGATAGCAACCTTCAACTACCTGAAGGGATGCTCCAAGGAGGATGGAGCTCTGCTGTTCTCGGTAGTAACAGAGGACAGAACAAGGAGCAATGGTTTCAAGTTGCAGCTGGGGAGGTCAAGGCTGGATACTAGGAAAAACTTTCTCACTAGGAGGGTGGTAAAGCATTGGAATGGGCTACCTAGGGAGGTGGTGGAATCTCCGTCTTTGGAGATTTTTAAGGCCCGGCTGGATAAAACTCTAGCTGGAATAATTTAGTGGGAGTGGTCCTGCTTTTTCTGGCATGGGGTTGAACTAAATGATCTCATGAGGTCCCTTCCAACCCTATGATTCTATGATTCATTTATGTTAAGTGAAAAATGATCAACTTACAAGCTTCATGATGGGAAGATCTTTAAAAATATGATACCCAGGGATAATTTGTGAGTTCCAGAGGGATTGTCATGTTAGTCTAGTTCAGCAAAACAAACAAGGAGTCCTGGGAGGTAGTTTGGGGTACGGGGGGACTGGGGCCAGGGGGAGGGTAGCAGTGGGGGCCAATAGTGGGCCCTTTAGGGGGCCCTAAAATGGGCCTTTCCCTCAGGCCCCCAATTGCCTAAGGCCACCTCTGGCTATGGCTGCATGTTCATTTTTTAACCTGGTTTTCAGTTTCTGCAAGGGAGCTTTTGGGTTAGCTGGAGCACTCAGGCACTTGCTGTGCAGACCGTAACTAAGGCACAGGGAGCCAAGGCACCTGGATTCTGTGTTCCCTCTAAGCTGTGCGTGTGTGTGCGCGCACACAGGTTGTGAAACCTGCGCACACAACAAAATAGAGCGCGCACAAAAAAATTCAAGTGCTAATATTTTTATGCTACTTTTAAGAAGGTGATTTCAAGTAGCATGTTTCAGATAAGGTTTTGTAATTTATAAAATTTCCATCACCATATCAAAATAAAATGTAGACATTATTTGCATCATACACACTTTGTTGCACTCACAAGTTTGACCACACTCACTGGGGTGTGCACAAATTTGGACACTGGTTCCAAAAATTTGCACAAATTTTTGGCTCACACAGCCTATGAAAAATTAGAGGGAACACTGGATTCTATTCCCAAATCTGCCAGTGCCTGGCTGGGTGATGTTCAGTGAATGCCCCCCATCTGTAGCTCAGTTTCCTACCCTTTGAAATGCAGTTTTAAGGGCCAGTGACGATTATTTGTATAACTGCAGCACTCTGGGGCCCTCTTGTACCTAGTGCTGCATGGAGACTGTCCCTGCCCCAGGGCCTCATACTCCAAACAGATGAAGTTGGTAAAGTGAGGCACAAAAGGAAGTATCCCATGCTGGTCACACAGCAGAGCTGGGACTAGAAACCAGGAGTCTTGAGACCCAGCTCCGTCTCCAGCTCTTGCTGACAGCACCAACGGTGCAGGAAAGTTAGCTGGAGCTGGCTTGTATCCTTTTCTCAGCCAGCCAGCTGGGAAAATAGCAGAGCCAACTGCTTAAGCCTGGCCAAACCCCTTCATTGAGCCCAAGGGCGACTCAGGGCCAGCCTGATCACTGCCACCCCAACACAGGGAGTCAGGCCCAGGCTGAGGCCGGGACCAATCAGCTCATCTCAGCTGCCTTCTTGTTCCGCCTTGTGCAGGCTGGGCCTCTTGGGATGCTCAGGGACTGGGGTAAAATTCAAAACCTCTTCTGCAAACGTAGAGGGTGGTCATGACCTGGGATGCATGATCCAGAGCCAGGGACGGGCAGGGAGTGATGCTGACAAGGCTTCCCCGACAGGGCTGGGTGTCCTGGCTCACTCTGATTCCTCCCAGTCCCTCACTTTGCACCCATTGCCCTGCTAACAGTGCAAAGGGTGGGTCTAAACTGGGATTTTCTAAAGTTTCCTTTATTGTTTCCTGTACTTCAGCTGGAGCTAGCTAAGATCTGGACTCTTTTGGGCCAGCAGACACCACGCAGACCCCAACTGTGATCTGGGCCCCTCCGTGCCAGGGTAGGGTGAGCAGGGCAGCCGCCCAGGGCCCCACGTTTTGGGGGGGCCTGCACCACCGCTCTTCCCCTGATGCTGGGGACTGGGTAAGCTGGCCAAAAGCAGTGACCAGTTCAGCACTGCTGGTCCGCCTGCGCTCCTGACCATGTGTGCTGCTCCCAGCTCTGTGCCGGAGCAGCGGGGAGGGGGTGGCGGGCAGTGTGGGGCCTGTACGGCTACCTGCCCCTGGCCATGCAGCCTCCCGCCCCTTTCCCACCACTCCAACACAGAGCCGAGAGCAGCGCACGTGGTGTGAGTGGAGGGAGACGGACTGGCAGGGCTGAACTGGGCTGCCCTTTGGCTGGCTCGCCCAGTCCCTGGCATGGGGGGGGGCAGTGGTGCAGGCCCCGTGGGGTCATGTGTGGCTGCCCTGGTCACACTAACCTAGGGACAGCCCCAGGTGGCGCGTGTGTGTGTCTGCACATAACTTGGGGGGAAGAATCAGCCCCTGTCCTCTCCGGGCTCTGCTCTGTCCCAGGCTAGGGTTACAGATGTCAGGCAAAGGGAGGACACGTCCTCCTTTTTACCTTCACCATCCAGCTGGTGTTTTAAAATACACGATTTTATCTGGTTTTTTACATACAGGGGTTAAAGTATGCTGGAACGCCCTGCAACACCCTATTTTTAGGGGGAAGCTTTCCAGGGCCCCCTAAAAACAGACGACTATGACATGAAGACTGCATTTTCTCCATGTGTCCTCCTTGCCGTACTTCCCTGTCCTCCTTTCCAGGCATTGCTAGCTGGTAGCGCTAGCCCAGCCCCGCAGCGAACCACCGACGCCGCCCGGCTGGCGGAGGAGTTTGCAGACGGTGCCTAGTGCGGGCCGCCCCTTGCCAGGTGCGGCGCGGGCCGGCGGGGGCGATGCTGCACCTGGGGCTGCTGCTGGGCCGGGGACTGGGGCTGGCGCGTGCGGGGAGCGGCTGGGCGCCGGGCAGCATGAACAGAGGTAAGGGGGCTGCTCCGGGAGCCGGGGGGGGCCCTAATTGACCCCCCCAGGAGCCAGGTGCTCCGGCTGGGGGCAGCCCTGGAGGGGGGCCGGCTGGGCACGATCCTGCCCCCGGTCCTCCTGCAAACTCCTGCCCAGCTGCTCACCCGGGGCTCCTTGCACGGGGAAGGCAGGCAAAGGCTTTGTGGTTAGTTTCCTTGGGGCCCATGCAGCCGGGAGGGAGAGTGTCAGCTTCCGCCCCTTTCATCACCTTCATCTCAGGCAGTATTCTCCCCAGGGCTTGAGATTTGGGGGGTGTGGGAGGTGCTCACTAATTTGGTATAACACTTAGTAGCTGACAGCTGGGGGG
>ML682099.1:3512609-3535263 GCA_007922195.1 Podocnemis expansa
GGTGCTCACTAATTTGGTATAACACTTAGTAGCTGACAGCTGGGGGGCATAGGGACATTCAGGGGGTGCAGGAGGTGTTGGGGTGCTCACTAATCTAGTATAACACTTAGTAGCTGACAGCTGTGGGGGTGTTGGGGTATTCACTAATTTGGTTTAACTGTTACTAGCTGGCAACTGCAGGGGTGTTGGGAAATTCAGGGGGGGTGTTAGGGAAATCCCTGTCTCAGGGCGTTTTAGCTAGGGGGCTAGAGACATTATTTAGGCACCTAACTGCCACTTTAAGCACCTAAATCCCCTAGTTAGATGTGACTCTTGTAGGTGCTTACATGTACTCATCAGGAAAATATTTGCAGACATGCAAACAAGGAATGCCAGGGCAATTCTTAAGACTAACAAATTTATTACTTTGGCAATTGACTAATCTTTGACTACTGGTGCTGGATATGCCAATGGCATGCGGTAGGATATCTGGTGGGGTGGGGTCTGAGTTATTACAGAAAATTCTTTCTGGGGTGTCTGGTTAGTGAATCTTGACCACATAGTCAGGGTTTAAGTGATCACCATGTTTGGGGGCGGGAAGGAATTTTTCCCCAGGGCAGATTGGCAAGGCCCTGGGTTTTGTGGGTTTTGTGTGTCTGTTTGCCTTCCTCTGACGCATGGGGCACAGTTCACTTGTTGGTGGCTTTAATGTGAGTCTACTTGTCATATGAGTTTTTGTAGGGATCGTTCCCTAAGAACCCAAATTTCTGTCTCTGGGCACCTCCACAGCAGCCAATGGGCAGTTCCTCCTCCGAACTCACCTGCAGAGCCCAATCCACTGTGTGCACTCAGACCTTGCCTACAGGATCAGTCCTCTCTAGATGAGGCTACACAAAAGGGCTGGTGGAGAGCGTTGCTGTCCCTCACAACTTTTAACCCAATGATTAGGGTACTCCGTCCCTCTCTCTATTCAAGTCCCTGCTCTCCTTGAGGGGGAGAAGGCATTTGAACTGGGATCTCCCACTTCTCAGGCAGGTGCCCAAACCCCAAGTGTATTCTGATGCAAAGCTCTCTGAGAATCAAGCCTTTTGTTTTTATTATCTGCTTTGCTCTCCAAACATGCGCCCTGCTCACCATTTTTATAGAAATAAACAGCTTAAAAACCTCTCTGTTAACATGCAACTTTGTAAAACATTTAATGATGGTTGGAGTGTCAAGTTCTGCTGTGCCGTGAGAGACGTTCTGATTTGTGCGTGCACACAGGGCACACTCGAGTGGCAGTGGCTGGCAGGACTGGGGCATGCAGGTGCCACTGGGCCAACCACACAAAAGGGACGTGACCAGAGACTGCCTGACCTGACCCGACCCGACTCCTAAGGGATTGGGTTGTTTTCAGACGCAACCCTGACATTGGTAACTGGGCTCTATCAGGTTCACATCCAGTTTCAAGGCTCTGCTGGAGCGGGCTTTTAAACTTCAACCCCCACCCAGACACACACATGCTGTACACTCAGAGGCATCAAGAGGTCACCTCTGTCACCCCAGGCTATGATTTGCTGGTTTTTTTCTGTAACTAGTAATTAGCTCTGGGTTATTCAGCTTTTTAAATGAAAGTTATATTCCTTGGGTGCTGTCCAGGGATGAGGAGAAGTGTATTGATAGGGGTAACGGTGGTGGGGAGATGTGAGTGTAGACAGTCCTCATCTCATCTAACCCCCTACAAGGCCAGGCATCATGGCCCAGTTATAAAATGCCTGTCAGGACTGGACCTGTCCAGACTAGGGAAAATGCACTTTTATAAACGGGGCCAGCTGCCTCAGGGTAACAAGCTCCATTTGAAACACCCCTTAACACCAGTATAGATGCTGTTTTGCCCCCCAAAAGTCCGTATGATCCAGAGATGCAGTCCACACCAGTCAAGGGCTGTGTCACCATCTACCCTGTAGCTCTTGAGCTGCCTCACAATGCTTTGCTGTTGTAGCTCCCAGCATGGGCTGCTCACAGCCAGCCCACGTTATACATCCTGAAAATATAGTTGCAGTCTGCCAGCAACACACCTACCACGCTCTGGCTTTCACCAGTCTTGCTTTAGCACGTGCAGGGGGTCCCAACACGCTCAGTCCTAAATTTCCCCCCAAACCTGTCTTCGGCGCTGAGCAGCCCTCTCCTCGCCAGTTATATTAACAGTTCCTTCCTCCTGTATGGTCCCACACTTTTCTACTTTAACCAGATTTGCCAGCAGTTCTGTTTAAACACAGCACTGGTTTGGGTTAGCTTTGAAAGTAAAATGAGTTTGTTCAGATAAGAGGATGGGATTGTAAGTTAATTCAAGCACAGGGGGATAAAGCTAAAAGATGGCTAGACACAAATAAAAGTGAAAATACACATCTAGGTCAAAAACAATCTTCCACTCTTGTAGGTAGCGGTGTTGTCAATCCCAGGGTAATAGAAAGATGAGGTGGGTGAGAGAATTGTATTGAACTAGCTTCTCTTTGGGATAGAGACGAGCTCACGCAGAACTCTTCCTAAGGTCTTGTTGGCCTCAAAAAAGTTATTACCTCACTCAGCTTGTGTCTCAAAAGCTTACCACCTTCAGTTTTGGTTCAAGGCTTTAAGGTAGTCTTTGTTACCCCAGTCTTCCAGCCAGATGGCGACTGACTGTTTCCTCGGTCAGGATCCTGCCTGGAGGCCCTGATGCACTGGTGCCTTTGGTTTAATGGAGAGAGGACTTGGGGTTTTCAGCTCCTTTTGTTTACAGGCGAATCAACCCTTGAAGTAGATTCTTCTGAAGATTGCCTTTTAAAGCTAAGTTTATTCAAACAGTGAAGGTGGGGCTCTGGAGTCTGGGGGGCAAAGGAGGCCCCCGCTCTTTCTCCTTGTCTCTGTTTGCTGAGATTTTTATTTGCTTTGTCTCTTATCACTCCCTCTTTCCTTTCCCCATCTCCAGAACCCTGTTTGTTTATTACTTATGCCTAAATTGAGGTAAACACACATTCCTTTGAGGATGGATCTGTTCAACAACTGTTGCCTAGGCAGGGCTGGTTGGTTTTGAACATGTTGTAATAATATCCTTGGGGGCGGGATTTCATAAAGCTGCATTTAATGTTGCCACATACATTTTACCATGTTATTAACTAGCAAATGATCAGTTTTCAGGTGATACCTCCCAAGGCATAATTTGTACAAAGATGATTATAACAGATCCCCCTATCGCCCTGTCCACAGTAGGAATTAAAGTTGTGATGTTGGATCAGTTTACCTGCTTCAGACAACTAACTCTGGCTAGTCAGGCCAGAGCAACTGACCTCACCTATCCCATGTGCTGAATTGATGGGATTAAAGTTTAGGCTGTAACTCCACCTGTTCAAATTGAGCTGAAGGCTTTAGTCTGTGTCCACACTGGTGCTAAGTGGTGTTTTCAACTGGGTTAAATGTGATAGGAAAGCCAATAGTTTTTTCCTATCTACTCGGTGTCCATTTTGGTAACTCTGCTGTTGGAGGGTGCGTGTGTTTAGTTTTTATAAACAGTCCTACTGGTACAATTCTGCTGTGGCTGCAGTTATGCTGGCATGAGGGTGCCTCATACTCAGGGCATTTATTCCACTTCCTGTAGTGATTTAGTTTTATTGGGAAAACTCTTGTGTGTAGACAGAGCCCCTTGAAAGGCCTAAATTATAGCTTGACCTGCTGATGGGATTGTGCAGGTATTTTGATGTAGGGCTAAATTAGGTTCAAAACAGGCTGAGCTACTTCCATGGTGTGTGTTTGGAGGGGGAACCCCTTTCCCCTTGTCTAGATACAGCTCCTGACGCTAGATCTACTGAGAGATCTCCCCAAAACAGCCCTCAGTACTGGGGGGTTTACAGGGCCAGGGCTGTCTGTGAGGAAAATTCATCCCCCATGCTTGGTAACCAGGCCCATCTCTAGCACCTCTCTGTGTGGTCATCAGTGGGCTCGCTTCCAGCTTTACAACATGCAAACAAGAGCAGAATTTGGCCCCTGGCATCTTGTGTAACCTGCCCCCTTATCCTTCGTGTCAGGAGCCAGTGAATCCTGTGCCTGAAAAATCAGTGGTTGAAGGAACAACCTGGCTCTGCCATTGCCTTCTAGGCTAGAGGACTGATTTCTACCCCACAGGATACAAGTGGTGACTCCTAAAGACAAAAGAGTCTGATTCTTGTTACGGGTCAGGGTATGTCCATCCATAACTTCCTCGATGGCTGAGCAAGGGTGCCCGCTCTGAAGATTAGTTGGTCGTTGTTTCTCTTGGGTGGAGACACGGGTCCCTCTCCTTTCTGGCCAGGGTATCTCTAAGCCAGTGGTCTCAAACTCAAATCACCATGAGGGCCGCGCCACTGAAACTTTTTCATACAACGATATTGCAAATATCAGTAATGATGGTGGTGTTGTGGGCCGCCGGAAATAGCTTTAGGGGCTGTTTGTTTGAGACCCCTGCTCTAAGCAGTTCATCTCCCTGTCTTTCTGGTGTTACTCCCAAGAAAAGATAATCTGCCCAGGCAACGCCTGCTGGTTTCCCCGTCCACAGACTAACAACAGGGTAATTGCCACAATTACAAATTATCACACAATTTTTGTACATGAGCCTATTTACTCTTAAGGTAAAACTATTACAGAGGGAAGCATGTGAAGCAACAATTAAAGAACCAACATGCCTGGCTAATAAGCTTATCTGAGATCACCCCTCCAATGGGGGTTTGGCAGGATCAGCCCAGCCCAACCATGCCCACAGGTTTTCCCATGGTGTCCAGTTCATCATACCTTTTGCTCCAAAGGAGAACAACCCATGGCTCTGTGAGTCACTCATTTATTCAGTTTGGTTCTTTGAAATGACCTTGGGCAGGTAATCCGCCCCAGAGCGGATCTCTGTTCAAAGTGCAGCTTCAAAAAGATGGATGGGGGCGGGTCATTTGTATTCCCTCACCCTTCAAGGATTTCCTGGGAAATCCACTTCACAGTATTGTACACCAATGACTTCTGAAGTTTCTAATATCTTCCAGTGGCTGTTATGAGTCAGAGCTGTCCTCCTGAAGATGTTCCATATAATCCCAGTGCCAAGTACATGAACATATGCATTTTCAGTACAACAGACTCCCAAAATATGATTATTGGATTCTGTAAATCAGAATTGACATGTATGACAACAGCCATTTTATATGGCAGCATCCCTAGCGGTGTAAAGTGCAGTTACTCTCTGAAAGCAACATAAAGAGTCTTGGTATAGGTGGGAATTATCTCCCATGGGGAGTAGATGAGGTGATTTGAGGGGCTGCAAGGGTTTATCTGCTACTGTCTGTGGATGCCCTTCCACCCTGACTCTCCCACTACAGCACTGCCCCCGTGATGTGGGAGCCGTGGAGTTTGTCCCTGATTGCTGGGGGAGGAGCCAGGGGAGCGGAGATGGTGACCACTGGCTTCTGCTTTCCCCACAGGAAACGTCATTTCCCACAAGGACATGAAGGAGCTGGTTGCCAGGGGGAAGGCTCGCATTATCGATGTGCGGTTGCCGGAGGAGGTTGCGAATGGCCGTATTGCTAACTCGGTCAATATTCCAGGTGAGGGGTTGCCATGGATGCTGGCAATTATGGCTTCGACTGCCCCTTGGGAGGGTTTCCCCTATGGCAGAGAGCAGCACAGAGTCCCATACTGGGGTGTGACTTGCAGTGAGGCCTAGTGGTCACAGCCTGCCCCCCAGCTGGCTGGTCTGCCCCAGGGGGTGGGGCAGGCTGGTGTGTGGCTGCTACTCTGCAGGGTCTGGGAGTGGGGTGGGGGTGGATAGCCAGGGGTGGACCAGCTGGCCAGGGGCAGAGCAGCAGAGGGAAGGTGGCCTCCAGCCCATGCCCCTCTCCAGGGCTGGGGGCTGTGGTTGCCCTGCTGCCATTTTGGCCTATACGGTGGGAAGGCGAAGGTGTTGATTGGTGCCTTGAAACCGGAGAGCCCGTGCCAGGGCCCCTCTAATCTGGCTCTGATGAAGGGCTGGCCCAGCACCCCCTGCAGCCCTTCATCAGGGTCCTGAGGCCTGGCCTCTACAGATCCCCCACCGCATCACCTGCCCTATGCATGGTGGAGAGGGGTTTGGTAGAACACAAATGCGGACTTGGCCTGTGGGCGCTGGGTGCCCTCACTACACCACTGCTGCTTCCCTTCATGTCGCAAATGGATGTGCAATGTTTTTGTCCCAGGATTTTGTTTAATTTCCTGTCCTACATGGATGCGCACTTGTCCTGGTTGCTTGCTGTGTTCCACCGTGGCAGGGGATGCATTTCAGTACTGGGAAAAGTGTTTGCTCATGTCCCTTTGTAAAGCACGTGGGATCTGCAGTTGTCAAGCATAAACCAAGAGCATCCTCACTTTTGTTCATAGAGTGGTCCTCACACTCAAGTTTTAACTCAGCAGCATCAGTATCAAGATACAGACTTTTACGCACTTGAGCTGAAGGACTAACTCCACTAACCAGGAGTAGCAGTAAGCTTTTATCCTTAGTGAATCAGCCCATAGAGGGTCTTTTCCACCTGTTCCACCAGCACTGCTAAATGTGATTGTCTTTCTTCTCCCCAATGCAGTGGCGGAAATTGAGGAAGCACTGAAGATGGATCCTGAGGCATTTAAGACCAAGTATGGTGTGGAAAAGCCACAGAAGGATGATGAGAATTTGATCTTCCACTGCCAGATGGGCAGGAGAGGGGCTCAGGCCACAGAAACAGCCATGATCCTTGGCTATACCAAGTGAGAAAACCCTTGGCCCTTGTACCACAGGAGACCCTTAGGGAGACTGGAAGAGTGCCATGGGCACTCTGGGTTTGGAGGCAATGGCTGCAGGTGCTTAAAATGCCCTAGAAGCTTTGAATTTCACCCCCACCTCCACCCCCAAATGCCTATGTTTTGGGTCACTAATGGAGGAATCTTTGGTTCTGGTGGAGGAGGAGAGGCCTTGACTATCCTTTGGTACCTAAGGCAGAGGCTCTGATCTTGTTTATACTAGTGTTTTCTGGAGTAAACCCAAAGGAGGGGATGGTGGTGGTTCCGATTCTCACCAGGGCAAGAGAGACATAATCTTGGTTAGCAATTAAGATAAATGACAGTGCAATTGCTAGCTGACCCTGTGGGGATGATCCTCTGGCAGCCCTGGGTCCAAATTCATCCCTATGACCCTGTGCAGCGGGTGGGTTCTGGGCCCAGCTCCCCTCTGATGTTCTGGTCCCACTCAGAGACTCTGGCCCTCTGAGCAATCACCGCTCGGCTGGATCTGACTTTTGCACCCCAGAGTCAGCAGCTCTGTCCCCTCCTGTCTCCCATTCTGAACCCACATGTCGCTTCCTGTCTCTGCAGTGCTCGGAACTACGCAGGCGGCTACAAGGAATGGTCTGAGAAGGAAGGGAAGTGAAGAGGGAAGGGCTCCCTGAGGGCAGGTATCTGTCCTTCCCTGCCCAGCATCTGACTTTGCTTTGAGGACTCTTCCTTCACTTCCTTGCCTCAACATCTTCCTGTTACCCCAGATACCCAGTGCTGGAATGGGCACCTGCCTGCGAAGCTGCCACTCAGATTTCTGCCTCACCCTACATCCCAGGGCCTGCACCTGCTCCTAATGTAGTCACTTCCCCTGCTTTTGATAATGCTGGAAGGGATTCAGGGAGGCTAGTTTCATTGGGGGTGGAGAGAGATCTGCACCCCCCTCCCCCATTCACTCCATTACTCCCGTCTCCCATTGGAATCTGGGGCCCCATCCCTGTGCTTCCCCTGGGATAAGTCCTCTGCTCTCCAAGAGTTAGATTTGATGTCATTTTGTTGCCCACTACATTCTCCATCTGGATCTGCCATTTCCACCTGTAGCCTGCTATTTCCATCATAATTGAATACCTGTCCTCCTTGCCCTTCATCCACTTCTTCCTGGGGGATGTTTTCAGCAGCCGTGCCTGGAGAAGAAAGCCCTTTACTATTTCCCTTGAATGTAGTATGTGGCTCTGCAAAAGGGTTGGATATATATGTTGGCTGCAAGACCACAGTGGAACTTGCTCAAAGTCAGCTGGGTTTGCTGTTAAATCAACTACATTTAAAGTCTTGGGGCTGAACAGCGTCTCTCAGCCTCTTCACATCAGCAAGCCTCACTGCATTAAAAAGAAGCAGCATCTGAGGAAGTGGGATTTTCTCCCACAAAAGATCTGCGAAAAATAAATCTGTTAGTCTCAAAGTGCCACACAACTCCTTGGTGTGGTGGTTTTTTGTTTTTTTTTCCCCTTTCTACACAGGCCTGCTCTAGAAAGTTAAGTAGATGTAAACCACTGTGGCTTAACCTGTGTCTGTGTTATCTATGCTCAAATTTGCTTCCTACTGCCATCAAGTGCCTCATTAAGGCAATACAGTCAAACCACACCATGGTTGGCCTCTAGAGGCCAATGTAATGGAAGTACTGACCCATATAATACTCCAGCCTATGTTTCCTGTAAGCTGTGTGCCTGTATGCACACACAGGTCACGAAACCCGCGCACCCAACGCAGTAAAGCATGCACTAAAAAATTCAACAGTGCTAATATTTTTACACTACTTTAAGAAGGTGGTTTCAAGTAGCATGTTTCAAATAAGGATTTGTAATTTATAAAACCATTTCCATCACCATATAAAAATAAAGTTTAGATATTTGCATCATACACTTGCTTCATTGTGCTCACAAGTTTGACCATACTCATTGGAGTGTGCAGAAATTTGGACACTGGTACTGAAAATTTGCACAAAAGAAATTTTTTGCACACACAACCTATTAAAAATTAGAGGGAACATTGAGTGTCCAGCAGCTCTTCCACAATGCCTGCCACTGACTGCTCTAGTCACAATTATGAATTTCATTGCCCAGTCCACAGAGACTGAAAGCAACTCTCCCTCCCCCCTTCAAAACACCCCATTTTCAAAATACCCTTTCCTCAATGCCAAACTGGGTGAGCACAGGTAGCAGCTTCCCCTTGCTGTATGCAACTGCCCAACCGAGCATGCTTGCTGCGTGCTCCAAACATGCTGAGCTGGAGCAGCTTGGACTTATGGGTACTGAAGCCTCCTTTGCCAACTTGGAGTGTGGGGAGGGTCCTGGGGAAACAGGGGTGAGGCCATAGTCAGGGCTGGCCCTGATCTTGAACAACAGCTGACCTGCATTAATCAGCCAATGTGTGAATGGTTGGGGGGAGATGTGACTTCCCAACCCTTCAGCTGATATTGGCTCTAGGCCAGCTTCAGTGGGTGCTGAGCACCCCATCTGTTTTCCAGTGGGTGCTCCAGCAGACCAGGAATCTTGTCCTTTACCATGTTGTATCGTTTAGCCTTTTACCACATTGGGCTCTGTTAATGGCCCGTGTGTCTGCCTGTTCAATCTTGGCCGATGACTGCTCCACTGTCCATTGCAGCAGCTTGCCCCCCTTGACCTCACTGATGTCATGCAGGACACAACAGGCAGCTATACACATTAGGATATTTTTCTCACTGTGCTCTAATTTCATGAGTAAACACTCATGTGCCTTCAGTCTAGCAAAAGCATAACTAACTGCTGTTCTGCACCTGCTGAGCCAGCAGTCGAATCTTTACTTGATGTGGTCAAAGTGTCTGGTATATGGTTTCCTGAGCCAGGGAATTAAGGGATAGACTTCTCCCCCAGGGTCACTACTGGCGTCTCAACATCACCAGTGGTAATCCATCCAGTTGGGAAGTAATGACTCTGCTTGCAGCTTTCTGAACAGTCCTGTCCTCCTAAAGATGCAAGTGTCATGCACCATCCCTGAGCAGCCCACACTGTTGTGGATGAAGTGTCCTCAGTGATCACCAACACTCCCATAACCATAGAAAAGTAGCCCTTTTCAGTTGATGTTCTCTGTCCAGGTGCCAAAACAGGACTATCTGTGCTGTCTGTTGTCCTGCTGCATTCAGGAGCAAATCCATCTGCTCTGCCCTGCACAGTCCTGCTTAACAGCATGCAACTGCACACACAATGGCCCAATCCATTTGGATGTCCCAACTCCAAAATGGCTTTCTACTGACCAACAGGGCCACTGGGAGGAAGGGGGCACAGGGGCAACTTGCCAGAGATCCCCACCGAGCCCCGGCCCTGGCCCCTGCCTTAGCTTCTGACTCTATACATCCTGGGGAACATTGGGGCTGGGTAAACCAAGAGGGCCTTGGTAATTGGGAAGGTGGCCAGAGTGAGCTGAGATAGGAGGAAAGCTGGGTGGGGACAGAGGTGGTATGAGTTGTATGTATGGAACAGTGAGGGGGGCCCCACACATCAAATCTGCCCTAGGCCCCTTCAGTCTTTTGGGGACCCTGCTTGACCCAATAGCCCTTTAGCATTGGGGAAGCTGGCAGGCATCACTAACTTCTCCACTGGCAATGTAGATCTTACTTCAGTGTCCTTGTGCTTGAGAGCTGGGGTGAAGCTCAGTACATAGATCAAGGCATGTGGCCTTTCACATCCAAAAACTTTGCAGCTGCTGCTCATTGGCCCTGAGTTGTGTTATGCCAACCTAAGTCTCTGTGTAGACAGTGATAGCATCTACACTGAAGTGTTTTAAGTGTAGACAAGTCCTCTGTTAGAAGTCACCTGAATTAAGCAACCACCACTTCCATTTTGATCGAAGGCTCCTCTAAATTGATTCTTGGTACAGCTGTTAGCTCTGTGTTCTTGGGGGATCAGTACAGTATCCAGCCTCTGGGACTCACCCACACACCTCTGCTAGAACAGGAAACCAACAACAATGAAAAGGCAATGGGAGACATCCTTATCTACTCAAATCCAAAAGCCATCAGAACACTAAATGAAGTTTCATTTGCAGCTAGTGTGGAGAAGCAAGCTCCAAAGTAGGAACTGCATTGAAGTCTGGGATTGAGGAAGCAGGGAAGAATTTCATGATCCTGGATCTCACACCAAGGCTAAGGAGCTCAGCTGTTGTCAGACCATTTCTAGTCATAGACATGCTGATTGATACCCAAAATACTGAATCTGCCTGATTGTGTTGTGAGGTTCCCTAAACCATTACCACCCCAGCCAGAGAAAGAAGTAAGAAGGCCTGTGGCATTTAAGGACTAAGAAATTTATTTATTTCATGATCTTTTGTGGGACAAAATCCCACTTTGTCAGATACTTTGAAGATGGGGGAACTTACAGAATGGGATGAAAATAAACGCAAGGGAGTGTAAGACATGGGATTAGGTCACACTGTAATAGCAAATCAGCAAATCTTAACAACTCTGATTTGCTGTTACTGTATAACTGATCCCATGTCTTACACTCCTTTACATTTATTTTCATCCCATTCTGTAAGTTCCCCCATCTTCAAAGCATCTGACAAAGTGGGATTTTGTCCTAGAAAAGATCATGCACTAAGTAAATCTGATAGTCTTTATGTGCCACAGGACTCCTTGCTTTTGCTGAACTAGATGAACATGACTGCCCCTTTGGAACAGCCCAGCCAGGAATGTGTACTGTCCTTTTAAACAAGTCATGATTTGCCCTAAAAAAACCCTCTAGTGTTCCCTATAAAAAGCCTCTATCCAAATCCAAAAATTGAACCCTGATGTCTGGATCTAAAAGCTGTAGCATCTGCACTGGGACTTCACCTTTTCCTTGCTGACTGTGATGAGAGCTCTGCCAGTGTCCATCCAGCATGCTGGCCCTGAGCTGGACAACCTGTTTCCTGGGGACCTTTCTGCTACAGAGTGGTGACACACACACCCTGTGTGCCCCAGCATACATGCACTCTCTCTCTCTCTCTGTCTCTCAGCCTGATGCAATAGAATCTAGGTAATATTGTAACAGTGTTTTTCTTTCCTTGTATGGTTATTAATGCTGTAAGTGTTTGGGCATTTTTATCTCCTTTTGTAATTATTGCTATTATTGTAAGTTTTAGGTACTTAGCAATAAAAATGACTTTTGTAATCAAGCCAGGACAGTAGGTCAAGGATCCATTCATCCTCCTCCCCAGATGAGTCCCCCTACCTGAGGCCTCTTGCTTACTGGGACGACCCTCACGCCCACCAGGACCTCCTGCACCACATGGTGGCGAACTTAAACCTGGAAGTGGAGATAATCAGAGAGGATTTTGATCCCCTCTTTGATGTGGGCAAAGCAGCCCCTCCAGCCAGAATCTTAGTCCTGCTAAACAAGGGGGTACACAAAATAGTGAAGGCACACTGGCAAACATCATCTTCAACACCACCAGTGTCTAAAACAGCAGAATGCAAATACCACCTTCCCCCTGGGAAATTCACCTTCCTGTTCAATCACTCCACACCTGGGTCCTTAGTGGTTGATGCAGTCAACCAAAAAGAAAGACAGGGATATCCAGCCTCTACCCCTAAAAACAAAGAGGCAAAAAAGATGGACATTTTTGGGAGGAAGGTCTACTCCTCATCAATGCTACAGCTCCATGTTGCCAATCATCAGGCACTCATAGGGCAATACATTTTCAACCTGTGGAAGTCTATGGAGCGCTTCTGGGACGTAGTTCCCCATGAAAACCTCAGGGACTATGAGACCCTCGTAGAGAAGGGTCTGCTGGCCTGATGTGATGCCCCTATGACTCTTGGGGCATGTCTGATATGGCCAGCTGTACCATGGCCTCAATAGTCGCCATGCAGTGGTCTGCTTTAGCTTCAGGAGTCCAGCCTGTCTCCACAGATGCAGATGGCCACACAGGACCTCGTGTTTGAATGTCCCATGTTGTTCACTGAGTCCACGGACTCCAGGCTGCATGGGATGAAGGACTCTAGGGCTACACTCAAATCCCTAGGGATGTACACACCTCAGATAGCCAGACATCCTTTCAGGTCCCAGCCCACCCAATAGCAGCCCCAGCAACAACATTACCAGCAGCAACACCAGGGGCCACACTAGAGGTTGTCCCAGCTGCCACAATGCCAGTATGGGGCCCCTGACAGAGACAGAGGGCGGGGCAGGAGGGGCGTTAGGCCTCAGTCTAGCAGCCAAACACCCTGCCAAGGGGGTGGCAGATCCCACTCTGCCAACAAGAGGCAGAGGTTTTGACCTGTTGCCGGTGGGCCACCACACTTACACCAGTCAGCCTCTACTTCCCCAGTACCACCTAGGTCCATTTCTACATCAGTGGACCACCATCATGTCGGACTGTTGGATACTGGACATGGTATCCAGGGCATAATCCATCCAATTCAGATCCAAGCCTCAGGACAGAAAACCACCCCCTTGCCTAAGATTCAGGGACCCTTCTCATAAACTGCTACTCCAAGGGGAATGCAGAAAGCTACTCTCATTGGGGGCAATAAAGAGACTACCCAAGGAGGAATGAGGGAAGGGATTTTAGTCTCGTTACCTACTGGTCCCGAAACAAAACAGCGACCTAAGGCCAATCCTGGACGTCAGGACCCTGAACAGACATCTAAAGAAAGTAAAATTCCGCATGGTCTCCCTCTTGAAAATTATTCCGAGTCTAGACCCCAAGGATTGGTTTGCAGCCCTTGAGCTCAAGGATGCATATTTTCACATAGCGATAAGACACGAACACAGGAGGTTTCTGTGATTTGTAGTAGAGGGAAAACACTTCCAGTTCACCTCACTTCCAGTCAGCCTCTCCCTGGCCCCAGGAATTTTCACTAAATGCATGGTGGCCATGGCGGCCTACCTAAGAAAAAGATGGGTAAGGGTACACCCCTATCTTGACAACTGGCTAACAAGGGAAAGGTCCAAGCACCAAGTAAAACACAGTGTCAAGTTAAGCAAGCTGCTGTGCAAAAGACTGGGTCTCCGCACAATCTTGGAAAAGTCAAAGTTCTCCCCATCAAGGAAAATAGAGTTCACGGGGGCCCTCCTGGACTCAGTAAAAGGGAGGGCATCCCTGCCCCAGTCAAGATTTCAATCCATTTGCACCATCATTTTGGAGCTATCACTACAGCCAGGTGCTGCCTCCAGCTTCTCAGGCAAATGGCGGCGTCCACATCTGTGATGAGAATGGCTGGCCTACAAGCGAGACCCTTGCAGCTCTGGCTAGCAACAGTCTTCCAACCGTGCCATCACCCACTGAACAAGACACGCTCTATCCCGCCCAGGGTCCTGACATCTCTAGCAAGATAGAGGGACCCGTGATGTGCCCTAGTGGGTATTTCTTTTGAAGCTTCTAACCCCTCAGTGACTCTAATTACAGATGCTTCAGACAAGGGTTGGGGTCCCATATTTCGACACAAGGGACTTGGTCCCTGATGGACAGTCCCCTCCCCATCAATGTAAAGGAACTCAGAGCAATCTGCTTGGTGTTCAGTGTGTTCCTGGACAAAGTAAAGGGAAAAACAGTCCAGATCCTGACAGACAACACAGCTGCAATGCTTTATATGAACGACCAAGGGGGACTGCATTCCCCTGCCCTTTGCAAGGAGGCCCTCCACCTCTGGGAACTAGCCCTGAGGCACGACTTTACCCCAACAGCGGCACACCTAGCTGGGGTAACCAATGAGAAGGTGGACTCGCTGAGCAGAGAGTTCCTCTCACACCATGAATGGTCACTGCATTCAGAGGGTCAGCTCTTTGCCCGGTGGAGTGTGTCCAAAATCGACCTCTTTGCAACACTCCAGAATTGGAAGTGTTCCCAGTTTTGCTCACTCAGTGGGCAAGAAAAGGGTTCTCTTTCAGATGCCTTTCTAAAACCGGGGGCGTGAGGGTCATCCCTGTAAGCAAGAGGCCTCAGGTAGGGGGACTCATCTGGGGAGGAGGATGAATAGATCCTTGACCTACTGCACTGGCTTGATTACAAAAGTCATTTTTATTGCTAAGTGCCTATTATGGGCTCTCCCTTACAAGAAGTATCTGCTTAGCTATCAGTTCTATCTTTTAACAAGTATTGGGCTGGTCATATAGTGCTTGTTGTTCTTAGTCAGGCTATGTACGGAGTCTTTTGTTATTTTAAGTGGCCATTATATGTGAAATCACAGAAAATCAAGTAGGTCCAAGTGCTAGTGTTTAGACGTGGAGTTTGGGAAAGTAACGGTTGGTTACTCACTGTAACCATCCTTCTTCGAGATGAGCTGCTCACATCATTCAGTTACAGGTGTCTACGTGCTGCAGTACACGGTAGCTCAGAACATCTTTAGCGTTAGTCTCTCAGGTCAGGGCGCATGGCCAACGCCCCCTCCATGCCGTGGCAGTGGCTATATAGGTGACCAAGACCCTGACCCTCCCAGTTCTATATACCTTTGCCAACTCCTTTAGCAGGGACGGTGGGAGGGACCTGAATGTATGTGAGCAGCCCATCTCAAAGAAGGAAGGTTACAGTGAGTAACCAACTGTTCTCCTTCGAGTGCTGCTCACATCATTCAGTTACAGGTGACTGCTAGCTGTACCCAAGGATGGTGGGAGGAGTTACAGTCTACCCACACTGAGTACAGCTCTGCCCACAGCCGCATCATCTCTTGCCTGTTGGGCAATGGTGTAGTGCATCATGAAGGTATGTATCGATGACCACGTAGCAGCCCTGCAGATCTCTTGAATTAGGACCTTAGCAAGGAAGGCCGTGGAAGACACCTGAGCTCTGGTAGAGTGGGCTCTCACAGTCTCTGGAAGAGGCATGTTTGACCTTCCGTAGCAGTGTTTAATGCAGTTCATAATCCATTTGGAGAAACATTGGGAGGATACCGGAGAACCTCTCATGCATTCCGCGACCACCACGAACAGTTGGGAGGTCTTGCGGAAGGATCGTGTGTGCTCATTGTAGGTTAGGAGTGCTCTCCTCACATCCAGGGTGTGCCACCGTCTCTGGTTTTCTGTCACCTGAGGGTCTGGATTGAAGACCAGCAGGCAGATCTCTTGATTCATGTGGAAGGGGGTGGCAACCTTGGGCAAGAACGAGGGGTGGTGATGCAGGACCACCTTGTCTAGGAAGAAAACCGTATATGGGGGTTCAGAGGATAGGGCTTGTAGCTCTGAGACCCTTCTGGCTGAGGTAACAGCCACCAGGAAAGCCACCTTCCAGGACAGCACGAGCAGGGTGGCTGAGTCTAAGGGCTCGTATGGCGGTTCTGTCAGAGCCTGTAGCACCACATTCAAGTCCCACTGTGGGCTGGGGTTACAGATGTGGGGAAAAAGTTTTTCCACTTCTTTCAGGAATCTATGGCAGGTGGGGTGTGAAAAGAGTGGGACCCCATCTATTGTTTGGTGAAGGGCCAAGACTGCTGCCAAATAAACTTTCAGTCAGGACAGGGATAGGCCTTTCTCTCAGGTCAAGAAGGTAATCTAAAGTTGCCTGAATTGGTGCAGAGATAGGGTTTATGTTTTTATCACAGCACCAAGTGGAGAAGTGATTCCATTTTGCCATGTAGGTGGACCTGGTGGAGGGTTTTCTGCTACCAACCATGACCTTTTTAACCCTATCCGAACAGGGTCTCTGTTGCTCACTGAGCCAGAGAGCACCCAGGCTGTCAGGTGCAGGAGGCCCGAGTTGGGGTGCCGAAGGCGTCCCGAGTCCTGTGTCAGAAGGTCTGCCCACTGTGGGAGGCAGATCAGGGCCCTCACTGACATGTCTTGAAGGAGAGGGAACCAATGTTACCTGGGCCAGTCCGGGGCTTTCAGGATGATGAGCGCCTTGTCCGTGAGGGCCTTCAGAAACACCCGGTGAATCAGGGGAATTGGCGGGAATGCATACATTAGGGCTCCTGACCAGTTGAGGAGGAAGGCATCGCTGAGAGACCCTTTCTCCTGACCTCGGAGGGAGAAAACCGAGGGCATTAGTGGTTCTGCACTGTGGCAATGAGGTCGATCTGAGGGGGTTTCCCATCTGGTTGTCAGCAGGGAGAAGACCTCGTTGTGGAGGGACTACTTATGATTCTCCAGGGAGATGGGCGGCAGTTGGCGTGAAGTGATGGCCTATCACTAGTTGCCAAAGCTTGGTCACTTCCTTGCATAGTGCCGAGGAGCGGACTGTCCCCTGATGATTCGTGTAGAACATGGCTGCTCTGTTGTCTGAGAGGATTTGGACCACTCTGCCCTGGATCTGGTCTAGGAAGGTCATGCAGGCCAGTCTGATGGCCCTGACCTCCTTCATGGTTATGTGGAGGAGACTGTCCTCAGGGCTCCAGACACCTTGTGTGGCGAGGCCCCCCGACAAGTGGGCATCCCACCCCGAGTTGGAGGCGTCTGTTATCAGGGTCACTGCAGGCTTGGACTCCCTGAATGGAATTCCCCCCATCGCGAAGTTGGGGTCCCTCTAAATTTGGAGGGACTTCAGGGCACGCTGGGTTACCGAGATTACCTTGTCTAGGCAGTCCCTTTCTGGTCAGAAGCTTGTGGTGAACCAGAGCTGGAACACTCGCATCCACAAGTGGGCTATTTGGATTGCCGATGTGGCCACTGCCATGTGCCCCAGAAGCTGCATTCATCTGCGCGCTGTGGTTAGCCCAGGCGCCTGGAACTCTGTGATATGGTGCAGATGGACCAAAATCTTGACAGGAGCAAGAATGTGGTGTCTTGCTGTGCGTTTGAGCATGCCCCAATGAACTCTATGTCCTGAGTGGGGCAAAGCTTGGACTTTTCCAAGTTTATGTGGAAGCCCAGGAACTCACACAGGTTCATTACCATGTTGACATGGTCTTGTACTTGTCGACTTGACTTGCCCACTATGAGCCAGTTGTCTAGGTAGGGGTAGATTCTTATACCCCTCCTGTGTAGGAACGCTGTGACTGGCACGACACACTTTGTGAACACCCTGGGGGCTAGCGATAACCCAAAGGGGAGGACAGTAAACTGGTCATGGCATCGTGCCACTACAAACCTGAGGAACTGCCTGTGATGGGGCCAGATGGCTACATGGAAGTAAGCGTCCTTTAGGTCGAGGGCCATGAACCACACTCCTGGGGACAGGGAGGGAATGATCTGTGGTAGGGAGATCATGTGGAATGTTATTTTCTTTATGTTTTTGTTGAGAGCTCTGAGATCTAGAATGGGCCGTAGGTCCCCGTTGGGTTTGGGGACCAGGAAGTAGCGGGAATAGAACCCTTTGCCACGTTCCCCCTTGGGAACCCTTTTGATGGCTCTGAGGGAGAGTAACTTCTGGCATTTGGCCTCGAGCTTGCCTACTAGATCGGGGTTCTCTGGGATTATGGGAGGGGACAGTTTTCTCTCCTGGGGGCTTGAGAGGAACTGAATGTGATATCCTCTGGCCACTGTGTCGAGGACCCACTGGTCCGATGTGACCTGTGTCAATCGTGGGGCAAAGTGGCGGAGGCGGTGGGGGGAGAACAGGGGTTGTGGAGTGTTACCCTCGGGGAGAACCATCAAAAATGCTGTTTGCCGCCCGACAAACGGTCCGAGCCCTGTCTGCGCCATCCCGACTGGGAGGTGCCCAGCTTACCCCCTTTACCTGATCAGCCTTTATGCTTGTCCAGGTCCCCAAGGTGACGCTGGGGAAACTGGAGAGATCTTGGAAGCTGGGTCTGCAGATGCAGCTGTTGTTTCTGTTGCTGTAACTGCTGTTGTAGCTGGTGTGACCTCAAGGAGCGCCTAACAGGTTGAGGGGTGTAGATCCCAAGGGACCTCAAAGTAGCCCTTGAGTCCTTCATACCATGCAGCTTTGCATCTGTGGACGATCCAAAGACGTCAGGACCTTCAAAGGGAAGGTCCTGGATAATCTGTTGCAGCTGCGTGGAGAGACTGGAATTCTGGAGCCAGGCCAACGGGCACATCACCACTGCCGATACCATCATACGTGCTGCTGTGTCCACTGCATCCCAAGTTGCCGCGAGCACATCCCTGGACGCTCTCTCTCCTTCATCCAGCATTGCCTCAAAGGCTCTCAGGCGATCCTCAGAGATGGCCGACCAGAGATTTCATAGAGCTTCCCACAGGTTGAAGATGTAGCGCGTCATCAAGGCTGAATGATTTGAGATGTGCAGTTGGAGGGCGGCAGAGGAGTAAACTTTCCTGCCCAACAGGTCAAGCCTTCTCGCCTCTCTGTTCTTGGGCGTGGTGCTAGGTTGACCTTGTCTCTCCCTTTGGTTGACTGTGTTGACCACCAGGGACACTGGTGCCGGGTGATGAAACAGGAAGGGGAGTCCTTCCAGGGAGATGGAATATTTCTTGTCCTCTACTTTGGACACTGGTGGGATCGAGGAAGGCGTTTGCCAGCGTTCCTGGATGATGCGGAACACCGTGGCATGCAAGAGGATTCTAGCCTTAGCCGGCGGGGCTCTATGGCACTCATCGAAGAGTGAGTCATCCTCCACCTGGATGACCCCTAGCTTGTGCTTCGGTTTGCCACCATGTGGCGGAGACGGTCCTGCCCAATGCAAGGATCCCCTTCGCGGTCGGCAGACATGTTGATTAAGCGCTTATTGGGCAACGAAGATGATGGGGCCATTGATCTGCTTCATTGGGTAGAATCAGGGTCTGGCTCATTGTTGGAGAAATCCAAAGATGCCGGTGCTGGCGAGCAGGCGCAATGGGATGAGGTGTTGTCTGCTGCGCTTTCAGCCAGTCGAGGGTCCATTCGTTGTGCAGGGACCTCGACAGTGGCATAGGCGTCATGAGGGGAGCAGGTGCTTCCACTGATGGGTACCTTCCCCTTGAGCCCGGCGACACGGAGCTTTTCCAGGCTTGCTTTCTCGGGCACTCCTCCTGAGGAGGAAGAACAGGATCTTCTGAGGATGACTTGGATGACCTCCCCCCCTGACAGTCGGCAGTCCAGTACTGAGAGTTCCTCGGAGAAGCGATGAGGTGGAGCTGTAGAACTTGGGCCCGGTACTGGGTTTGACGGTGCCGGGTCGGAGAGGGGTGAATTGGCCCGGGACAGTGCCGGCATCGGTGCAGGTGTTGCTGGTGCCGAATCTGACAGTACCGGAAGTGACGGCACTGGAAACGGTGTTATCGGTGATGGTGCTGGGTCCAGCAGTACAGGGCTTGACGGTGGTGCTGGGCTTGATGGTGGTGCTGGACTTGTGGGTGGTGCCATGTCCAGCGGTGCCGAGAGAGGCATTGCCGTTGTGGCTGGTTGCCTCTTATTCTGCACTGAAGCCGGATTTAAATGCCCTTGGTGAGCCGGTGCCTGAGCCAGGGCCCTACCTGGGGCAGCTGGAAGGCTACCGGAAGACTGGCGAGGTTGGTGCCTTGGAAGTACCATGGAGGGCCGAGATTTTGGCCCTGGTACCAGAGATTGGTGGGAATCTTTAGCACAGGCTGATCAAGGATCTGGCAGAGTGCTGGTGGCTCGGCCGCTTTCGAGCGGAGAGGCTCTGGTTCCCCAAATTAGGCGGAGGTGACGCTCCCTTTCCAGCCGAGTCCTCCGCTTGAAGGATCGGCAAATGGGGCAGTCCTCTGTGAGGTGGGAGTCACTGAAACAAGCGAGGCATTTCTCATGCAGATCGTCCATTGTGAAAGCCTTGTGGCATCCTAAGCATGTCTTGAAACCTGGCATTTCAAGTTTCGCGAAAAAAGACAGACCCTTGCATTTTGCAAGATAACGCTGATCCAAACTGATGCTGATGGCGGAAAAAGGAACTGGGAGGGTCACGGTCACTGCCACTTATATAGCCGTGGCCGTGGCGTGGAGGAGGCGTTGGCCGTGCACCCTGACCTGACAGGCTAACGCTAAAGACTTTCCGAGTTACCATGCACTGTGGGACGTAGACACCTGTAACTGAATGATATGAGCAGCGCTCAAAGGAGAACCATATTTTGTGGAGACTAGAGACTTCCAGACTGCATCAGCTTAAGTTCCCCCACTGACACCTAAAATTACAGAAATCAAATCACACGAAGTGTGGAGAAAGAAACTATGTCCACAACAAAGGGGACTGAGTGAAGTAGTGAAGAACAACTCGGCCAACAGCTGGAGGAACGAGCAAGATGCTGTTACTGCCTTTGTCCCCCTTTTCCTTAGATGGTGAACTCTTGTGAAAGTACCGCTGAACTGTGGGTCTCCCACCAGTACTGACAAGGAAGACAGCAAGGTGAGTGAGGTATCGAGAAGGGAGAGGAACATATTAAAGGAACATTTATGTGTTAAACAAACATGGAGTCTAGTAGCACTTTTACAGACTAACAAATTTATCTTACTGTGTTTTAGAGAGTTTGCTCAAGAATGCTATATTTGTGAGTGAGAAATTTATATAAATATTTCCTAATAGGCCAAAATTTTAAAAATGCTTTATTTGCCAAGGTTATTATTTCACATCATCACTAACTTGAGAGTTATTATCTTGGATATTTTCTGTACTAAAAAATTTTTATCTTTTAATTAATGTTTACATAAGAGCATTAGAATGGCAGTACTGGATCTAATCAATGGCCATCTAGCACAGTTCCCAAGTGGTAGCTATGTTAATCTAGTTCAGCAAAACAAGCAAGGCCGTCCTGTGGCACTTAAAGACTAAAATATTTATTTACTGGATGAGCTTTCATAGAAGAAAATCCCACTTCGTCAGGCACCTGTTTTCTGACAGTGACTAATGCCAGGTGCTTCAGAGGGAATGACCTGAACAGGCAGTCATGGAGCTATCCATCTCTTAACATCTAGTCCCACCTTCTGGCAAAAGGAGACTAGGAACATTTCAGAGCATGGTGTACCCATCCCTGCCCATCCCAATTAATACTATTGATGGACCTATTTCTCTTTAAACTAATCTAATTCTTTTTTGAACCCACATCCCCCAACCTCTGCTTGAACTGAAAACCAAAAACAGTAGGAAATGGGAGACATCCTTATCAACCTGTATCCAAAAGCCTTCAGCACAGTAAATGGAGCTTCATTTGCATTGACTATGGAGAGCCAGGCTCCAAAGCAAGAACTGCACTGAACTCTGGGATTGAAGAAGCAAGGAAGCATTGCATGATGGGGGATCTCACAGCAACATGAACAAACGCAGCAATTATCAGACCATTCTAGTCATAGACATGATAATTGATACCCAAAATACTGAGTCTGCCTGATTGTATTGTGAGCTTCTCTGAACCATTACACCCGGCCAGGAATGGGTATTGGCCACTTAAACAATCTTCCTAATCACTCGATGACAGATTTGTTAACGACTGTCATTAGAGATGTATCTGGGACATCAAGACTTCAAAGAGAAACAGCTGAACTCCAATTAATATGCAAGCTAAATTCTGTGAAAGCAGGACTTAATCGAGACTATGGGTTCTTTTCCCATTACAAAGGGTAATTTGACTTCAGGCTTCCCATGGTTTGAGCCTGTAAACTGCTCTCATTTGCTGTTACTTTATGACCTGATCTTATGTTTTACACCCCCTTGCATTTAGTTTCATTCCTTTCTGTAAGTTCACCGATCTTCAAAGCATCTGAGGAAGTGGGATCTTCTCCCATGAAAGCTCATGCAAAAAATAAATCTGTTAGTCTTAAAGTGCCACACAACTCCTTGTTGTTTTTTTACTGGACTAGACTAACACGGCTATCCTTATAAAATCTTTACCCATATCCAACAGTACAGTGAGTAGTGTGTGTCCTGTGCAAGTCCTGTTTCAGTACTGTGTGTCCTGTGTAAATCCTGATTAAATCCTGTCTGATGCTTGGATCTAAAGGTGTATCATTTCCACTGGGACTTGGCTTTTCCTCTTCTTTGCTGAGTGCTGTGGGAGCTTTATTTCCATACAGCCTCTGACCCTGATCTGCACAACCTGGAAACCTTTCTGCTACACAGAGTGGTGAGAAACGG